>JAWWES010000001.1:36883586-36898933 GCA_035583135.1 Lophotriccus pileatus
TCCTCCCCCCACGAGAGAGGGGGAAAAGAAACAAATTTTCCAACTTAGTTTTAAAGGCACAAAACCAAACCATGACAACCCTGTTCTGCAACATGGCAGCAGTAAGAGGATTGTCTATATATGCGAATTACAGCAGCATTTCATTTAGGTGCGCAAAAAGACGTGAAAATGCTGTTCCACTCCTGGGCTTGTCATTTTTGGCAGCCATTTACCACATTTACCATCCTGAAGAGAAGGGCGAGTCAAAAATAAGTGTAAAGTGTTGTTTGAAGTACCAGCACTGTGCACATGGCGTGGTTAGAGTGGCCTTAGCCCAGGCTGGGCGACAGTGCAGCAGTAAGCTCAGCACCATTCCCAAACCTCAATCAGCATCGCCCAACCAGGATGGAGGGGCTGTGCTGAGAATGCCTGGACCCCTGTAGGCCGCAGTTTCCTCATAGCCCAGGTCCCAGCTGTCATTATGTGGAGATCAAAGCTGAAAAAGCTCAAGAAGTGCTTCCAATGATTTACAGATAAACTGCTCTCAAAGAGGATTCAGGGAGGCATTTGTAACTTGTATCGTATAAGCGAGGAGCTGACTTGGTATGAAAAAGTTTGTCAGTGGGTGACTTCCCATCACAGTCTGCTGTCAGCTCATGTAATGCTGAGTCTGATCATGCAGAGGTGCCTTGACAGGTCTGTGCAATGTTATTTTTCAGCTCATTACTCAATGCTGCAGCTGAATCCATCAAACCAGAGGTGATTTTACTGCCTTTTGGATAAGCAAGTCAGTGTTTATTCAAAAGGCAGTCTCTTCAGTACAGCTGCTATCAGCCTTTTCACTTAGTCAGACTCAAAAATGAAATGTTTCTTCTCAGCAAAGTCAGTATTTCCCCTGAGGATCTACAGCTCAGCTCCAGGAGTTTGCTTCGTTATGGTACTGCAAACAGATTCCAAGGCACGCACATCCGTGTGTGTGTGCGTGCCTGTATGCCCACACACACAGATCAGATTTTGTTTTTATCCTTCCAAAACACTTGATAAACAAAATGAGTATTTAGGGAACAATTCTTCCACACTTTTTGAAAATTTCAGCCTGGGTATACAAAGCACCCAGCAAGTCAGAATACCGACCTGTTCTCACCTCTTCATTACGTTAAGTGTTAAGTGTTCTCTTTGCCAGGCTGTCAGAAGCAGCACTAATAACAATCTCCTGCCTTGTGGCTGAGCTGGGGCAGGCTTTTGTTATATCAGTTTGTAAGAAAATGCCTTGAATTGTTGATGGTCTAAAAGACAAAATAGGAATGAAGGGTCCCCTGTTTTCCAGATGTTCAGCTGTGGTTTAGATACACAGAAAGTAAAATTCTCATTGTGCCAAAGTCAATGCTGACGCCTCAGGATGACTGCAGGTTTTATCCCAGCTGATGAAACAAAACATTAAAAAATAGTGAGGACATGAACACTTATCTCCTTAAAAAGCTTGAAGGAAATCTTCACAGAGGCAGACAATGAACATGTTTCTTGTGTCTCACATTTGTATCTTAAACCGCTGAATACTTTTTTAGTTACTAAGTCTCAATGCTAAAAAATATAAGAGGCAAAAAACCAGCAGCCATGACATTGGGTTGAGCAGCAAAATGAAAAAAGCCCAGTTGCTGGTTCGTTGTTCTAAGCAAGTAACAAATGCCTGGTCTTTACAAAGCAGCCTAGTACCTCCTGCTGTGCTGTGATGAAATGTTTGCCACCCCTGTGCCATTCCAATGCTTTTCATATCCTTGTCTATGAACCCATCGCTTCCAGAGTGCTGTGGCTGGTACCTTCTCTCTCCTTTCTCCAGATGGCTGCAGGAGAGATGTCTGCATGGGGGTCAGTTGTTTCAGCTTCCTTGAGAGCTGATGCAGAAGGATAGGCACTACTGAGGCACAGCACATCTCATCCAAAGGTTGGCAGTGCAAGTGAGAGGTTTGCATGACAGCAAGCTGGAAGAACATAAGGCTTAGAGTTTGAAATGAAGTAAAAGGACAGGAGGGACAGGATGAAGATGAAGGGGAGGGACTTGACTTAGCCATGACAAGGTGCACAAGTCACCAACTGGACCTCTTCCAGCTCCTGTTCTCTCCTCGTGAAGACAGATGTGTAAGCTATCTCACACACATGTAATGAATGCTCCTTCATATAAGCCAGCTGTAAATGTCTTGCCTGCATTTGACTTATTTTTTGAGGGCTGCTTTTAAGGAAGGCTGTATGTGAAAGGGGACGATTGGAAATGGTTTGACCTTTCACCAGAGTCCAGCCCCAACACAGACTGGAAAGACTGCCATTTGATGACTGTCTAATTGTTTTCAGGAGATATAATGAGACAAAACCTATCAACAATAAAAAAAGAGAAAGGCAGAAGGGAAGGTGCTTGCCAGCTGGACTAGGGAGAGGCAGCTGTTTGTTGTAAAATGGCTGCTTTGGGTCTGGAAATGCTTTATCTTGCCAAACTGGGAGAGAAATTGAAGAGTGTGCAGGGAAAATAGTCTCATACTTCAAATAACGACGTAGAAAGTACTCTCAGGTTATGATCTTCCATAGTGTGTTTTCTGCAATTTTACAACTGAAGTATGCTGCCTAGAAGTGGAAAGCTAAAACTAAACCTTTCTCCAAAATTATTCATGGTTGCTGATTTTTTGGTTGTATTAGCTTCAGTGTTGATAACACAGAGAAATCCATCACAGTCCATCAAGAAGATCATTATTTACCTCTGGCCTATCCTCAATCAATCTCTTCAGTTTATCAAACATGAGACTGGATTCCCAGTTTTAAGATCTATTACAGAATAATACCCTACTCCTGCAAGTTTCTATTTTAATAAAGCTCCAGATGAGTCCAGCAGTAACAGCAACATTCTCATTTCTAACTTTGAGATAAATGCAAAAGTCATCACTAAAAATACAAACTGCAATTTAATCCCCCCCCCCCCCCCCCAAATCTAAAAAATCTGGCTCAAGTCCCACTGTGTAACATGTCAAAGCCCCAAATACTATCCTGTTCCCCAAATTAAAACAAAACAAACCAACCAACCAAACAAAACCTATCAAGCAGGACGATTTCATTTTTTGTATGATGCTCACTGCTGGAGAAAATTTTATGAGGAACCTGTAGTACCCTAAATTAATTTTCACTACTCAAGTCCATAGTTTTTTATTGCATATGACATGCTGACTCAAGACATCTCACTGTTCAACATAAAGCTTGCTGTCTTATTAGCTGTGCAGCCCATAGGGAAAGCATTCAGTGTGATGGGCACCATGTGGCACAGAAATGTCTTGAATGAACAGAAACATCAGGAGGTGCATTCTTCTGCTCAGAATGAGTCTTAACAACAGCTGTTCACAGTTTCATGACAAACTTCTTCCAGTTTTGGGCAATTATAGCACCCCTTTCCCCCCACACACATGCTTTTGTGTTGTTATATGTTGCTGTCTACTCAGAAGCTGTGAGCAGTTTGTCTTTAAAATATATGTTTGGTGTGAGCATGTATTAAGTTAAACCCAATAGGAACTAGTTATTGATTTTGAGGAGGGAGGGGAGAAGAAAGCACTTAAATACATCTTCTTATTTGCAGTTCTCAACCAGAGACAACCAAATCAAAATTCGACAGAAGTCAGAATGCCTGCATATCTGGGTTATAAAAGAAAACAATACCAGAAGTGCAGATAATTGCTTCTGATATTGGATAGAAAAAAAGTTTAAAATCTCTGTGCTATGCAATCTGAAATAATGCTTTTGAATACCATGTATTCCAGTAGGAGAAAATTCATTGCAGAAAAGTCTTAGTGAAAAACAACTCAACCTCCACTGCTATCAGCTCTTAGACTCTCTTAATGCGCACCTAACAAGGTCACAATGATGAAGGCATTTTTGCTCTAGGGGCTGCTACCTGTTGCCTCTTCACAGAGAAGTCAAAGTGCATTTGATGACTCAGTGTAGACTTTAGTGAGAAATGTGGTTTTCATTTTTTGTGGCCCTCTACAATGTTATTAATTCTTCTGTCCTTACATTGGTTCAGAAATATACATATGAATTTGAGATATGTGCACTGAATGTGAAAGCAACATTGTTTTCACATGGAGTACAGTTGTGGGGACATTTAAACAAGAACAGACTGCTCTAAACAGAAAACATACTGAAAGAATCAGCTCTAAAACCAATATGAGACAGAAAAGTGTATCTTAATATAAAGGGACATTGTTTATAATTTGTATGGCTAAAAAGAGAATGGAGAGCAACATCTGTGTCCTCTTTGCTAATTTTGTTTTACAAATGCACTCCAGCAGCACACACCACAAAAGGGTCTTATGGAATAAGAACCGGTGCAGATTAAAAAGAGAATGAACACACTTCTATAACTGTAAGATAGAAGGAAGGTAAACAGGTAAGTTCTTCCCTATAACTATCCCTAAGCTTTCTGTCATTTCAACAATGTTATTTATTGCTGATATACATGTTATTTACACAGGAAAAAAAGTTAAAGACATCAGATATATTTCACGAGAGTCAGTAAAGGCTGACATGGATCCTACTAACACTGCTTCAGAGCAGCAGTAACTTAACAGCACTTAACTGTGGACCTGCATGGCAGGGTCAGGAGTTGTCCCTAAGATGGGCAAGGATCGGTGTGATGTCATGGGGCCACCTTGCTTGGGAAAATTATGTGGCAATTACGAGCAATCCTTGAGGTTGCTCAGCAGCGAACAGAGCAGGATGAATTTAAAACACTGGGGGAGTAAAGGTGGCCACTGCCTCGCCAGAACCTCCCCACTCCTGGCGCTCAAACCAGCAATGGCCATGACAAGAAGGGCTCAGGATTATCTTTCCCAGATGGGAGACTATCACAAAACAAGAAAAGTGAAAGCTTCAGGGGAGGAGGCACTGCTGGAAATGAGTTGATTGCTCATGACCTGTTTCTGGCGATGAGTGGCCTCTACAGAGACGGGCAGCCAGTGGCACAGCCGTTATTACACCAATGGACTTCAGTTCCCCATTGGGATTTTCCTGTCAGATCTCACTCCTTTGTGATGATGGCTTGGCACATCTACAAGGGATAGACAGAAAGGGAAAATGCAGATGAAATGGGGTGATGGCACAGTCAAGCTGCTCAGTTCCAGTATCCAGTATGTTAATCCTGATCAGACACACCTGCTTCACAACTAAAAAAAGATGGCTCCCATGGCTGAAACCAGCCTTCATTCAGTTCTGTGATGGTTCAACAGTAAAACTAAACGTGAAGCCTCACACTCTCCCTGATCCTATTCTTTTCTCTCTGTGTTAACTCCAGTCTTCATTACAGTCTTAATGATCTTCCAAACCCGGAACAATTACTTCACAGATTCTACTTTTTCCTTTTGTATCTTCTAGGAACAGGTAGCAAACATGCTCTTTTCCCCCTTTGTCCCAAACTCTCATCCTAACCCAGTACAGAGGACCAGATCTCAACCACAATGGCCAGAAGCTGTTTTTGTTTACCAACACAAGCTCCAACTTAGCCCACTGATCCTTGGAATACCCCATTATAACGATAGATCTCCTTTCTCTTCCAAACTGTAGCACCTCTCCCCACCTCAGTCACACCACTACCACATTTCAGCAGGTCCTTCCATCCATCACGGACTCAAACCCACCTCTTTAACTCTGCTGGTGCCATACCCACCCCTACTGACATACTCCAGAAGCAAACTAAGTCTCCAGCTACCCTATTGTGGTAACTATTTTAACCTAAAACCTGGAGACCCAGCCCAGCATGAAGCCTGAGCCAGCAACTGCCACTGACTCTGCCCGGTGACCTCGGCTGAGCCGCATTCCTGAGCCGAGCGATGGATGGGCTCTGCACCACAGGGAAGTTGGGTGCCATGTCTGCATGTGTGTGCAAGCTCCATGAGCACAGAAGGGAGATCTGAACACCACTGATCCTCTTTATTGACTTCTCTTTAGAGTTACAACATGTTAGTAATGTGCTTAACTGGAAGCCAAAGGACTTCTCCCTCCCTCCTCCCCAGTATCAACAAATAGCTCATGGCATCAAAGTTGAACAAAAGCTTTGCATTTGCTTTCTCTGTTATTGCAGTAAATCATGCTGTCCCGTTGCCATAGAAACAGCAGCTACCACAAACATCACTACACAGTGGCATCACACCGGCTCCAACAGCCAGGTCTTCCATTTTCATTCTGATGCCAGTCCTTCTTTCCCTCATCCAGCCCCATGTTTTGAACTCTTCTACAACATGCTGCAATTTTTGGATGAAAAAATAGAAATCAAAGTTCTATCCTTTTTAGTGGAAAGTTTTATCAGAGAGGATTAATTGCAAACAACTACACTTTTGTTAGCTCTGAAATACTCAGGCAGAGTTGGACAACTGACTATGGAGAGTTGAGACTTTGGTGATTCAAATTGTTAAGTTTAGTCAGATTTGAAAAAGACAGTGAAGAGCAAACAAATTAATCACAAGTTGATTTGAAATACTCTGTAAACAGCTTTGGCAGAGAAGACAGAGGGTTTTTTCCTCAAATATTTATGAACCTAAAGATACAGATGGGTAGTGGGTGAGATTTTTAAGAGCCATGTTATGCTAATTTATATTCACCAAGGGGTTTGGAATTTTCTGTAGCAGAATTGCAAAACATTAGAACCTTAGCTTCTGATCCTCAAGCTCCCCCTTGGACAAATATCCATTACTTTCATGGAAAACCTAGTATAACCTCAGTATTACGCACAGAAAGGGCATAGGAGGAATGCTTTAACTAAAATGAGCAGGTTGCTCTGCTCTAGTGTAATGAAGAGTATCTGCTGGGACAGATTTGAAATCTCACCAGTTTTCACTTACAAGAAAGGTTTGCAGCCACATCAATATGTGTTTCATGCACTGAGTAGAAAAGAGAATTTCAACTTTGTTTTTTTTTTGTTTTTTTTCAGGGAGCAATAACATGAGTTTTGAAAGAAGACTGGGTTCTTTATTATTAAAATGCCTGTCTTTTATTTCGTTTATTCTGCTTTTGCTAGCCACATGGTTAAAGTTAGGAAAACAAACAGCAGATACTTTCCAGTCAGGAATGTTTACATTAGGTCTAGCTTATCTGTGCAAAGAATAATCTATGAACTCTCTCTGGCCTTTTGGATAAGCAAACGTAAACCTCATTTCCCTTTATTGTCCACTCCACATAATAACTAGCCTTTCCAAAGGGCTTCACAGAGGTTATTCCATCCAGGGTGGCTCCTGGGGATTTCCTTTAATGACTGAAGGGATCACTGTGTACATTACTGAGTAGTAATATTGGAGTTGTGATGGTCTAAGGATAAAGCAGGTAAGTTTGCAGGGAGAGGTATCGCCTTGTCTCAAACTAATCAATACAGCTGGAAGAAGAGAGGCCTTGAAGCATGAGTCTTTTCTCATATCTCTGAAGGTAAACTGATATGCTCCACAGGTTCATGTGTGCAACCACAGTCCTGTCTCTTTTTTGTGAGCACCTGTACAAACCCTCTCTGAGCTAAACCAGCTCAGTAAACTAGTAGAGGACTAATCCAGCAAAAACCAGTGGATTTTTGGGGTCGGTGAACAGTCTGATTTGGCCCCTTGCAAGGACACACTTGGTGCCGTAAATGGCAGGAGCAAGAGAGAAGAGGAAAAGAGGCAGGCTACCCTTTCTGGTGACCATAAGATGTATTGTTGCAGTTACCTGGTGGTGGTTAGGCTCTGGTTTGGACCTTTCAAAGGGCTTCTTTAACTCTGCTCACTTGAAATGCTTCAAAAAACAGCAATCAGCCTAACCACCGTAAGGGTAGACTTGAGCTTTCGTTAGCAGTCAGGAGGTGGACGGTGCTATTAACATCTTTCATTAGAGGCTTTGCAGCACTTCCCACAGTCCCTGCTCTTTTCGGCGGGTGGGCACTTAGACTGTGGCTTTCTCAAGGCACTCATGTAGCTGGTGCCAACATGAGGCTCAGTTACTCAGTTACTCCTTATTACTGATCATGCCTTTACCTCTATAAAGACACAAAAGATTAAATAGCTTGAGCTTGCTGAAAGGGCCTCTTCCCTAGCACATTGAAGTTATTGAAAGTTCTCTCACTCATTTCAGTGAGATTTGGATCTGGTCACATACAGGTTGGCAATTCCAAGCACACTGAGAAATCTTGTCCTGATGTAGAGATTAGAGGATCTAGAAGGCAAGGTAAAACTACCAAGTCTAAGCTGCAAGCTAAAACATGGCAAAGGGCTTTATTTATTATTTATTTATTATAGATTGTGGTATAAATCTTCATTGGAGTAATTAGATAAATTGTTTTAAGGAGATGTACAGTTCTGATACAAAAATGAAGAACTGCCACACTTATTCACATTCAGTTAGTGACCCAAAATGAAAAAAAAATAAATAAATTTTTCTTAAATTTGTTCAAACTAGTAATGTGTGTTTTGAGAAAGCCAATCATGCATTTTAAAAAAAGAAATATATTTTAAGGAAATATAGTTATGAGATAAGAGACTTAGAGCCCATGTGTAGTTCTAAGAGCTCCTGTTTTATCCAATCCATAAAACCTCACCGTGTTTTATGGTCTCCCACACAAACACAACATGCACATGAGCTGACTGAACTGAAGTTCTTGACTGTGTTATGAACACAAAATGCCTCACCCTTAGCTAATTTTTTGGCTGCTTTCACCTGCTGCAAACTTCATGGTGGTTCCTTTAAAGCTGCTCTGTTCCAGTGACTCACTTGGAAATTATGGGTTTTCATGCCTAAATGTTCTGTTATGAAAGAGAGAAAAATAAAGATACTTCACTTTTTCTCATTTAAGTAGATTTACACAGCTACTATCAGCAGTTGAGATTGTTTTTCAGTACAGGCACGATTCCAGGGCTTTACCTTCATCTTTCTCTGTCAGAAACCTTCCAGAAAAATCTCTTTCTTATGAAACTTTTCTTTGTTCATTCAGGTTTCCTGTGTGAGGCTGCTGCTGTCTTCCTGAGCAAGAAGAAGCTATGGGGTTGTTCAGGAAGAAGTAGCAGCAGCCCGAGTTTCTCACGTAGCCTGTGAATGGACCAGCCACACGGCGCGTTACAGAGCTCAGCTCCATCTGGTGGCTCTTACATCGGTGTAATCACCCATCAATCACTGATGGTGCATGCCCCCACGCTATGGGACACTTCTACCAAATCTTAGTCCTAGTGGAACATCAAAAGCTGCCACTATAATGGCCACAGTGAAGCAGCAGGAGAAATGAATGGCAGGATCAATGTGCTGTGTCCCTCCAAAGGCAGGGGTATGTTGCATAAAAATCAGGCCAGCCCTACAAAGTGAACAATGCCTCACACTATAAAGGAAGGCAACTCTTCTCCGCCCAGTCATTGCCAATGTGGGCTGAAAAAAAAATCCTGATCCCAAATCATAATACTGGACAAATAGCAAACCAGGTTTTTGACATACAACAAAATACTTGCACTGAAGCACAGCACCAAACCATCACCAGTGTCCAGGGAAGGAAAATCCTGCTCCCTACTATTCCTGGAGACGTAATAAACGCTAAGAAGAGAAAAGATGTTCTCTGAAGGGCTTGCTCTACGTAAGGGAAATCTTTACCATAACTAGCAACAACTGGGAAGGAACCTTCAGATGCCCAGAGTCAAACCAAGCCAATCAGGAATGCAGATTGGTTAGCTTACCTCGGCCCCAACTCATTAGCATACTCAGTTTTTCAGACCTTTCAGATTTTATTCTGATCCAACCTGGGAAGCCGAACTGTCACGTCTTGGGGAAGGTCTGTGTTGGGTCAATGTTCTGGAGAAAGATCATTGCAGAAGTGTGCTCTATGTCTCCTAAATAAAAGTATACACTTTTCCAGCTTCAGGGAATCACCACACCAATCTCTGGTACAGACCTCCCCAGCACTCCTAAATCTGAACACAATATGAGGAAGGTTGAATGTCACCTCAGAAGACCTCTTGGAATTAGCACTCTTGTATCAGAGAATTTAAAAATTACTTTTTCCTAGCTTTAATGCCAAATTCAGTACCTTTGCTGAATTATACAACTTAACCTCTTCTTGAACATCTTTTTCATTATTTCTGTGACGGAAAGCCGCTTAGTTACCTCTGTTACAAGACCTTTTCTACCTAATTTCCCCACATTTTCTTCAAACATATAATTTAAAGAACTACAGGGAAAATTGATGCTTCCTAGGTAATAAAATATAGAAATTCAGTGATTTATTTCTTGTCCACAGATTTCCTTTAGGGTCTGCAGGCACTCATAACATGAAAAGAGTCATGGCATTGCCTTCCATAAACACGTTACCAAGTATTGCCACCATTCCTATCACACCACCACATACTGCTCTAGGCAACCACCACCACGGAAAAGTGTCTGCTGGGATTTGGAGTCTGTCATAATTATAAAATTACTTCTTTTTTTCTCCTGCATTTGAGGTTTGCACTTGCTTGCCTTAGTTTGTGTGCCCAGGGGATTCCTGTTTCCATTTGTTATTCTGGGGAGGATGATATTCCCAGTGACACTGCACTACTTTCCTTCTATTGACTTCTTTCCCATGCACATAATCTCAGGATGAGCATTTTGCATATGCCATTCACTTAGAGCATTGGTTGTTGGAGCAAAGATCAGTGATGGACAGAAATATCTGTGTACCTCTGCAGAGCGCTGAAACATGTAGTCTGAGCTAGAGGAATGGTCCCAAGAACAGCTGTGACATGAGGTTCTTCACAGGGCCACAGCTAATTCTGACTTCTCCCATGTCCGAGGACAGTGGCAAGTAGCAGCCAGTCCAGACCAAAATAAATCAGATACCCATTCTTTATCATTGCTTTGTTCTGTGGGCTAATTCAAGGGAACAAGGGAGGAAGCACCATCAAGGCTGATCATGTGGAAGCAAATTTAGCAGGAGCAGGGCTCAAGTCAGGATCCAGCGGCTTGTTGAGAGTACAATATTCCTCTCAACTTAGCCCCCACAGGTAACCCATGCAAAGATAAAAAGGGAAATCTCATCTCACTTTCTTCCCTCTGTAAGTGAGCAGATAAATTTCATTTCTCTCTTTTCCTGAAGTCTCTTCTGATTGAAATACTCACATTCAAAAATCTTTGCTGGAACTTTAATTCAGCTTGGACTGTAAACTTCTAAATAATGTTATTTGGATTCTCCTTGGTTACACTGCTTTGGCAGTACTGGAGTGATGTCAATCAAAGAGGAAAAGTCACCTCACTTTCTTTATTATTGCTCCACGGTTGATTTCCCTTCTTTCCAGTTTATCCATTTGCAATAATAAAGAGATCTTTCACATGATTATTAGGTAGCATAACTAAGTTCCACAACTATTCATCACTTAAGTGTCCTTGCTGTGAAATTCCATGCACAAAAGAGAACATATAGCAAAAGCTCATTTGGAAAAGAAAATATTCCATATTGGTATATTAATTAATGACTGTCTAATAGTCAATTTCTTTGCATACTATTGTTGTAATTTTTCCCAGCAAGACACAGAAACTGCTTGGCAAAGCAATCATCAAAGCACATAAGCATATATCCTGAATAGATGCTTTAAGTTAGCCATATAAGTACTTTGCTGAACTGGGAGCTCTGCATTATACAGTGGCTGCTTCCAGAATTCTGGTCCACTAAAAAGCACAGACTAACAGAAAAGGAAGTGTAAGGCTGACAAAAGGAACAGCAAACTTGAAATTATATGACTACCTCTGCTTCAGATAATACATGATCTTAGTGACATAATGAAGCATGAATCAAAATAAAAAATAATATTATTTTACTAGTCAAGACCTATCTACATCCTTGTCCTCAGCCCATAATCATGGAAGGATATCCATGAAAAACAGGCAGAGGCCACATGGATAGAAAGAGTGTAGGGACAGGTAATGGTGATTTTTAGGGGATAAGGACAAATGACGTGACAAAGCTGATGACACTGGCAAACCATAAAGGACTGTTGCTGCAAAAAGATGAGAGGCATGGGTGAAGCAGAAGTACAATACTGGAAGAAAGAGAAGCTTTAAAAGATGCAGAGTGAAACACTAAAGACCTATATGCAAGACTTCTGACTTGACCTGCTATAAGCAAGGTTTGACATAATATGCTGTCATCATAGCAGTGAATGACAGAAATCTGTCTCCATCCCATGCCACAGTTCATCACCTTAACATAATCATCTCTACATGGTTTGTGAACATCTATGAATAGGCATTTTGCTTCATTTCCATACACACATGTACTTCTTAATTCTGTTCTTCTGTGCATTGTTCAAAACTGATTCTTTAGCCTACCAGCCTAGCCTAAAATGCTATTATCACAAGAGTTTTTGAAGTGTTTTTCCAAATAAAAGATAGAAACAGACTTCTAGAAACACTTTAAGGACTGTAGTTCCATGAAACCTGAAGTCTCAAGATAACAGAGTGATAAGGCACTGATCAGAAGATTCTTCTTCATTTTCTGATAGGGAGTGTCAGAAAGAACTTAGCTCTAAAATAGCTTTTAATGCAAATGTACTTTTCCAAGAAAACAAACATTGTTTTCCACACAAAATTCAGGGTGTGCAGGTATCATTAGTGAAAGTCAACTTTTTGTTAACATGCAAACAAAGAACTCAGTAAATATCAGCATCTAATCATGCTATTTTACAGTAACAAAATTCCTGCTATTATGGCTCCCCTGACAGAGATGCATTATGAGAAAGTAATAAATTTGAGACAAATTATCATCTCCAAAAAATATAATAACTAGAGAGAGGACTGCTTTTGTTCAAATGTATTTTCTGTTCTGGGATGCATGAGTTGTTAATCATCACTGCACAGGGAAGTGACTTTTTCCACTCCAAGAAATGAAGACTGAAGTTAAAATAAGGTGGGCCAAGATTTTTATCCTAAATACAGGAATCAAACAGGAAGGTGTCTCCTCTGCCTTAGCATAGTCTTACTGTATTTAAGCAGTTATAAATGAGATCAGAATACGATAATCTTTCAGCTCCATACAGGGAAAACACTCAAACAGCAAAACACCATTTCTAGACATTTTCAGTAAGTGCATTGCACTAGTAATTTAATGACTAATTGCAAAATCTATTATCTTGGAGATGAAAAGATTTTTGAAGATTTAAGATCAGATTTCAAGTTCAAGAAAAGCAGGAAACAAAAAAGAATAATAAACTAAATACTGGAAAACACATGCATGACTCAAAGTCCTACAATAGAAACTGCTGTAACTTCCATACACATTAGTGTGATTAAAAACAATTGCACAATATGTTCTGTATCGAATGTGAATTAGAAAATTTCAGAGAACTATTGAAAATGAAAAGGACAAAGAAGCATGAACCTTGCTTTGCCAAAACTAAACAGCAAATGACTAGGAGGCCACAATAGTCATGTTTACCAGGCAAGGCACAACACCTGGACAAAGCTTAGGAGGTCACTGTCTTCAAAAGCCAACCATTAAAACTTCCAGGTGTGTGAAGCATCTGAGGCACTGAAATGTCTAAGGCAACTTATTCAGTACAACTAAAGGAAAAGAGGGACAACAACCCAGAAAAAAGGGAAGAGCAAGCTATCATGTTAGATATGAAGGAGCTTCTAAATATTGTTACGGGGACTTAGCTGTCTGAGCAGCCGATGGTTACATAGTGAGACAAAACAATAACTCTTAGCCTCTGTAAAATTAGCCTCTGTAGGAAAGAATAGTTTTGAAGACTCAAGTGGGACATAGATAATACAAAAGCCTTATGATGACTCCTCTCAACAGACCCTTTCTAGAAGGAGAAATAGAATATTTGGGGCAAGAAAACTAGGGCTGAGTTAATTAAGAGTTGTTTTACAAATAAGCTTCTGGGCCGGAGGCTGGCATTGGACTCGATGATCCTTGCGGGTCCCTTCCAACTCAGGAGATTCTATGATTCTATGATTCTAGATTTCATGCACATTTTGGTAAATTTTGGATTATTTTCTTTGTCTTTTATCTTAGTCTCTGAAACAAAAATAATCTTCAAGTTTTGAAACTGTACTAGAGAGTTTCAAGTGCACAGAAGGCATAGAAACATGCAAATCCTTGGCCTCCCTGGAAAACGAGAGTCCTTAGAGTAGTCAGTGAAATGTTGGAAACTGTGAGCCATTAGTTGGCATAGACAGACACAATGTAAACTGACAGCACAAACCCAAAACATTAATAGCCAAGCAAAATGAACTCTGCACACCTGTATGTACAAGAAAATGCAAAGTAACTGCTTTGCAAAGAATGGTAAAATATGTTGCAATGGAGAAAAGCAAATGATAAACATTCTGAAGGAAAGAAAAGTTATGAGATTAACCTGTTGGTGCCTCCATTTTCTTCCGATCTTGTTGACCTGCTTCTAGCCATGTACACATTTTATGTACGCAGCTTATGTACACAGCTTATCCCCTGTAATATAACACTGCATTAACTTCAGTAATGCAAGTGCTTTGGAATGAGAAAATCAAGGTTGATAGCACATCAGTTGGGTAGCACTGATAAGCAAGTGCATGTTGCATACCAGCTAATTCAAGACCACAAGGATCTGGCACAGGGGCAGTACATCTGATTTTGAATGAAGCAGGACATGAAGCAGATTCCACAACCACTCTTACTTACATCACTACCAGAGGGAGACAAATTTCAGGCAGGACCAACATTTACACATGCACAGATAATAAAACCAGGAAAGATCTTCTGCATGTACAAATCTCACATCTATGTAATAGACTCCAGGACATGACATCAGTCATCCTTGCAGGAAACTCTAGTCATGCAGGGCTATAATTAGGCAAGAAGGGAAAGGTAGGCCAACTACACTGTTTGAGAAAATCAAACCCAAACTCTCAGCCATTCGGGTCAACAGTAGCCAGGGTGGGAGGCAGTGGGAAGGGAAGAAATGAGGCTGTAGGGTAGAGGTGCACTGAGAAACTTGTGTGCAGAAAAAGAAAATGAGGGACCCTCAACACCCCTTACTCCTATGTAGTCGCTGACACGTGCTGGAAAGCATAAGATTCTTTCTGCTTGTCTTCTTTCTATCCCAGCCCCTTTGTAACCATCTGATGCCTCCCCCAGCCATAACCCCACCTCCATAGGACCGTACACCTACTGTCTTGCTCTCAGTGGCCTCTTGGAAACACTTCCTCCCACATGCACCATGGGCGAGGAGGGGACAGGCATCCTACTCTTACTCTCCACAATAAACAGGAGAAAATCAGAAGGAAAAGAAGAACATAAAAAAAGGTGCAAGCTTGTCGGGGGCCGGCTCAAAAGCGGCACACAAAGCCCCCTCGGCTATAGCGCCGAGACCCTTGTGGACCACTTCGTA
>JAWWES010000001.1:36899033-36923249 GCA_035583135.1 Lophotriccus pileatus
ATGTATTCACATTCTTCTCCATCTTTTTTCAATCCTCTCCAATAATTGTATGCATCTGTGGGTCCACTCCCGACACAAGCTAGTCTAAACAGACAAAGGGAACATGGGAAGAATCTGTAGAAGGGAAAGAATCTGTAAAAGGAGATGCAAAATTCAGAGAAGGTTGGCAGAAGAACCAGAAGAGCAATCCATTTCTCCTAAAACTGAGGCAGTATCAAGCTCAAATCTTCCTTGCATTACTTGAGATTGAAAACAAGGAAATTTAGTATGTGTCTAATAACCAGCATTCAGCAGATAGTTCAGTCCTGTTTTAAAAACCTCTATAATTTCCTATCTTTATCAGATTTCCTACCTCTAATGTCAGATATTTACTGAAATCTACTCATTTTCCTTGCTATGCTTCTCTGTCCCCATGTCTATCTTGTATAAGAACCTGCGTTTTACTCAAACATCTGTATTTACTGTATTTTTTCCCAATATCGTCTGTTCTCTTTATCTTATCCTTGTAATTTTCTAGTTTCATTATGTGAAAACAAAACAAAACAAAAAATTAGTGTCCACAGACAAACTGAGGTGCAATTCATGAATACAAACTGAAAGAAGGATAAGCAGAAACCCCTTCTGCTGTCATGCATGACATTCATTCCTCCCTTAATTAATGCCTCTTACTCCCTTGGTATTGCTTTGTCCATTGATAATTTCTCAAAACAACTCATTATTTTAGCTAACTGATTATATTCTTTCTTTATAAAAGGAATTTACTATTCGCCATTTTAAGACTTATTTCTACAGCCTCAGTTTAGAGACAAGATGTATTGCTCTTGTTCTTTGTGAAAGGCTTGTATTTTAATCAAGCCAAAACATAATTACAGTATTTTATGTAAATATCAACATAAAATCTGGATCTTAAGTACAATATTCTCCACTTAGCTAGTTAAGTGCTTCTGTGTTCCCCATTACTTTTGTGTTTGACCATCTCATGTTGCTTAATATATTTTCATAGGGCCCAGCTATTTGTCTGAATAGAGAATTGAAGCAAGGATGGAAAGTCTGGGGCACAGCTTCATCAAAAGAATAAACAGATCCAGATCTGCACCACTGATGGGGAGGCTGGGTTTGTCTGCCCACACGCCCAGCCCAACACTCTCTCAGGTTCCTTGTGCAAGCACCAGCTCTGACACAGCAGTGCAGTCAGCCAGGCTCGTCAGCCAGAATTACAGCTGCTTTTCTCTGGCATCAGGGCTGTGTATTTTGCCTGATAAAACCTTTGGTTGCATAAAACAAGGATGGGGTTTTGAGCAAACTTATATACTGAAAGGTGTCCCTCCCTGCCCATGGCAGGGGACTGGAATTAGGTGATCTTTAAGGTCCTCTTCCAACCCAAGCCATTCTCTGATTCTATGGAAACAGCTTCTAAAATGAGGTCTTGTGAAGTGGTTGTAATTTGACAAGGAGTAATTTTTTTCCATAGAATTTAATTCAACCTGCAAGATGTGGCACACTATAATATCCCTCCTTTAGAACTGTGCAGGGTGCTCTCCTGAGGAAGCCTGCCAACTCATTTTAGATATTGGCAACAAGCTGGATCTTTCTCACAACGCCAGGACGCAGATCAAAGAGGAAGAGCAGGCAGCAATAGACTTCCTCTTTGTCATGTACAGGTACTATAAATCCTTAATCAAGTTACTAAGCCTCTTTGCACTCTTTGACATAATAAATTATGGACTTTGCTATTTATTCTATTGTCAGAAGTGGGAAATGACACAGCAGTGATTTCATGATGTTCTCTCAGGAATCCCAGGACAGCAGTTCTGATTGCGTAGCTTGCATGTCGGCCTTCTGCAATCTCATCCCTAAAGGAATGGCGGTGGAAGAGGTTATGCAGCAGCATAGACTGTCAGGATAGATCAGCTATTATAAAATGGCACAGGTTGGAAGAATAGGGAAATTATAAAAAAGTAATTTAGGGTGAAAGAACGTTCTTTTAAACAGCTTCATGCTATCAAAACTGTGAGGGAGAAAAGATCCTTAAATACGAAGATGGTCTGCAGCCTGACATTTTTCACTAGTCTGGGATTTCCAGATCATTGTGATTAAGGAAAGAGTACCTCAGCTATCAGTACGTGGCTCCTCTTCTGGGATCCTGTCTTGGCTAGAGGTAAGACAACCTTCCAATATGTGTTCTCCCTTCCCAAACACAACTAATTTTTGTTAGAAGACTAAAATCACCCCCATTTCACCCCTGTTTCAGGACAAACTGCCCACTTCTAAATGTTGTTTGGAATCCTGGGAAGCCATCTGTTCAGGAGACATAGGCTTCCCGAAGTACACCAACCTGGCATTTAACTTCGTCCCAGGCTCATAGACAAGATCACAACAGACAACCAATTTTGGTTCCATCTGGGGATGGGAGGGGAGAGGTAAGCACACCTTTGAATACTCTGTGATTTTGATAAGTATTAACCTAGCAATAGCATGAAGGGTCATCAAGGGTTTTATTAAAAATACAGGGGAAGAAAAAGAGTTATTAAATTGTGTTGGTTTAGAGTATTCCTGTGATGTTATTTCAGCTCTAACAATAACAAATTTGGGGTTTTTTTTCATACTAGCATGTTTTCATTTACTTGGCAAAACTGATGACAAAAAAAATGTATGAAAATGTCACTGTATCACATGAAAAAGTAAGTACTTACAGCAATGGTTCAGTTAAATTGTCTCCTCTGGCCTCCTTGGAGGTAAATTGGGATTAGCGGGCTCTAATCTTGTCAAAAAGAGCCTTTGCAGAATAGCATACGTCTAAAAACATAATGAGCTTTACTAAAGTTCAACAGAAGGTGTATGTTTGTGTGCAGTGACTAAGCATATGCAAGTAGGAGGCAATTACAGATGGCTGGAAATATGCTACTACTGCAAAACACATATGATGTTTTGTATCCCAGAGCAGAAAGCAGAAATGCTCTAAAGTACCAAGCTTGGCTACTAGCTAATACAGTGATGCTGAGTTTGTGTTGTTTAGGGCCACAGCATCACACACAGCACCTGCAGATCAGCAATGAAAGGTTGCTCACTTTTGTCTCTTAAATTGAAAACAAGTTAATACAATCATGGAGAATACACAGAGATAAGAGGAATGTACCAAGTGGAAAACAATATGATACATCCAGTAAAAGCTCCATTAAAAACAAAGGATGAGTAAACTGTGACACAGTCATGCTTAGGGCATATAGGAAACAAAATCTTGTAACTACATGAGCCAGGGAGGTTAGCCTGCCTTCTCTCCTCCATTTGGGGTTGTCTTATCAACTTTTTTGCTATACTACTGTTCTGAGACTGCTGTGGGCTGCTGCTGATTGTAAAATATTAATTTGAGGTGTATTAATTCTCTTAGATATACTTTACATGTGTATTTGTGACTTTACCTAAGCAGTCACTGGTACACTGAGATATCAGCCTTCACAATATTGAACAATTTGCATCTTAACTGGGGAGGTGTCCTGGAGAGGCTTATCAAGGAATGGCTTCGGAGGTGTTGAGTGCAAACTGTCATTAATGTGAGGTTTGTTGGAGAGGTCAGGGAATTAAACAGATCACAGTCACTTCCCACCTACGGGAAGGAACAGAGACCTGGCAGTGGATGACAGGTTTGTATTTGGAAAAGAGATGTTTACAAAATAAACCCAAACCAACAACTTCAAAACCAAACCACAAACCACTCCCTATTCCACCCATTTAGGTTTCAAACCAAAGAACGATCCTACTGATGTCTACCAACTGACCTGAGGTGGGCTGATTGGAAAGAGACACCCTGATTTCAAGAGAAAACAAGTCTATAAAAGTATAGAATGCATGACTAGGACGCATGCTACTGATCCCATCAGCTTTGCACTAGGTGAGAGGAAAGACAGGTAACCAGGCATTTTATATAGATATAAAAATATATTTATATTATGCATAATAATAACATACAATAAATCATATTGTACATTATAGTACATTATACATAATTATGTTTTATATAAATTATATGTATAATTTATATAAATTAGAGCTACTCATTACTTTCTTCTTTAATTTTTTCCCCTCTAACATCTGTTCAGCAACCTTATTGCAGGGTCAGCAGGGCACAGAATTCTGCCTTTAAGCCTTGAAATTGCATCAGTGAGTGCAATGGCATTTTGAAAGACTGGAAAAAAGAACAGTAGCAAGGATTTCCTTGTTGAATACAGGAGGTAATACACATTAGTATACCCTGGCCAGAATTTGCATGTGCAGCAAAGCTCCAAGAAATAAGTCAAACTGAGGCCTCTTTTGCTGAGAGCATTCATACCTCCTCCATTAGGAAGTTAAGCCCCATATACAATGATGCAAAATAGGCTCATCCAGAGGACAAAAATGAGAATTCATTTTTTTACTCTAAATTGCTCACTGATGACTTGACAGGAAACCTGGACTGACTGTCCTTGTAGGAAGCGTAGCCTTAAGAATGTGCTAGGGATGTTTAGTCTATTCTGGTGGAACTGGTCACTGAAAACATCTCATCTTGGTCTTGATCCTTGATCACAAGGTAACAAAGGCGTAATCTGAACAAGTTCTGCTCTCGCCCTTAGGGGTCTGCCATGTGCATTGCCTCTTTCTTCTCCAGTGAGCCTCATGTGTTTGCTTCCTCAAAGTTTCCATCTTCAGACTGTCTATCAGTAAAGGTTGCTATAGGTTGAGAGCATGACTTTTAACACCCTTTCAAAGTGACTCAGAGACAAAATCCTTACCAGGATAAGTACCCAGCAATTCTAACTCCCTCTCCCATGCTTAAGAAAACAGAGCTCTTATTGAAGCAGTATTTCAAATTTTCTGGATTTTGCAGTACTGTCAGTCATTAAGGCATATATTCCACTATGATGTAAAATGTGGTGGCCTGATGTGCACAACCCCTGCTGGCCTCTTGGACAATGACTGTAGGTGAATGTGGGCTCGGCCTCAGCCATTCCAGCGGGTGGAATGAACTGGGGAGTAGAGTCACTCCAGGGAGGGTCAGAAGAACTTTTTCATAGAATCACAGAATCAGACGGGTTGGAAAGGACCTCTGAGATCACCAAGTCCAACCCCTGATCCACTACCAACACAGTTACTAGACCATGGCACTCAGTGCCACATCCAGTCTCTTCTTAAATACCTCCAGGGATGGAGAATCCACCACCTCCCTGGGCAGCCCATTCCAATGGCTGATTATCCTCTCTGTAGAGAATTTCTTCCGAATATCCAACCTAAACCTCCCCTGGCAGAGCTTGAGCCCATGCCCTCTTGTCTTACTGATAGCTGCCTGGGAAGAGAGGCCGACCCCCACCTGGCTACAACCTCCTCTCAGGTAGTTGTAGAGAGTGATGAGGTCTCCCCTGAGTCTTCTCCAGGCTAAACAAGACCAGCTCCCTCAGCCTCTCCTCACAGGACTTGTGTTCAAGTCCCTTCACCAACCTCGTCGCTCTTCTGTGGACCTGCTCCAGCACCTCAATGTCCTTCCTGAACTGAGGGGCCCAGAACTGGACACAGCACTCCAGCTGTGGCCTCACCAGCGCTGAGCTCCAGCACCCAAAACTGGGCATTTTTACTGTTGGTAAAAAATAGCAATAGAACAACAGGTGGAAGTGTATTTACATTACAAAGCTGATGGTCCCTTTTTTTAAAATTATTTTTCAGATGCATGATGACTAACCAGTTGACACCTGTAAGAACAAATCTTACTGCAAAGAGGAAAAGTCAATGATGCTAATTAGCACCAAAGTAGTTTATTGAA
Source organism: Lophotriccus pileatus (assembly GCA_035583135.1). Classification (NCBI taxonomy): domain Eukaryota; kingdom Metazoa; phylum Chordata; class Aves; order Passeriformes; family Tyrannidae; genus Lophotriccus; species Lophotriccus pileatus. The sequence continues at coordinate 36,904,822 of JAWWES010000001.1, forward strand.
TAAAAATGCTAGAAGAATCTCTGAAAACACTTATCCTTGAGGGTAGAGTCACAGTCTTTAAATTCTAAGCCAGTGAATGTATTAACAAAGAAAGAACCATCATGGAAGTTGTAATAAAATTGACTGATTTTTTTCCAGAAAATACAACTAAGATTACAAAGTTAGTAAGACAAGAAACAGAAATTAGGCTACAGAAAGCTTCCAATGTGGTTAAAAAGAAAACTTATCTGTCAAGAGGTTGTTTTCCATTAACTAACCAAAAAATTCAGTCATGTTCTATCAAGAAGCAGAGATATTTTTAGACTACATAAATTACTAGTTTTATAAGCTCCAATGCTATTTTTGTAAATAATATTTTGATATCTGTGTTCCTAATTATAGTCCAAGAATGGAAAGCATGTTTTTTTTGCTGTTTTGTAAAACATACTCATTTTTTGATAAAGCATGTTTATCAGCCTGATAGCAGTCTTGACAGTAGAACCAAGTTTATGAGTGCACTCTGAATCACTATAAAATTCTTATTTATTGCTTTTCAAAAGTATCTCAATTACTTAGCTTTTTTTTTTCCCCCGCTATCATCTTGTTTACTATGACAGCATTATGACAGCATTAAGTTGTGATCTGATTCCTGTATGCCTCAGGAACAATGTTTTGTGAGCTGCTGCAAGGATACTTTTCAGGCAAAAAAGTGCATCTGTCCACAGGACTGCAACAAAACATAGGGGAAATTAATATTCCTTATTCAACTGCAGGACTCTATTCTCCTGACACAAGGAAAGGTGTGAAGAACTACCTTGTACTTTGAGTTTGTTTTTTTAACTGAATTAATAAACTACAAATACATATTTTATAAATATTGTACATAAATACATAATAAATTTCAACAGTTTCAAAATACTGCTTTTCTAACTCTTGACTTACAATTTTGATAAACATCCAAAACCTCTTTTAAGAAAACAGAAGGTTTTTTAAAAGTACAGTGCTTGAGCCTTTACTGAAAATGGGATACTGGATGTGATATAAAAATGTACTTTAACCATAGCCATTTAACAATAGGGAAGACATATCTATGGATAAAGGGAAAACACAACACTACAAATGTCCTTGATGTCCTACATGCTTCAGACCAAACTTATTTAGAATGCTGTCACTAAACATAAAACAAAATAATGCAAAAGGGCTTTAAAGATTTGGCCAGCAAGATAAGTACTCTTGGGAACTTCGCTATTTTCAAACAGACTTTTTTCTGACTGTGCAGAGTTTAAGAACTATACCATGCTGGCAACAGATTAACAGGAAAGAAAGAGATGGGAAGTTACTCCTCCTTACTCCCTGCTCTGCTTACTTGAAGTTTGCTACCAAAAACAGCTTTTAGAGATGCTTCTTCATGTAAAATTATTTATGTTACAAGCTCAGCAAACTATCTTGGTGCTTATGTAACAATCATTCACACAATCTGAAGTGTTTCCCTAAAGTAGCACATTGACTAACAGGTGAATTGCTATTATAAAAAAGTTGGGTTTTTTTTTAGTTCCATCCAAATGAACTGAACACAGTGAGGGAAAAACTGAAGGCATCGAAACATTGCTTACCTAATTTTTTGTAACAAAACACTGCATTTTAATAGAGGAAGGAAAAAAAAGTTATTGCCTTGTTTAGGTTTTAGAGTCACAGGACAAGAGAGGTTGGAAGTGGCTCCTGGAGGTCATCTGGTGCAATCCCCACTGCTCATGCAGGGCCACCTGAAGCCAGTTGCCCAAGATCATGTTTTTTGAGCTTTTGACTGTCTCCAAAGATGGAGACTCTACCACCAACTTGGGCAACCTGTGCCAGTGCACAGTCACCCTTAAAGTAGAATAAAGTGTTTCCTGGTGATCAGAGGGAACCTCCTGTGTTTCGGTTTGTGCCCATTGCCCCTGGTTCTGGCACTAAACACCACTGAGAAGAGCCTGGATCTGTTCTCTATGAACCTCCCTTCAGGTATATATAGGCATTGGTGAGATCCCTCCAAGCGTTCCCTTCTCCCAGCTGAACAGTCCCAGCTCTCTCAGACTTTCCACACAGGAGAGATGTTCCAGTCCATTCACGATCCTTGCGGCACTCCACTGGACTCCATCCAGTATGTCCATGACTCTCCTGTACTAAGGAGCTGACTGGCCTGTGTCTTCCTCCTTAAGATTGCTTACAGAATATATAAATACAATACACAACATGGCTATAAGAGTATACAAATGAAAACGCTTTTCCCTTCTACTACAATTACATCTTTTTGAATCCAAGCCTGGACGTTTTAAATGTTGATGAGAACTCTCTCTTTCACTATAAAGTCATAAGATTTCAATACATCTACTAACAGAATCAGACAGGGAAAAATCTGAATTAGAAGTACATCAGACTCAAAGAAAGCAGAACACTCAGTCTTAAGCCTTATTATTCCAAGTCAAAAGTATTATCTTCTTACCTTTGTATTGTTATCTATACTAGGAAGAAATCAGTTTCATTTAATAATTGTTTCTAAGGTACAGATGAAAAGTCAGCCAACTAATGCTAAGATTTATTAAACATGTATGGTGATTGAATAAAATTTTAACTTATTCATAGCAACTCCTTCAAGGGGAAAAGATAGTCAGTCTCTACACTATCTGGGGAGTCCTGGAGTCTACTTTGAATCCTACCATTGTGTTTTGTGTGGCAGCATTTAAACTGCATTGTTCCATGGATCAGTCTCCTGACTTGTAAAATGGGGATTTTTCTTTCTTAAGCTAAAGCAATCAGAGAAAAAACAATATAATTCCATTTTTTTCCCTATATATTACATGTGCTTAATACCACTGGGGGGGGTTGGAAGTAGATGAACTTTAAGGTCCCCTCCAACCCAGATCATCCTATGATTCTGTGATCCTATGCCAAAATTTCCAAAATAAATTTCCAATTTTCTAAAATATATTACAAAGTACTATATTTCAGTATTTAGGATATTCTCATTTTAGCATCAGTGTTGTATTAACAGGAACAGCTATCCACTGTAGGTGCACACACAACCATATACTGTGGGGTTTAAGCAGCATCTAGTGGCTAGCCTTATGTAGGCAGCCATCCCATTTAGCTCTATTTTTCTCTTACTATATTTAGCATTCAGGAAGGGAAGAGGTGCATTCCATCCATCCATTTCGGTAAACATGATCCAAAGGCGTGCTTGCCCGTAAAAAACCTTTACATATCACTACTTTTAAGGCAAAATAAGAGGAAAAAAGCACTGTAGACTACTAATTACACCCTAAAAACTGGATCATATTTATCACAGGAGAAAGACTGAACTATCTTCAACCAAAGAATGCAGAAATTACGTTTCAAATTCATCTTGCACAGCAATTTGGGTTTTATGCAACATAGCATCATGCCATTCAAGTAAGAGGAGGTATCGAGTGCTCACTCCACTCTTGCAGATGTTATAAGACAACTGGAGGCTGTCTTGAGCACAGTGATCATGAAATTTACCTCAGCAATGCAGAAGGTCATAGAGCAGATCATTCTGTGTCCTATAAGATGGCACACACTGGACAATCAAGGGATCAGGCCCAGCCAGCATGGGTTTATGAAAGGCAGGTCTTACTTGACCAACCTGATCTCCTCCTGTGACAAGGTGACTCACTTTGTAGATGAGGGAAAAGCTGTGGATGTAGAAGTAAAGCCTTTGACACTGTTTTCCACAGCATTCACCTGGAAAAACTAGCTGGTCATGGTGTGGACAGGTGCACTCTTTGCACCTGTCAAGTGCAAAGAGCCCAGAGAGTCAGGTCCAGAGAGGGTTGGTGAACAGTTACATTCAATTGGCAGCTATTCACAAGGGCTGTTCCCCAGGGCTCAGTATTGGGGCCAGCTCTGTTTAATATCTTTATCCATGATCTAGGAGAGGCGATCAAGTGCACCCTCAGTCAGTTTGTGGATGACAGCAAGTTGGGTAGGAGTGTTTATCTGCTGGAGAGCAGGAAGGCTGGACTGATGGGCTGAGGCCAATTGTATGAGGTTCAACAAGGCAAAGTACCAGGTCCTGCATCTGGGTCACAACAGAAAAGAACTTGGATGTGTTGGTTAACAGCAGCTGAACGTGACAGTGGCGTGCCCAGGTGGTCAAAAAGGCCGATGACATCCTAGCCTGTATCAGCAATGGTGTGGCCAACAGGACCAGGGCAGTGACTTTCCTTCTGTACTTGGCATTGGTGAGGCCCTTCCTCAAATCCTGTATCCAGTTTTGGAGCCCTCACTCCAAGAAAGACCCTGAGATGCTGTAACGTGGAAGGGCAACGGAGCTGTTGAAGGGTTTGGAACATTATGAGGAGTGGCTGAGGGAGTGGAGATGTTTAGCCTGGAGAAAAGGAGGATCGGGGAAGCAATATTGCTCTCGACACCTACCTGAAAGGAGGTTGCAGCCGGGTGGAGGTCAGCCTCTTCTGCCAAATAACAAGCAATAGGATGAGAGGAGACGACCTCAAATTGCACCAGGGGAGGTTTATACTGGATATCAGGAAACAATTCTTCAGGGAAAGGGTTGTCAAACATTGGAACAGCGTGCCCAGGGAAGAGGTGGAATTGCTGTCCCTGAAAGTGTTCAAAAATGTGTAGATGTGGCACTCAGGGACGTGGTTTAGTGGTGGACTTGGCAGTGTTGGGTTAATAGTTGGACTCAATGACATTAAAGGTCTCTTCCAGCTTAGACCACTTCATGATTGTATGAGAAAGGTTTTTTGCCAATGATAACCTTAATGAATGCTGCACCCCAAGTCAGGTAAGCAAATTCTTGTAGAGCCTGAAGGAATGTTTTAAATTACTGTTCCTTTGTAACGTGCTCTGCAACTATAGAACTGCAACAGGTTGTATGAGCACTGCTAGACTGTTTCAGTGGAGTCAGTTTGATTATAATTGTTTGCCTTTCAGCAGTGATGTAAGTTATTCCAGCAAACACAGGTTTACAGCTCTTCCACTTTTTGGAAGGTTGTAAAAGGTTTCCCAGTGAACATCTAAAAATAAAACTGAAGACATGCACTGACGCACCTGATGAAGGATAAATTGTGAAAGCCCTACACCTTTAATTGAAATAAAGCAAAACACACCTGTTGATTAAATAAGGGAAAACACTTTAAGGTTTTCAGTACTCAGCTCAAAATAATTGCTCTAAGATACTGAAAAAGTGGGAGGGGATTACACCTGGAGGTAAAAATCAACTTGGCCTGCAAATTCTAATACCTGCTGAAGTCACATTTAATTAAATGGTTTATTCTGTTCATTTCTCAAATTCGGACTTGATTAGTATCAATTAAAAAAAAAAAACACCAAAAAAACAAAGCAAAACAAAAGACTCCTTTAAGCAACGCTGCATTTCACACACATGAAAAATACGTAACTTTAAGAAAACCTGTGTGATTCAGTACATTACATAACAAGTAACATGGTATCTCAGAGGTCTCCGTTCCCCATTAGCCCTGACACCTCCATTACCCTCCTTCTTTCCCAAGAAAGGAACCACAAACATCTCCTCCATCCACCTCTAAAATCCCCTTCTTCTGTGGGATTCAACAGAAGTAATTTCATATATCAGTATCTCTTCCATGAGGAAAGCTAAAGCAATTGCACATAATATATGAGAAAATGTATCTCCTATTGCAGTACTAACATTTTAGTAACTCAACTGAAGGAATAAAATCAAATGAACAGCTTTTATTCCATTTCAGAAAGTTATTTTACTCCATTTCAGAAAGGATTATAGTTTTCAATCATAAACATCACTTTTTTCAAAAAAAATCAGTGCTGGATTCAGAACTTTTTAAGGTACTGAAGACCATTAAGAACTGCCTGAATGCCTACACACAAGTTACATAAATTTGAATTTTCTTTAAGGAAATTTGCTTCAAATGATGCAAACCTCTTTTCAGGATTCAGGTACATGGCCAGTTACACACATTTGCATGTGTCACATGGAAGCCATGCCTAAACTAGGTACCATACATGGCTTTGACTTGCATTCAGCTGTAGAGATAAGTGGCTTCAAAGTTGCTGTTGCAAGTTTGCATTAAAATGAGGCTAAGAAGAATCCGATATTAGACTAGCATATTGTTCATTACTATACCTAATATAAAACAATAACTTTTTTAAGACACTTTGAAACAAAGATTCCCCCTTTCTAGACCAAATAGATACTTCCTATTTTGAACTTTATTTCCTGAATGAGAAGTATTCTTCTGGCTCGTGGAAAGATGAAGATTGATCGTTGAGGAAAATTTAAAACATGACATACAAATTGCAGCACAATTTGTGCTGCACTAGAAGCCACCGAGACTGACAGCCAGCAGGGTGTTGCTGTGGGCACCTAACTCCTCCTGACACAAGAAACAGAACAACGAAATTATAAACATTGTTTCAAATCTCAGAATCGCCCACCTTGTACAACAAATACAAAGGAAGAACAACTTTATAGTTAATAGAGTAGGACTAAAATTCAGGTACTTTTAAACACTTTTTCATGAGACAAAGTAATCTGAAGCCCTAATTTGTTACAAGTTGTAGACAGCTCAAGGTGTCTAATCTTCACAGAAACCTAAATATAAAATTCTGCCCCTTTTTTGGCCACAGACTTTTAGTGAGTGATACAGCATGAAAAATTAACATGAAATACGGGTTTATGAATAATTTTAAAAGGAGAGATCAATGTTTTGACAAGATTTTATTGTGAAACATTGGATTTAGAAAAGGTACAAAATGTCAACGGTCAGATGTGTGCCAGTACAGTATTTCAATAGTCTATACATGTGGACAGCTGAATAGCTTCACTGCAGAACAAGTATTGAGACATACTATCTAAAAGAGGGCCGCAATATTCACAGGCTTAAAATACATAAATAACTTGAGCCAAAATGGCCATTACCGGTCAATGCTAATCAACATCTGGAAACAGGCTAAAAAGCACAATACAGTACAACAATCTCCTTGCAGATCCACGTTTAAAGAACATCTGTTTATTATGTCAATAATCTACAGCTCCAGGACACAATTCTCAGGATTCAGTTGGCTAGTTAACAACTTTAAAAAATCAATGTTAAAAATTAGATTATGGAAGAAAACCCACAGGTATTTAATTAGAACTAAACACTGTGAAGCCCCTACAAATTTTTCTGAGATTTATCAAGTCAATTACTTCTAATACAGAACTTCAGTTTGTTTATTTAAAATGTCCTGACTGCAGCTTGAACTGATATCATTAAGTAACCTTAATTCAAACATTTCATTTTGCTATGCATTTTTGTATTTTAAGACCAATTTCATCGAACCTGAGTCACCGCTCAACTGGAAAAAAATGACCCAAATACTAATTCTGAATTAGTAAAAGTCATAAATTTGTATATTAAAAAAATTAATAACAACCCCAAAGGATAGTAGCATTCTCTACCCTAGTTCAGTAAGTTTAAAGAAGAGCATTTATAAACATACAAAGTTGATTTTAGGGTATAAAAATACACATATACCATATGAAACAAGGTAGCTTGAGTTTTTCATATTTTTCAGTAGTCTGTCACTGCTGGAACTCATTTGAACTATTGAAAAGGTGTTCACAGCTCAGTACCTGGTTGAAAAGCCAAAGGACTATAGATTTTAGTTCTTTAATTAAAAATGTGTAGCTGCTTTTACACAATTAAGCTTACTCAAATATCAGCAGCTACCCTGTTACCAGCCAGTACCCAGAGCTGACCTAAACCTTCACCCACGTAAATCTACTTCCCTTTATGCTGATTCATAACTTACCTTCCTGAACAGAGACCTTGGGGTATACTAAATTATTGTTTAATAGAAATTTCTGATTATGACTAATGTCCATTGGGAGCAGAGCTAAATTTAAACTGATATAATTTAGAATCAAAATCCACCCAAAACATTAAAACAACCCACCCTTTGACACTACATCCATTCCCTTAACTAATTTAAAGGCCATTGGGTTTGGCTCCTCTTTTCTCATTGTGTATCTTACTGGGAGATGTGAGTCTTGCAATTTATTAAGAATCACCATAAGTTACAACTAAGTACATCAACTCAGACAATGGGAAATAAATGCTTTTAAAACTGAGTGTATATCACTAGTTAAGGATGTAACATTGGGAGTACAATGCCTGCTGTGGAATTAAAATTGGTGCTGTGCCAAATGGGGAAAATTTATAAACAAACCACATAATTCCAGTATGGAGAAAAAAAACACCATTTTGTTTTTTTGTTCAGGAAATGTTCGGCATGAGCAGCACTAACAAAATTCTACACCTCACAGATACAAGCTACGACAGTTATCTAAAGCCAAATTCACTGTCCATCAATTAGCTAGATAGCTCTTAATGCTGCTTTGAGCACTGCACTAGCCACTTTGATCTTTGTTTCAGATTCCTCTGTACACACATTTATATTTACATAAAACATTTATTAAACATGATTTTAAAACATAAAAACCTTATGTACAAAATACCAACATTCCTATAAATAAACAGTTGGAGAAAGGCACTTGCAAGAAAAATCTACAGTAAATCTTACAAAAACCACACTGCCTCTGTTACTGTACAATAGATAATCTCTCGGTCAATCCCTATCACAAGAATGTAAAACACTAATTACTTGTTATAACTAAGAATATAACCATTACAGTCGTATTTACACATACATATATGCCTCTTTTGAGTTTGAGAGCACCATGATTTCCATCCTAAATTTATATTTTGATACAAAGTAAAAGAACAGTTGCCAGAAACCAATGTTCAGTGTCACCGCAGATTCATAAATGTTTGGCTGACATCAGTGTAGTTTAAAAGACTCAGTTGCTACTTTGTAAAAAGTACACCTAGTTTGTTATTGCATGTTGTCCTTTTAGAGAGAGCACTGCAATGTTCTCTATGCAATTGTTTAATACTATTGCTGGCAGAAAGTTTCCAATATCAAAAAAATAAAAACATTCTTCAATCCAGTTGAAGTATTTCATCTGAACAGTAACTAAAAAAAGCTGCATATTAATTATAAAAACATGTAGGAAACATGCCAACTAATCTGGTGTGCAAAAATATTTTTCCACTACACAGGATTTTAAGGGCTTCACAGAATTACTCAAATGTACATTGAGTAGCAAACCCCACAAATAACCAGTTCCTCAAGGAGATGTGAGGATATTCCCGCTTTTATCAAACTTTTTACCCTTTGACAATGCTGCAACCTGTTTGAGCAGTTCTCTGTTTTTGGCCTGTAACACAGACAAAAAAAAAAAAACGAAAGTATGAATTACTGAAATATTTCCTATAGTAGCATCATGTACTGATTTTCCATTGCATTTATGAACAAATTCTCAAAGTGTACATGCTGAGAATATTCAAAAAAGGTAATGACCACTTTCCAAAGATCTGTATATGTTTTTTGATATGCATATTCCATCTTTAACAGCCAAAGTAACCACATTTTCTGTACTGCAAAATTTAATATATCCAGTATTGCATCGGGTGTCTGTTCAGTCTGTGATTTATAAGGCAACTAATTCAGGCTTTCTTCTTGATAAAGTATGCTCTAACAACAGACATCTGTCAATGTGTCAATGCTGAGCCCTTAATCGGATCCATATGACAACTGATAAATTGTCAGAGAAAAAAATAACACAACCTTTGAGAAAGCCTTTACCTCTTGAAGTCAAAAAGAGATTCTCTGAGTGAGTTTAACTCATACGGAGATTGCCTGTTGACTGCAGAACTGTTGTACAATGTATCCAAAGTTAAACATGGCAATGACCACTCAAGAACTTGGAACTACTGTATTGTAGTGAACAGTGCCGAGTGAACAGGCTGACTGAACAGCTTGAATACATAACTCCATATGAAGTATTTCTCAAGTAGTGATAAGCAATTACTGACCTGCAACTGTTCCACAGTTTCCTTGTGAGCTTTCTCCATACTGTTCATCTTTGTCCTCAAGTTAGACTCTTGGTACTGGAAGTCTGCCTTCAGTTCTGTCAACTGAAAACACGAACACTATGAAGATTCCTTGAACTGCTACAGTATACCGCTTCTAATCAATCTGTGAAATATTTATGGAAGCCTCAGGAAACACTGTATTTATTTACTATTGCAGTATTAACAGCTCAACACTTCAGAAGCACTTTGAAAAGTATCTGTATCTATTTTATATGAAGAAAACTGTACTTATGTAACTATGCTGTTTTGCATAAAGAAGGCTAAACCTCAGCAAAATCTTCAGTTACATCTCTCAGTTATATGCTAACATATGAAAAATCTGCCATAAAAAGACAGCATAAAGGATTCCTTTGTGTCATTTTATGCTACAATTTGTCCTAGACAGAAGTTTACATTCCAGAGTTTCACTGCTTCTTGATGCATAACAATGAATTAAACTGCATTATTGGAAACATGTAATTTCAATGACTTAACTTATGTGTACAGTGTAGTACTGCTGCCACTGGGTCTCTGCTGAGAGAGACAGAGATCCAGGTGACATACATTGAGGCAGGTGTTTCTAAAGTGTGACATATGCTTCTATCCAAGCGTTGAATGCTTCTTCTGGAAGCATGTGCAGCCGGGTGAACTACTAACAGTTTGCTGTATATGGACCCAGAAGTTTTAGGCATCACTTATTTAAAAAGTTTAGTTCTTCAAAGCATCCCAGACTCACAGGGCTCTTCTGAACCTTTCCAGTCAATTTGGATTTATCAGGAAATGAAGTCTCTTTGCTAGTAAAGATGCACACCATAACAAAACAGAGCATGCACTCCTGAACTAATGCACTGAGACTGCTATTACCAACCTTCGTATGTGTCAAACCACACGTAGTGAAACAAAGTATTCAAAAGAACTTTCAATCAAATGGCCAAGTGCAGGTATGTTGATACAATGGTATATTATACCTCCTTGTACAGACTGCTGTTCAAGGTGAGCACTTATGGCTGTTGTAAATTACAGGGGATCCAACACAAAGCCACACACCACAGGGTACACATCAAAAAAACCTAGCTGACTGACATCTATTTAATCCAACCTTTTCTTTTAGTCTCCGACCACCACAAAGACTGGACATCCTACACTACACAGGCTACCAATCTTATAAAACCAAAACATTTAATTTTCACACACTATAATGTAAATTTGGACATAGACTTATTATGGCTATAGTTGCTTTAGTTTAAAACTAAATAACAACTATGCTAAACTCAGAATGGTTCCTACTTTTTGCCATGACTCGGCTTAGAACACAGAAAGCAGGTAAACCACTGTTCTGGCATTTTATCCATCACCTATGGCAGGCAGCCTGAGAAACACGCAAACTTCTGGGTGGTGGAAGTCAGGCAAGATGAATTCCTCTTTGACTTAGAGACAAAATATATTCATGACACAGAAGTCCCAAACTTGTTCTTTAAATGGTAAGATCTGATTAGCTGTTAAATAAAACAATTGCATCTGATTTTTGTTTTATGTTACTGTTTTGACATTGTTAGTCTACAAAACAGAAAACAAAATTATAAAGTTCTTATTAAGCAGGTGCTACTTTTACCTTTTTATCTTTCTCTAAAATAGTCTGATCTCTTTGCTGCAGAAGACGTTTAAGTGACATTACTTCTTCTTTCAGCTGACTTATGAGGACAAAGTTGTCAGTCCCTCCACTGTCTGCAGACTGATTTATAGAGCTACTAAAAGTAAAAAACAATTAGTTACTTACAACATCAATAGCAAAAAACCCCAGTTTATTTTTTTATTATTTCAAATTGGATAATTAATAATTCCACAAACATCCTTAAGGACTAATGCAAAAAAAGTATGTACCTGACAGAAATGGATGCAACTGGCAAATTACCTTACTAATGGCACACATTACATACACCTGCAGAAATATAATTCAGTATTAGCTTTGAGGGGGACAAACACCTTTTGACTGAAGCAGTGACTTTTATTCCAACTATTTGGCCAGAGACAGAATGAAGATTCAGTCTCTCATATTAAGGTCCAAAAGAATTCTCTAGATACTGGGTCAACTTAAAGCAGCAGGTTCAACCCTGCCATCTAATTGATAAAACACCAGTGTCAGGGAATACCATCTGGTTGATAACTGTTGCCTTGTACATAAGCTTTGCTTAATTTTGCTCCAAACAGCTTAAAAGCAGGAAAACAGTGCTAGTTTTCTGCTAATAAAGTCATTTAATTGACTGACAGCACTCAGATGCCACCCAATAATCCATCTGACTAGACAACAGTTTCACCTCCCTCATTCTTCAGAAAAAAAAAAAAAGGCAACTGGCCACAAATCAGTGCTTTATTTGGTTGAAATGGCTCAGCTTTACAAAAATATAACTTTACCTATCTCCATTTGATGGCTTGGATTCCAGTTTGGGCTTTTTCTTTGGAGTCTCATTCTGAATAGCTGCAGAGGATTTATGGCTGAAATCAAACAAAATGTAAACCTAAAGCCTCATACTATGTAACTCTCTAATATCACCATTTGGTACATGTAAAATAACTAACTCATGCTCCTAGCTGGAATGCTAGAGACTAGCCAGAAATGCAAGAAAAAAGAAATACTTTAAATGAAAACTGCAAGACAAATGAAAAGAAAATTAATAAATAATATAATATTTACCTCTGTTTCCATAGTCCCTGATCTTGTTCTGGACTCAGATTGCTGATTCTGAAATACGTGAAATGTACTTGGTAACTGACCAAACATGCCATTATTTCTAAGTTTATGTGAATGGTATCTATACTTGAGAAAAATCCTCCCACCTTTTTTTTTCCCAATAAAGAAGTGAACACTTATGAATTTTCAGCTGGACATGGATACTACCTGTCATATTCCTGATCATGCTTTACTATGTCAGGATGTTATAAAGGTATTTCTTGCCTAAATATCTATACTATTGTGAGTCACAAGGGGTAGACTTCAAGACTGATGGCTAAACCTTTCTGCTGATACCTCTTGATTTTTGTGAACTACGTGTTGCTAATCTCATACTCAGCAAGCCAGTCTAAAGCAGCACTCCTGGGATTTCCATACTGCCGTATGAACACTGCCTGAAGCAGGGCTCATGTGGTGGCATAAGAGCAAGGTTAAGTTTTGGATCCCTGAAAATAACTGCTTCTCAGGTGTAACAATTTGCTTTCAATCATCTCAAAAGCAATTAATAAAGAGCACTGACATAGGAACAGTAGAATGTAGAAGACTGCATTGAATGAAATAGTTCAAAGAATCTGTATTTCTACCTCACTGTCTCTATTGTCTGATCTTAACAATAACTAAAATGGACAGGGAAAAAGAGTCATATTGACTGGACCAAAAGCAATGGACGCATGGCAGCCTACAGAAAAAAAAAGGTGGGAAAACAGGAACATTGTGATCTGTATAGAGATACGCTTACTGTTACAACTCTTGAGTATATCAGAAGCTCTATTCTGTAGTAAAGAGCTAACTATTTTTTTATTTAATCCTTACTATACCTCTGCCACATGCATTAAACTACATACATTTAACTTGCTGTAACTTAATTTTCAGCAGATTTGAAAGAACAGGAACAGTACAATAACTCTGCATGACAAGAATGATTTTTGTCTTCAAATTCCTAAAAACCCAAATCCTATTTTTCTCTTTTTTAAAGTGAAAGGATATGCATTTTTTTTCTCATTCCAAATATGATTCCAGTTTATTTTGCTTCTATCTTTCAGCCACACTTAGACAGGCAAGTTTCAGTCAAGATGAAAAACCATAAGCACCGGAAACATGGAGCTTAGAAGGAAAGTTTGTGTGTCTGAGATCAGGGTCATTACCATTGCAGCCACAGCATTTACTATCCAGCACAAAAAATAAGTAGCTCTAAAGTTATGCTGCCATAAGCCCAGCAATGAAAATAAGAATTGTGACTATATGGCAGCATAAAACCACAAATGAATTCTGGGGTTTATGACTAAGTAAACTGGGTAGGTACCTTAAGGTTGGTATGCTGTTGATGCCATGGCCACAGATGACATATTGAGAAAAGATGCAGAAGATGGGACAAAACTATGTCAAATGTTATCAGAGTGACACTACCTGAACTCACAGTCCTGTGTCCCTATGTCAGTATCACAGCCACCCATAAATTGCCTACTCCAGCAAGATTGGTTTATAAAAACTAGCAAAGAGATACAAACTGGTCTTAAACTGAAGATAGTCCCACACTGTTGCTTCTGCTTCTCCATTTATCTGCGAGTATTTGTGCACAAACCAGTCAGGGTGAAGTAAGTCAGGGTGGGGATTCTGGATGAAGCAGCTGTACTGTACTCACTGCAAATACACACCTTTTATGCCATGGTAAAATAGCAGTTATCACACAGCAGTTACCGCTTAGAAAGTCTACCACTAAGTAACTTGTTTCTGTAGCCATTCTGTGAGCTTTTTGCTAGACTTGCTACCAATTTTAACATCAACTGCTTTTTGCTAAACTCCCTTCAAACTGTAAGAATACAAGGATTTTGACAGACCATGGAAAAACAACCTTCTGACGCCATGTTTCAAACAGCTTTTTATATTAACTTTGATTTTATCTCAGTACAAACAGAACACAGATGAAGAGCTACTTTAATTTTTGAAATACTTACTTATGATGACTGCTGCTGTGGCGATGATGATGGTGGTGATGGTGGTGGTGTTTTGAATGATGCTGGTCTTTCTCAGTAAGAGATGAGGATGAGGAATTGGAATGTGAAGATCCTAGGCTCTTCCTCTGTTCTTTTGTCTTCTGCAGCACTCTCTTGTAGGACAGCGTGCAGAGCCAGCACAACAACTTCCCATCAACCTTTTGGGAAATAATTCATAGTGGGGTTTATTTCCAAGTACACTTGCACTAGAGACACGTACTCAGGAGTTGCAAGAAAACATTGTTTCATCTGTTATCTTTGGGAAAAACACAGACATCTGTTTGGTATGAAACATCACTACTGTACCTCCAATGTATGCAAATCACCTTTTAGTAAAGATTCTATTGAATCTTACCCCATTTCTTTTTGTCATTTAAAGTTATACTACAAAGAGTCCTAGCAAATGTTGGACTTACTCTATGTTGCAGAAATGACAATAACTTTCTAAAAGGACAAATCTTTTTTAGTTTAGACACCATGCACCCTCTCTCAACCCATCATACTGCAGGCAGAATCAAGATGTCCAGCCAACGTTTTACAGGTACCAAGTAAATTCTTCTGTAAAAACAGTATTATTCTTGGGTTCAGTCATGAGGCTTTTGAGGTCTTTTCCTCAGCACCTTCTGGAAGGAGAAAGTGGCACTCACCAAAGCTGTTTTACAAAACAGAACACAAAGGGCTACTCAGAGCAGTCTACCTTTCTGGTGCTGTACTTTAAGGCAAGGCAAGCAAATCAGAAGAGGTAAAGTGACAGATTCAAGTTATGGATGTAGGTAAGATCCAATGGCTGAGAAAATAAAAATAAAATAAATATCAAAGCACCAGGAACTCTTCAGCCACTCACTTTCTGTTGCTCAGCTACAAATACCTGCTTACACTTAAGCCTATGTTTAGAAAGAGTGATTTAATTTAAAGTAAGTTAGCTCAGTACCTAACATAACAATTACCAAGTTACGAAATTTAATTTAAATATCGTAAAGCACAGCTCAGCAACTTAAATCTAATATTAGAGAACTTAAATACATTCCTGTTAGTCTTTCTCTTACGAAAGAGAAACACTGTCTACTGTCAGCCTAAGCCACTACAGATGTGGAACAAAGCCTACCTTCCTCCGTCCCTCCTCTTTTCGATCAAAAGCACACTGCTGTTTGCACTGCTCACACGTCTGAGGTGGGCCGTACTTCTTCTCCGAGTTGGTGCAACGCTGACATTTTGTGCCAATAAATGCTGCAATAATGTTACAATACTGACAAGGCTTGGGCTGAAAAAAAGATAAGTTGAAATGAAGTCAATACATTTGCATTTTCTGTAATGAAGACAGGTATTTCAAATCACACAGTGATGCTTTGAAACTACTAAGGTTTCATATAACCTGTCTTACAGAACTTTTTTCCTACCATTTCTATCTTAGTCCTAAATTTTTCCCCTAAAATGACAGTTCTTCAGTGGTTAAAACCACTCAGGACTTTTCATGAAAATCCAGATGCATACTCAATAAAAGAAACATACACAACTATCCGATTACTCACCTCTACACCTGTTGTTTTCTTATTTTTTTTTAATATGATGACATTTTCTCTCAGTTTTACTACATTCCTAGAGAAATTACTTACAGAAACTTTAAAATAAGAGTAATCAGGTCATTTTTTTAGACTGGAAGTTTCTGAAGGTATCCCTCTGCCTTGCACACTCAGGTATTCAATGACACTACAGTTCCAAGATTAGTATTCTGATCCCCGCAATTCTGCAGGAAACTTAGAAAACAAAACAAACAAAAAAACACCACCAACAACCAAAAACCAACTTCAGGCACCACCAGGTCAGGTTGTCAACTTTTATATCATATGCTCAACTACACTAATACTGGAAAATAAAACTGCTGTCAGTTTTCATAGGTTAGAAATGGCTGATTATCCTCAATGCAGTTCTTTTTTTTAATGAACTACTGATAAAATCATTGTTGGATCTGTCCAGCAATTCATTTTGCTACACTTTAAGCTTTTGAAAGTATTTCTTTGTTCACTTTACATATACATTCATGAAGTGCCTGACTACATACCAACAGCTGTTACATTTCTCAAATAAGCTGAATTTCATCTATTATCATTTATGTCAAGTCTGGAGAAGTTATGCCCTTTTGTTCCACAACAAGATTATCTTGATACCTCCTACAAACTCGTATCTGCAGGGTGGCTCAGATACAATGTGTGTATTCACATAACAGAAAAATTCATTTTTCCAGCAGAACTGAAGCTGAAATTCAACATGAGAAAACGCAAAGTAAGGTGAATGCAGATAATACTCAACATTTTTTCTACTTAATAGTTTAACACTATTAACATGCCTTTTTTTAAGATTTACATAACATAAAGTACGCAGTATCACTTGATTTTCACATTTACCACCTATTAAGGACAGAGAGGGCTAACAGTCTTCCAGCCATCAAGCGTGTACTTATGAGAATACACAGGGAATAACTTCATATGTGTGAGGTGAAATAACTTTGCTTTGTTACAAATAGCTACATTGAAATTATTCTTAATCTTGCAGATACATATAACCCCAAGGGATTTCAAGTTGAAAAAAGGAACTGTAACTCACAGAGAAAATCAACAGATAGAATGATATTTCCATCACCTTTCTGAATGGCAATCTCTGGGTTTATTTTTTTTTCCCAAAAGAAAATAAGAAGATTAGTTGCAAGAGAAGGTTGGTGTTTTATTTTCAGTTTAAAGCGCAAATGAATTAACTTCAGCACTTAGAACCGAGAGCCTACTTACTGTTCCGAACTGCTTCACATTTTGGGCACATTTCTTGCATATTGTGTTGGTTTTGCTAAAGAGATAAAACGGCACATAGGTGAATTTAGCAACAAACACACACAACATTCTTTCCCACACAATTACCAGCAAACAGAATCATATAATGGTTTGGGTTGGAAGGGATAGAATCATAGAATAGGTCGGGAAGGGATTTCTGGAGATCACCCAGTCTAACCCCCCCTGCCAAGGCAGGGTCACCTGGAGCAGGTGACACAGGAAGGTGTCCTGGTGGGTTTTGAATGTCTCCAGAGAGGGAGCCTCCATGACGCCCCCGGGCAGCCTGTGCCAGTGCTGTGCCACCCTCAGTGTAAAGAAGTTCTGCCTCGTGTTGAGACGAAACTTCTTGTGGTTTAGTTTATGGCCACTGCTCCCTGTCCTGTCGCCGGACACCACCGAAAAGTGTGTGGCACCACCCTCTTGGCACCCGCCTCTCAGATATCGGTGTGCATTGACGAGAACCCCTCTTGGTCTTCTCCGCTCCCGACAGGCCCAGCTCCCGCAAACGCGCTCGCACACCGCCCGACCCCGCCGTACCTCTCCTGCTGGAATTCGGAGCGGCAGTAGGTGCACTTCACGATGGGGTGGGCGATGCGACACTCCTGCGGGGGAAAGCGCCGCGTTACTGCCCGGCCGGGCCGGCCCCGCACCGCCCCCGCCCGCCGCCCCGAACAGCCCCGGCCGGGCCGCCCCGTCCCGCACCTTGCACAGCTGCTGGCCCTGCGAGAGCTCCTCGAACGGGTACCGCTGGTTGCACTTGGTGCACGCATAAAGCGCCGGGGCGGCCGCCGCGCCCGCCGCCGCCATCCGGCGGGGCGGACACGGGCGGGCCGAGGGAGGAGAATGGGGAGGTGCCGCCGGAGCGAGGGACGGAGCGGCCGCAGGGGCCGCCGAGGAGGAGCCGCCGCCGCCGCCGCCGCCGCCGCCG
>JAWWES010000001.1:36923362-36971191 GCA_035583135.1 Lophotriccus pileatus
CTCCCTCCGCCCGCCCCGGGCCCGGGCTCGCGCTGCGCCCGCGCAGCCAATCGCCGCCCCGCGCCAAACCTGCCTTCGAACGCCACCGCCCAATCGCCGCCCCCGCCGGCCTCGCCGCCGCCAATCGCGCCGCGGGCGGCCCGCGCTGCGCCGGGCGGGGGCGCGGCCCCGCGCTCTGATTGGCCGGGCCGCGGGGGCTCCCCTGACAAAGGCCGGCCTCTTCCGCCCGCCCCCCTCCTCGCGGGCCCACGCGCCGCCCCCCCGCCCCAGCGGCCGAGTGCGGGGGCAGCACCGCCTCCCTCGGGTTCCGCCCTTCCATTGGCTGAGAAGCGCCCCTTTTTTTATTGGACACCTGACGCGTCACTCAATCCCGCACGGGGGCCGGGGCGGGGCTTGCTCCCCGCTCCTCCGTTCTCATTGGCAAACAGGGATGCCGGTCAGGCGAGGCGCCGCGCGGGTGCCGTGCCTTAAGGGGACATGGGCTAGCGCGGGCTCCTCCACGGCCGACATGGCGGCGGCGACCGGCCACCAGCGCACGGTGAGGCTCGGGGGGAGCCCCGCGGGGAGGGCAGGATGGGCCGCTTGGGGGCTCTGGGCGGGGAGCAGCCGGGCGGTGCGGTGCTGGCGGCCTGCCCAACCCCGGCGTGCCGGGAGCCGTGAGGACGGTGGAAGCTGGTTGTCTGTTAAATACTAGATATGTATACATATACATACATATATGTTTGTCTGCATGTATATGTATGTGTATATTTATGTGTGTATATATATATGTGTGTGTGTGTGTGTTTACCTGTATATATCTGTACATTGAAGACCATGGTGTATGCACGTAGGTTTTCTAAAGCGACAGAAAAAGAGACAGATACTCTGTGATTGAAACCAGCCCTCTTGCTGACCCCGCACCAGTGTCTGGGGGTGCTGTGTGTAAGTGAGTGGGAATAAAACTTTGAATCCCGTTTATTCTCAGGAATAACTTGGGGTCATGCTTTGAGAACTCCTGTGCAGAGGTCAGGCGGGGCTTAGTTAAACCCGCGGTGGTGCAGCGCCGGGTCAGCCGGGGGAGCGCAGCGAGCCCAGGGTTCCCAGCAGAGACCTGCGAGAGGTGGATTGAGCCTCTGGTGGTGTCTCTTTGTAAGGCGAAAACGCTGCCTGAAGGCGAGGGTGAGCTTTGGTGTGCCCTGAGGCTCCCGTGGGAGCGCCTGGCAGCCTGGGAGGTGACGCGCAGGTGGTTTGCACGCCGAGCACCGGAATCTCCTCCCCGTGTCCCTCTGAAGATGCGGGACGTAGAGGAGCAGTGGGAAAGCTTGTGCGAAGCTGTGTCTCTACACGTGCTTTGGAGGAGCAGAGGTGGTGAAAAGGGTGCAGCGTGATGGCGTGTGAGGTCTGTCTCCTGAGGACTCAGTTTGGGGTCTCACTGCCTGCAGGGTGAGCACCTGTCTCGGGGTTCTCTGTTACGTGTCTCCTCTCCGGCATTGAGAGCCCACAGTTACACCAGCAAGAGTAATTTGAGGACTCCCGTGTTCTTTCCTGACTGGTGTTTTTTTTCTAGCATGCCTAGAGGAGAATGTCAGAAGATTAGTTTTAGTGTCCAGTTAGGAATGTAGACCATTTAATTAATTTATTTAGCAAAACAAAACTTTTGGGTTAAAAAAAAGTTACCCCCTGCAGACTTCTCATGTGTGTTCAAAAAAATAAGCAGAAACTAATTTAATGTTTTCCAAACTTGGAAAATAGTTGCTTTTAATACATGTGGCACTCTATGGCAAACACTTGACAAAAAATACTGTATTGTGACAACATTTCCACCCCATTTGATGGAGTTGCTTAACTAAATGGACTTTTTAATGTCTGCATTTAACTAGAGATGGTACTGAAACATAGAGTGCTTCTGACTCAGTCTGTATCAGGGAGGAACAGACAGCACTTTAGTTGGTCTCTGTCTGGGTGATAGGGCCTGTCCTTCCTTCTCTGCTTTCCTAGTTATGCAGAACTGAGGGAAGAGGGCAGGCTGTTAATTGAGGTTGCCCTTCCAAAATGACTACTTTGAAAGTACTGGGTACTTAGATATTTTATGCTTAGTAAACTCGGTACCTTGTTATTCTGTTCTGGTTTTTTTTTTTGTAGCCAAATATGAGGACTACTGTGTGTTGCTTAAAGCATTACCAAGCATCAGTCTCTTTTCCTTTTTTTTTTTTTTTTTGTTTGTTTGTTTGTTTGTTTTGTTGGGTTTTTTGTTTTGTTCTGAGTACCCACAGAGAAATTTGCAACTGCCACTGTAATTCAGTCCCTTTTTTCCAGTGCCAGTGGTGCTGACTTGGTGCCTTCATGCTTCCTGGCTGCAGTTATTGCCTGAAAGATGTTGTGTCCTTCTCTTTAGTTTTACGGTTTGTTTATAAATCATCGTTATTTTTGCTGTCTGTGGATCTAGAAAATTTGTGTAAGATGACAACAAAAACAGGTGGTTTTTTCTTTACTGAAAGGATTGATATACCACTGAGATTAATAGCCTTCTGCATAGTTTTTTGTGATGTGCTGTATCTCTTAATTGCATCAGGGAAGTAACAACGTTGTGGTGGGTCATTTTTGCCATCTACACCAGTTTGGTTTGAAAAGTGTCCTTCATTCCCAAGTTGCTGATTCTTTTTGGAAAACTTTCCGTATGAGGTTGTGTCTTTTTTTTTTTTTTCCCCTACTGTGGGGGGGGGGAGAGCTTGAGGAGGTTGCTGTGTGCTGGTGGTGTGTTCAGCTATCCCTGCTCTGTGTTTTTAATGTTCCCTTCTGCATGCTTGAGTAGGCAGCTGATAGGCGGTGGTAGAAACAATGAATTTGGGAAGGTTGTGTCTGCAGGCCTGTGGAGATTAAATGTGCTCAGCTCACTACCGTTATGTAATACTGGTGCACTTGGCTCCTTCTGGGATTGTTAAGCCTCTTCATTTACTATTCTGAGGCTTTAGTGTGGCATAAGGAAGGAAAGACTAGGGAGTACCGTGAAAGAGAGAGAGGAGATGTAGTGAGCAAATGTGGCCTAGCTGAGATTGAGCAAATTATACAGAGTTTCCTGAATTCTTTTTTTTTAATGTTTCATGATCTTCCTGAGCATTGGAGCATGATGCTCCTCATGAGATTTTTCCAAGAGCAGGAACAGACTTGAATGATTTTTAATGACTTGAGAGAAAGTAGGGAGAAGAGCAGAGAATTGCTGTGATGTTGGAGTTTAAACTTTCTGATGGGAAATTCCTTGACATTGTTTCATGAACTTTCCCAAAGTATTCAGTCGACTTATTTAAAGTCATTTTTTGTGAAACTGAATATAAGATAGTCGTTAGCTTAAATATATAAAGAAAATATACTTGGTAGCAAGTGGTTATTTAGACTGAAGCAAAGAATGATTGCGTGTACAATATATCATATTCCAGCACAATTTTTTCAGTATTTATTTCAAGCAGATATCTGTACTGACTATTACACTATTCGAATTAGTGCCTTTTGCCTGCATCCAGGTGGAATTTAGAAGACATACAACTAGTCAAAAGCCTCTATTTTATTTGCTTTGTGTGACTTGGTGTTCAAGTGTTTTGAGTATGCCAGCTTTTTCTTTCAAGTTGGTCTGCTGGTGGCTAGGAAAATATTACTTGTGCCAGTAAAAACAAACAAAGGAACTCCTGTGGTTTGGTGGTTTTATGTAGTTGTATTTAATTCTCAGACAAGACTTTACCTATAAAGACATAAAAGATGATAGAGACATCTAGGAAGATTGTGATGCTGTCAGCCCTACTTTGGTTTCAGGTTCCCCTTTTTTTTGACTATTTCATGGGATACCTTTGATTTGAATCAACTGCAGACAGTATATTGATATTTGAATCAATAGTTACTGTTGTTTGGGTCGTTGAGGCTTATGTTGCTGCTGTTCCTTTATTGCTTGCTACAAGTGCTGTGTTTTGCTTGGTTCATTTTTAATTCATCATATAGTCTTAGTATTCTCTGTTCATCAATGACGTATCCTCTAACACAGATGGTATTTTTGCAGGAGTGAGGTTTAGGTCTTCTTGTTAGCACCTAACAAGCTTTCAGTCTTAAATTCACACTGGTTCTGATCGGACTAGTGAGGCTGCTGAGCATAAAACAGTGTGTATTTGCGTGCGTACAACACTTCTTCAAAGTATTTGTAATAATATATTCTTAATTAGGGATTAGTGTTTTAATTGATTTTTCTGTGGTAACAAAACGCCTTGTGCAAATGCAGTTACTTTGAGAAAAGTCATTATGTTGTACAGGAAAATGTTATAAACACAAACCACAGAGCATTCATAAAACTGTGCTTAGAAACACCAATTGATACATTCAGAGTTCTTAAAATCCTAATTTCTTGTTCCTGATGAATCACTTTCTTTATATGAGGAAACTAGCTGTGTATGGGCTTTAAGTAACTTACAAATTTTCTTAAATTTTTTCCCTGTATTAGTTTTCCTCCTCATTGTGCATTTTAGGCTGTTGTCTAATTTGCTATGAGATTCTTAATAGTTTCTGTATTTTAATTTAGGTCACGATATGCTCCTAATGATTGGTATTTGCAAAAGCTTAAAATCAGCCTGCCAAGATCAGCAGTTCTTCCGTTGACATACTAGTGGAAGGGGGAAAGCTGTAGGAGCTTCACGTCTGCCTGCAGCCCACTTCTCTGCTAGGCTGCCTTCAGATTCTGTACTGAAATGTGTGGTGTTGGGTACAGTGGAGAGAAATTACTCTTGCACATTAAAAACAAGCATTCATCTTCCGTTTAATTCATATACACAGTTTGGAGAGCTTAGGCCAGGTAGCCAGTTTTTGAGTCAAAACCATAAACATGGTATTCCAACTGCCGTGTCCCATTTGCTTAGAAGAATTGTGTTAGAAAGCACTTGGCTTAATAGTATTCCATCCGCCTAGTGTCTTCACGTCCAGGGGGTCCCCTCTGTTCATTGCGACATCCAAAACACAGCAGATGTTTGGAGGGTTGGCATAGGCTGCTTGGAAAGCCGTGGTCTCTGCGGTCACGTTTTTGAGAGCCGTCTCAAGCTGTTCTAAGGGCACATCGGTGCTTAGCGGCAGGAGTACCTTCCTGGCCGTGATCTGTTGCTGCTTTTCCTGTGCTGATTCCACTAACCAACTGTTGTGTAAAGTCATCTGAATGTGTCTTGAGAGGTTTAGTATATTAATGGAAAGATGGCAAAGATGAATTGAAGCCAGTGGAAGAGAGGGGTTGGGACTCTTGCAGCTGGGAGGGTGAGGTGAGAGTGTCCTGTGCCCCATCTGCAGTCAGTGAGCTGTTGTGTTGGATGAGGGGACGTAGAACTGTGGTCCTGGGTGTGCCTTATCTTTGGCCACCTTATTGCAGTATCTCATGTGCAGTAAATATAATCAGTACTTAACAAGGCAGTTGTTTTCCAACTGACTGTGTATTGCCTTCTCCCAGTAAGCAAGAGACAGTATCAGTAAGTGGAAAACAAAAGCGGAAACCGGAAACTTGTACGAGAGACATTTTTCTCTTAGATACTGTTTTTAATGGAGGGGGAGTTGGATGTAAAAATGACACAGCATAAGGAAGGAAATATAGCTTTTGTGGTATGAGAGTCTCCTTCAGCAGTACTTCCACACATCATCCGATCAAATTCTGCTTGTCTTTATTTTTGTTATTGTGACAAGGAACAAATGTGAATAACATCTTTGTTTTATTTTCAGGATGATCTGCACAAAGCTCATAATTCTATGTCAGTCACAGATGGACTCTCTGCAACTTCATTTATAGAATACCCAAATTACAAGCCATTTATTAATTCTGATTTGCAGCGCTCCCCATGGAAACCAGTAATTCCATATCCTGAAAGTAACAGCAGAGGTAATAATTCATCAAAGTTGTTTTCTTACTTGTTTCCAAATCGTGTGGTGAAATAAATACATGTATGTCTTCCACATTTACAGAGGTTGCAGTCTTTTTATCCTTTTATCACTTCCCAGTGATGTCCAGGTCATCTGTTTTGTCGGTCCTTTTCTCTTTGTGAAGAGCACCTGATGAGAAAGGTCATCTTATAGCTGGAGAAAAATGCTGCTCTTTGGTAGTACAGAACTGTAAAAGTGTCCGAGTGCTTTCTGAAGTTGTACTGATGTGTTTTCTTTGCCCCTTCTTCAGTTTTCTCTCTCTTAATCTTTCCTCTCCTGAGTTCACACCTGAGTTAGAAATGAAGAGACTTAAGTCCTCAGAGTGGTTTGGAGCGAAGGAAAAGGTTTGGTCTGACAGAAATCATAAGGCTTGTCATGGTCAAAGGGTGTGTTAAGTATTTATCATGTCAGCGAAGACTTAGAGGATACAGAGAGGAGCACAGTGCTGAACTGAGAGCTCACCACACCAAAATGGGAGGCAATTTTACTCCCATTTATTCTTTGTTGTTCCTAGGCTATTCCTTCTCCTTCCTTTCCCTCTCTGGTCCTGGTGTTCATCTCCAGATAAATAGATTTGTCTTGCCTGACAGGGCATGAACAAAAAACCCATTCTTGTTCAGTTTTTTGTTATTTTAGTGAATTGGCTTGTCATGCAGTGAGATGTATTTCAAAGCTGCCTTGTGGGGTGTAAGTACAGGAGGCAGCATGAGGAGTTGGGAGACTAGAGCAGGACTGATTCTTTGTTAAGCTCTTTGTCTGGGGTTCATTGCAACAATGTTCCTTTGAGGCTGGAGTGGCATGGAGGCTTAAAGTTATGAACAACTTTGTATTTTTTTTCTTTATAGGGGAAAAAAGTGAGAAATACTTAGGATGAATCCTAATATTACTTAAACTAAGTAAAAAATCAGAATGATAGCCCCAAGTCCCTGTTCCAATAACACAGTTCACGTCTGAATTACTACAGACTTGCATGTTTGTTACCTAGTAGATGAAATCTTAATTCTTTAAGTGCTATTTAAAATCCCGTATTTACTCTCAATGCCATCAGTTCTGAGAGTGCTGTTGACACAAAACTGTAAGAATCTTCTGACAGATGAAAAATTGGATGTGCCCGAAAGAGCTTCCTTGTGAATTACTGATGTAGATATATTTTTGTAGATTGCATATGGAGGTTGCATTAGCAACAAACCTTTGACTCATAAGCTTCCACTTGGCAACTTAGTTTCAAACTGGGAATCCGCCAACTGTGAAATAACTACAGGTGATGGAAGACAATCGGATAAATTATATCCCTTTTTAAAAATTAACAAATACTGTTATTTTCAAAAAATGTTGAAGTGTAAGTAAATATGAATACATACTGAAAATTGAATCAAGCCTGGGTGTGATTCAATATATTTCTCTTTTTGCGTAGCCTATAAAAATGCAGAAATTGTCTGGAGTGTATATTTTAATAAGTGTAAGAATATGGCAATTAACTTCAGATGGGAAAATTGATTTGATTGTTACTGAGGATTCTTATTGCTCCTTCTACCCTCTCACGTTAAAAAAAATTGTATTGAAAAATCCTGAAATTGAGTATAGTAAATTCTGTTTATTCTGGTTTTAATTTCTTTGTCTTGTATCTGTGTGTCTCCAGCATGCATAGTTGGCTTTAATACTCTAACAGAAATGGCTGAATGATACTTGGCATCCTTTGGGTTTCACCTTTATCTATTCATTGCTTGAGTTGCTTTATTACTGCATTTTGTTAGTCATTATTGTGAATATACAGGCGTTTCAATTTAGCTTTAAAAAGTTAATAGTAACAAATATGTTTATAGTTTCAGCTATGCCCATTTCAACTGAATTCTACGAACAGTATTATAAATAGAGAACAGGGTGCAGTTGGTGACTTTGATAAAGCAAATAGGGCCAAATTATTAACTTCCACTTAACTCTGACTGCTGTCACTATTTATGTACTTAGGAGATACCTTAAAGCAGGTAGTTCTTACTGATGTGATAGTCTCATGCTATTCTGCATTTTAAGATTTGATGAATTTTTACTCTGGAAAACTTCTTCTGATAAATATTTTTCCCCTTTTATTTTTATTTTTGGTAATCTGATGCAATCCCAACTTCTTTAGTGCTCATGCATTCTGTAATAAAGGTATATTCTTTCTCAGGAGTGGATTTAAGCACAAAGGAGAGGGCTGATGCTACCTTGCAGATTAGTCTGCTATATGAGCTGTATGTACAGATGTTCTTGTATTTTACTTTATCAGCCCTGAATTGGGGAAAGGGTTTATGGTTATGGTTCCCTTTAAAGAATTAAACAATACAGCTAAGAGACGTAATACATCAGATTACCAGCAGATGGTCTAACTGCAAGGTGATGTGAATTCTATTACAATCTGCTTTTCTTTTTGTTGTGATGAATATATAAAGGCTTTGTTTAGTAATTGCTGAAGCTGGAAATGCAACAGAAAGGGAAAATGGTTCAGCATAAAGGAGATGCTTGTTTTTTGGGGGGAGGAGGGGAACATGAGCAAAACCAGAAGAATTAAAAAAGAATTTCACTTATAAATAAACACTTCTATAGCCCTTCTGATACCTTATCTTTATTATGCTCTGTGGTTATGAGTAAGGATACAGAGAATTGCCACTATTTTAACTGTCTAGTTGTAACTTTTTTTTTTTCATTTTGATAAAGCGTCAGGGGCTGCACTGTTTGCACTTAATCAACATGATGTTTACATGTCTTGTTCTGGGAAATAGTAGTATCTTTCCTAAATGTATCAGGTGAAAGGTGTGCACCAAGGGCATCTATTTGTTTGAGACTAGTTTTACAATTAGTTATGGATTAAAGGGAACCTGGAAAGAGTCTTGGATGCTTGTAAGGAACACTCTGGCTTTCTTACATAACATGCTTTTATAAAAATGTTTCAAGTTTCAATGTTGCCTTGAAGTGTTGATTTAATGATATCTAACAAAAAGTACTTGCTGATTACAGCCATATTTTCTGCCCTGAAGAATCTCCAGGAAAAAATTCATCGGCTGGAGTTGGAAAGGTTTCAGGCAGAGGAGAACGTAAAACACCTCAGCAGGGAAACGGCAGACTACAAAAAAGTACTGAGTGAACAAATGGAATATAAAGAGCATGACAAGACTGCAGTGTCAAAGAAAAACCAAGGTTGTTTGCAAAACTTTGTATAGATACTACAGAACACTGATGTGGATGAAACTTTATTAATGTGTGAAATAATCTCAGTTTACTTTCGGCATATCTTACTTTGCAATGACACATGGAGTTACAAAAATAATTTAAAAACATACTTTGTTTTAAGGATTTGCATGCATACAGAAGTTAATTAGGCTTAATATGTGTGTTTATTTAGATAGTCCTTTTCTTGTTTGTTTTGGAATTGTCTTGAAAACAGAAAAAAATCCCAGGACCAAACATGATTTCAGTTTTCTGCCTTCTGTTATCTTCAGAACTGATTTCTCAGCTGGAAGCTGCAGAGTCCCGGTGCAGCCTTCTAGAGAAACAGCTGGACTACATGAGAAAAATGATTCAGCATGCAGAAAAGGAGAAATCTCATCTCTTGGAGAAACAGGTGTGTTCTCAAAATTATCTTAGAGTTAAATCATAAAAATCATTAACTGTCATGATTTTTCATAGTTTCTGTAATATTCATACTTTCAAATGTGGATGTCTATTTCAGCTGGCCCGTATATTCTTAGTGGCGGATAGTTTCCCTACTTACATTTCTCTATCTTCTCATGACCCTGATGTTTTCTTTGTACACCTGTTTCTAAGGCAGTATCAGGCTCTGGTATTAATAAGAATTGTTTTGTTCTGTAGGATTGGCTTACTGTAATGGCTCATCCTTATCCCTCAGTGTTATACCCATGTACCACTGGGAAAAAACTCTGTTATGTTCACACTCTTCAGGTCTTTGGGGATATTCTTTGCTAGCACTGCTGGTGGTGAAATACTCATTCCATAAAAATAGCAGTAAAATTTTCATTTTCCGCCATGAGTGACTAGGATTTGGCCTGTGTCTAAAATGAACTTGAATTTTATAGGTGTATGGATCACCTAGAATTCTCTGTTCATTATCTCTGTGGCTGTTCTATTTCTGTCTGTTAAATATTATTTAAAGAAAAAAAATATATATAAGCAAACTATCTTTAGTAGCTGCTTAATGAGTTTAGTTTGTTTTTTTTTTTTACCAAACCTTGGTTTGGAGGAAGGAGAGACTGCAGAATCTTCTCTCATCAGAATGTGGTTGAGTGTGCAGTTCCCCAGCATTGGTGGAGCAGCAGTGGGGTTTGCTCCCTGATTGCAGCACCATCTAAAATTGCACAGAGGAAGTAGAAGTTCCTTTGCACCGTTTATGGGCCTCCTCTGTGCTCCAGACACAAGGCTTACTATAGATGGTCTTATTGTATTTGTAAATTGTTTTCCTTTTCAATTCTCCCTTCAAGGGTTCATTGGAGAGAGATCGGCTTCTTAATCAGTCACACATTCAGTCTAAATTGGAAAAGCTGGATATGCTGGAAAAAGAGTATAGGAGACTTACAACGATGCAGTCCATAGCAGAGGTCTGTCATTTGTGTTGGATGCTCTGTCGGATTTGTCTTGTTTGTTGTAATCAGCACTTGATAGCTATATGTCAAGAGAAGAGCTGAGCAAAACTTTGTGCTGTAGAGCAAGACAGTGACTAAACTTCTTTTTAAAGCTGAAGCGTTGTAAAAATTTAAAGTTATTGCTGAAAGTCTGCATGGCTAGGTGGGCTTTAGGTCACTGTATACTGCAAGAGTTGGTGTTTTGTTAAGCCTTAACAGTATCTGTATTCCTCCTTCATGCTTAGTTGGTGCCTAGGCACATAACTTTGCAGGCATTCCTAAGATTTCAACTTCTGAGTTGCCTTGCATGCTACTGAATAACTTGCAGTTACTTTCTGTTATGACCCATATTTAACTTGACTTGTGTGAATTTGGTGTGTGTGGTAGCTTTTTTTTTTCTTTTAGCCCTCCTTCTTAAGAAACACAATTATTGCTAGTTACTTTGTGTGCAGATTTCTGGAGCATGGCTTTGCAAGGCCTCTAGCACGAGATGGCTGTCAGTGGGTTTGAACCAGGCTGCCTTCTCAGGACTCCATTTCAATTGGTATCTTTTACGAGTTCAACATGATTGTGTTTGGTGCTATGCTGTTGTGGTGGATTGACCCTTGAATTTTTATTATTTTTGTAATTTTATAATTAGAAATAAACCCAAATCTCACCGTGGGCTGCAGGAGAATCTCTGCTCTGGCAGCTGGAGCATCTCCTCCATTTCCTTCATTGACCTTGGGGTCTGCAGGGCTGTTTCTTTCACATACCCTCACTCCTCTCTTCTGGCTGCTGTTCCCCAGCAGGTTTTCTTCTGCTTCTTAAGTCTTTTATTCCAAAAGTGCTGCCCCCACTGCTGTTTGGCTCAGCCCTTGGCCAGTGGTGGGACTGTCTTGGAGCTGGCTGGCATTGACTTTTTCAGACAGAGGGGAAGCTTCCAGCAGCTCCTCACAGAAGCCACCCCTGTAGGCCCTCACTGCCAAAACTTTCCCATACAAACCCCATAAATCTTTCTGTGTACTCTCTGTGGTGTTGGCTTTTGAGGTCCCATGTACTTACCTCTTTCTGCTGCTGTAGATAGCACAAGTCTCCCAAGCCTGAAAACTACAGGGAGAGAACTTGACCAGTGAGAGGCTTCCACCTGCAAGTTTCTTTCCTGCTCCCCAAAAGGGACCAGACAGTACATGATTAGATGGTGTTATTGAGGATGGCAGGTCTGGGTTCTATCAAAATCACAGGCTTGCCACCCTGCATAGCAGCCAGGTGCCGAAGTAGATGGTGTATCTCCAGGAGTACATAAAGAGATATTTGGTAGGAAATCTTTAGCCACTTGGTTTTCTGCAGGACCTTTGGACACTACAACTATCCTTTGAACTCCCCAAGCCAAGGCAGCTGTAACAAGCTGTTTAAGATCCTGACGCCCCATTGTGCTGAGCTGCAGTTGTGGAGTACAAGTGTCTGCATTGTAGACTTAGGCCAAACACTTGTAAAGAGAAATAAGTGTCTTCTGGGTCTTGTTCAGTGAAAGAAGCAGTAGTTTCCTTCAGAGTCAAAGTTGTAATAACTGGTTCAGAAACCAGAATTCCCTATCAAGGGCTTTTACCAAGTTTTTGTGTGGTAGCAGCTGAAGTTGTGTAAGGCTGGGTTGTTTGCCTTTTTTTTGCATGACTAGGGAAAATTATTTCAGCCTTAAGATCCTTAGTTGGGTTATTTTCTGGATCTAGCTAGGTGTCTTTGCTTCTTTATCTTAAGGATTAGTAGCTGTCACAGTTAAATCTGCTTTAGTGGAATTGGGTATTAAATTCACACAATTTTGAGTTCTGGGAACTGAAAAAGATCTGGATCTAGCTTTCACCAAAGGTCACTTTCCTTGTGATGATGAGCCATTTTCTGGTTCTCAGGTCTGTCTGCCTCTGTGGTTATGGGCTACGTTCCTATGTGAGCATCTGTGTGCTAGGTGTTACCTTATCCTGAAGGAGTGACTGTACTCCCTGATCAGAACAGTTGCATCTGTTTCGTCCTTGATTTGTAGTTAAGACCGTGGTACCACAGGAATGTTTTCAAGCTGAATTTGAAGCAAGAAATGAAGACTGTTTCATACGTGGTGTGTTTACATGGATGGAAAGTGGTGAGGTGACCGCTCATGAGCAAGCAATAATTTAACTGCCTCTGATTTCAGGCACTGCCAGAGCACAAGTTGTGTGTGGGTCTTACTTAGAGCATTTCATCTCTGCAGAGCCACTACCTGGCCCTATAAGTGTATTATGTTCAAGCAGTTTGCTAATGTTAGTATGGCCTGTGAAAAAGAAATGCTGAGATTACTATTTCTGTGAAGTACCTGTAATAGGAGTACTTACCCTAGAAATGTTTTTGAGGCATGTTTATTGCAACTGCAGTCCTGCAGTGCGGTCTATGGATAGCTGGCTGAAAAGATCTGAACATACCTCTGTCTGAGAATGGAGTAAGGACAGGGTTGTTCCCTAAAAGTGCAGTTTGGGCTCTGGTCTTGAGTGTAGCCAGATGACCAGAATTTGAATGTATGTGTGGATGATGCTTTTTGAACTGTGGTTCATAGTAATTGATTTTAATGCTAACAGTGAGACTTAATAAACCCCCACCATTCTGTGAACAACAGAAGTTTTGAACTTTCACATCCTGTTGTGGCTGTACACTACCCACACCTCTAGCTTTTCCTCTGCCCTCTCATTGCCAGGTGGTGAGAAGCAGCAGCTTCCCTGTGTCAGCTGGGTGGACACTGACTGCTCAGCTGTCCAGCAGGTGCTGATTTGCAAGGCAGAGAAGCACAGAGGTAAAAGCTGTCTTTAGTCTGGAGACATTTCTTCTCTGGTGGAACTAATTTGGATGCTTATCCCAGCAGCCAATTTTATGACATTTAGATGTTCTTTATCTGTGAAGTCTCATAATTTTCTGTCTTTAAGTTTTCTGAGAGATGGAATGCCATCCAGAGGATCCTGGACAAGCTCAAAAAGCATGCCCATGGGAACCTCATGAGGGTCAGTGAGGCCAAGTGCAAGGTGCTACTTGTGGGTCAGGGCAAGTTCTTCTGTGGCTGGAGAATGAAAGGATTGAGAGCAGCCCTGATAAGGAGGACTTGTGGGCTCTTATGCATAAAAAACTGGACATGAGCCAACAGTGTGCACTCACAGCCCAGAATACCAACCATATCCTGGGCTGCATCAGGAGCAGTGTGGTCAGCAGACCGAGGGAGGTGATTCTCCCCCTCTGCTGTG
The DNA here is from genome assembly GCA_035583135.1 of Lophotriccus pileatus. Classification (NCBI taxonomy): domain Eukaryota; kingdom Metazoa; phylum Chordata; class Aves; order Passeriformes; family Tyrannidae; genus Lophotriccus; species Lophotriccus pileatus. The sequence continues at coordinate 36,937,125 of JAWWES010000001.1, forward strand.
CCCTTGTGAGGCTCTGTCTGAAGTGCTGCATCCAGCTCTGGGGTCCCCAGTGCAGGAGGGACATGGACCTCTTGAGTCAGGTCCAGAGGAGGCCTCAAAAATGGTCAGAGGGCTGGAACGTGTGCAGACAGACTGTGAGAGAGTTGGGATTGTTTGGTCTGGAGAAGACTTGACTCCAGGGAGATCTCATTGTGGCCTTCCAGTGCTTAAAGGGAGCTTATGAGAAAAACGGGGACAGATCTTTTAGCAGGGCCTGTAGCAATAGGACAAGGGGCAATAGTTTTAAACTAGAAGAGGATAGACTTAGACTAAATACAAGGAAGAAATGTTTTACAATGAGGGTGGCAAAATGCGGGAACAGGTTGTCCAGAGACGTTGTAGATGTCCCAATTCCTGGAAATACTCAAAATCAGGTTGGACAGGGCTCTGAGCAACCTGGTCTAATGGAAGGTGTTCCTGGCCATGGCAGGGGTCTTAGACTTAAGTGACCCTTTAAAACCAAACCATCCTATGGTTCTGTGATTCTCTGAGTGAGATGATTGCACGAGACTTAATGTCTATTTTTTCCTGTTTCCTAAGAGAAATTGAAATACTTTGTTTCTTTTTTTTTTCATTGAAAGCCTTTGCAGTGGCTACTGGTGATCAAGCAGACTGTTTAGGCAGCCCACTTGCTGTGTGGTGCTACCTTAGAAGATGGGCAGTAATAGCAGGAGGGTCTGTCTGCTTGCCCCTGTCGCCTCACTTTCTTAATGATAGTTGAGTAATCTGTGCAATACTTTCTTCTATAAACACGAAAACAAAATTATTTTAGGAATCTAACATGGGTATATATTTCTAATAGGGTCTATCACAGATGATACAGTAAGATATACACTTGCTGTGCAGCTGAACAGCTAGCTGAGGGAATACTTACTTATTCATTTCAGAATAAAAGCCTTGGTCCAGCTTAATGACAATCTTCAGTTTAAACAGAATATTTTTCATCCTGAAAATTTTGTCTGACTTAAAAGGTTAATAAAAGATCTTTATAGACTGACCACAAGGAAATCAAGAGCTGTGCCAATAACTGGGCACAAGGGCAGAAAACAACTTTGTTACCTGGAGTACATCTGTTTTGAATAGGAAAAAAATATCATCAGGAGGCTTCTTTTATTCAACAGAAAAATTTGGTTCCTTTATATATCGCCTTTGTCCTCAATGTTTATCCAGGCTTTTGCTTTTTAACACCTTTGTATAACAGCTCATTACATTATTCCTGCAGGTAATACTTAGGTAAAGCAGAACTGAAATATTTTCTGTCTCAGTGTGGTGCATTTATAAACAAACAGAAGTGTACAAATACAGCTGTTGCTCTGCATTTCATGCTTTCCTGCCTCAAGTTTGATTAGTGGCTTTGTGAGTTATCAGTCTTTTGGGGGAAGAGAAGGGAAGTTGTTTTGTGTACTGGAGCTCAGGATTATTTTTTCTTTCTACTGTATAAAGTCAGAAAGCTATTTGATAACCTTCACATTGGGAATTTCAGTGTATCCTGTTTAAACAAGGCTTTCATTTTGTTGGAGAGTTTATAAAGAAATGTGTGGTTTTGCCCTTAAACCTTTTCTTTGAAAAGGGATTTCAAAAGAGTTGTTACGTGCTTTTGCAATAAAAAAAAATGAAATTACTTCAGAGGCATCATACAAGCTTTCCTCCCTCTTCTTTATTAGGATGGTGGCTAGATGTTCAAAAATTCTTTTCTTGTAAGACCTGTAAGTTACAGATTTTAGCAAAAATACCATTAGTGATCTAAGTAAAGCAAGTTCTCTCTCGCCTTAGGATGATACATGATATGGCTTTGTTAGCTCTTTTGTAGTACAAAATCTTGGGGGATAATGCACACAAAGCAGCCCACTTTCTAGAGTGTTTTTACAGTCTATTGCTGCCAGCTGTGTCTTAAATTCAGATGTCAATTGTGGAAGTAAGAAAAATCAAGTTTTAAGCATAAGGGTTTTGACTGCTGTATTTTGCCTATACAGACAAAGCATCAGCAATTGTTCTGATGCTCAGTTACCTTTGCTTCACTTACCTCTAAGTCATAAATTGAACTCAATAGTTTTGCTCAAGCTCTTATTATTTTAGGGTTCGGGAAGAAAAAGTGGTTTCATTAGTAATGCTATTATTTTTATTCAACTTTGACTAGAAAAAAATGAAAGAGCTGGAACAGAAGCTTTGGCAGGAAGAACACGCAAGGAAGCTTGTTCAGGAAAAAGCAGCTGAGGAGGTAACCAACAGGAAATTTCTTTTGTACTGCTATGCACTGTAATTAGCTCTTCCTTTTTATCAAGTTTTCAGCTAAGCTTACTGAAAGTGCTTCCCGTATGTGTCAAAGAATAGTGAAATCCTGGGTTTAGTCTTTTTTTTTTCCTTATTTTTTTTCCTCCTGACCGGGGTACCAAATGTTCTGAAGTTCTCTGAGCTTTTTGGAAACCTTTTTCTGACAGCATCTGTGCAGTGAAGCTTTGATTTCTCCACTAAGTTAGTTGGAAAAGAGGAGTAGAAAATCAGACTAATTAATAATTGAGTGTGCATGGGGATCTCTAAATAGATCGAGGTCAACAAGTGTGCTCCCTTGTTCATAATTGTCATTAAAATATTTTAGAAGAAGGCAAAAAAGAGACAATGTACTCTCGGTTATGAGCCCGTAAGGATGCTGATCTTCTCCTAACCTGTTTGCTGAAGAATTACGGAGGCAGTGTTTTAGGTTCTAACCTTTGTCATGAGTTTGATGTGATGGGGAAAGGGATACCTCGAATTCATCATGAAAAATTGTGCTGTGAATGCTTCCAGATGAGATTGGTTATGACATGATTTGTAAAGCCTTGCCATATCTTGGCAACATGCTGTTGTCAAGCCAACAGCAAAGCACATAGCATTCTCACCTTCAACAGGGAGTTCTAAACTTAAATCTCTCAAAAGTTGTTTTGGTGCTTGGGTGTTTATTGTGTTTGTTTGGAGTGTTTTGTTTTTTGTTGGGTTTTTTTTTTTTTTTTACTGTCAGTAAAACAGAAGTAGTTGCCTTTTAACTATGTGCCATGGGATCAATTGAGCAGGGTTGGGTGGCTTGGATTTCCCTAATACTTTGTCAAGTGTAAAGCACAGCTGATGTTTTGGCACTTGCCTGCATGGGCCTAATGCAGTAAGGCTAATTCTCTAATTTACTAGGATTACTGATGAGTAGTGCTACCAGAGGAAGTATTTAATGTTTAAATGGACCTTGGAAAGGAAAAGCATCCTAAAAATTTACAGACCTTGCTTTCAGAGAGCCTGTATTTTAGAAACTCTTGGTTTGCAATTCTCTGCTTACTCTATCTCTGATTATTTATTAATATAATTTCAGTAACTCCTTTTATTCCCTCAATTAAAGCTTCAGACAGGCCTGGAAACCAACAGACGGTTGATTCAAGCAGCATCACCCCTGCTTTCTCCAAAAGCAAGACAACCCAGGAAAAAAGCTAAGCAGCCAGAGAAGGTAAGATGGGGAGAAGAGAAAGGCAGTTACTGAGGAGTTAAATAAGGATGTGTGCGTGTGATCAGGAAGTAGGTTGCATCCTTTATTAGAAAGTAAAGGGAAAATGGATTTGCTGTAGTGTATTCTTTGCCAAATATTTCTCTTCTTTCTTTCCAGAAATGCCCTCTTGGAAGCCGTTCCGCTGTGCAGCCCCATTACAGACTGTGTCTGGGCGACGTACCCTTTGTGGCTGGGAAGGTGAGCTGATAAGCTTAATGCTCAGTAGCTGCAGCTCCTTAAGTGACTGTGACTTGGTGCACTCCTGACACCCAGTGGTCACATCATTTAATTTTCTTTGATGCTTTTCTTCAGTTTGTCTTCAAAATACTTGTTGGATATTGGTAACTTGCTTAGCTGGCATTTCCAAAAATGGGTCTGCATTATGCTGCTTGACAAGCTGTTCTTGTTAGTGCTTATTAATTCAAACAAATGTTAATTCAAACAAAAAATACGTTCTTGGCAGCAAAAGAAAAGTGCTGCTGTTTTTAAATATTCTTCAGTGTTATCAATTATTTTCAATGCCATTTAAAAGACGTCTCTTTCACTTTTCCTTCCAGTCTACCAGTCCCAGTCATTCAGTTGCTGCCAATGTGCAACACGTGCTACACCTGATGAAACAGCACACGAAAGCTTTGTGTAACAGACATGTGGTAAATGATACTCCACTGGCAAAACCCATCAGCACTGCTCATCCTGCCAGCAAAAGCAGAAGGCCATCCCTGCCGGTGGAATCCTCTTCATCTCAGGAAGAGCTCTCAGAAGTGTTGCTGACTTTACAAGATGAATTTGGACAGATGAGTTTGTGAGTGTGCTGTATTCTCCACTGCAGATTGTGAATGTTTTATATTTTTACCTTTTGCTTTGAACTTGGAAGGCTTTGCTTGAGGAAGGTGTTAGTTTAGGAAATCTTTGTTCTGCTGGCTGCAGAGGCTGTCATTTCTCCTTGCAGTTAGAGAGAGACTCTGCTAAACAGTCTGGACAGCACCCTGTTGGGATGGGCACTGTACACCTTTATACTGTATCATTTACGTCCTGCCCAAGCTCCACACTTTCCAATATATCCCAGTTAACCACCATCACCTTTCCAGTCTTTCGATGTGTACACATGCACGTATCATTCCCACAGTCTGTGGACCTTCCCTGTACTAGTCTATTGAGTTTGTTTAGTCCATGACTTCGGACTCATCTGTCAGAAGTCTTTTGGGGCAGGAAAAGGTTATGAATAGTTGTATACTGAAGTCACTTGGGGGTTGTGGTGGATGAGAGGCTGGACATAAGCTGGCACTGTGCATTTGCAGCCCAGAAAGCCAACCCTATCCTGGGCTATATCAAAAGCATCATGACCAACAGGTAGAGGGAGGGAATTCTGCCCCTCTACCCTGCCCTGGTAAGATTCCCCTCGGAGTGCTGTGTCCAGCTCTGGTACTCCTAACATAAGAAACATGTGGACCTTTTTGAGTAGGTCTAGAGGAGAGGGGCTGGAAGCCCCTCTCATGTGAAGACAGACTGTTCAGCCTGGAGAAGAGAAGGCTCCAGGGAGACCTCATTGTGGTCTTTTAGTGCTCAAAGGAGGCTGTAAGAGAGCTGGAGAGGGACTTTTTGCAATGATGTGTAGTGATTGGATGAGGAGTAATGGCTTCAAACTGAAAGAGGCAGGTTTAGGTTAGATATTAGGAAGAAATTCCTTACTGTGAGGATGGTGAGGCACTGGAACAGGTTGTCCAGTGAAGCTGGGGATGCCCCATTCCTGGAAATACTCAAGGTCAGGCTTGATGGGGCTCTGAGCAACTTAATCTAGTGGAAAGTGTTCCTGCCTTTGGTAGGGGGTTTGGAACTAGGTGATCTTTTAAGGTCCCCTCCAACCCAAATCATTCTATTACCTGTTGTTCTTTGACCTTCAACCCCACAACAGAAGGGACTGTTGTGGGGTTGAAGGTCAAAGTCTCTCTCTGAGAGAGCTGCTTCATTTCCTTTGTTTCCAAGGCAGCTTTACTGAAAGCCCACCAGTAGCCTTTTGGGTCCTTAAAATGCCCCTTTCTGAGATGGTCTGTTCCAAGGGTGCATCAGAGCCTCTGGGCCAGTTGCACTGGGGTGTTTTTGCCAATCACTCTGGCTGATGTTAGCCTCCAAAACCATCAGCTGTTGGGATCCCCCTGTCACTCCAGAAATACAAATGGGTTCTGCCCCTGTGCAGCTTGATGGCATGAGGTGCACTGTGGACTAGGGTCTACTAGAGCCTTGTACTCCAGTGGGGCTGATGTGCCAGGCCGTCTGATCCACACAGTCCAGTAAAGCTGCTTGTCCCTCTCCTGTGCTGGCTGAAGACAAGGCTCCTCTAATATTGGTCCTAGGATTCTCCATTTCTGTAAAAACAAATTAGAATTCTTTTTCATGAGATCAGGAATAAGATCAGCCCTGCCACTCTGTCTGGGGAACTGCCCACTGGAGACTTAAGCACAAATGGGGATTCTTCAGGAAAGTTGCTGTTTGTTTTTTTCCTTGAAATTCACATACCTGTGCCTCTATGATTGAGGTCATTTTTCCATGCCACTTCCTCATGTCCTCCTATGGTCCCACAGCTAGAAGTCAGGGTTCCCTGTGGTGTGTATTCTCTGTATACTGTCTTTTGTGCAAAAGAAACCTTACTGTTTGTGGGTTTTAAACAGCAACTCAGTCCCACTCAGCTCACTGCTCCCAGACAAGCACCCTCCCCTGATCTGAACCACATTCAGCACCATGCTGCTTCCTAGCACTAATACCATGCTGATTTTAACATCTTAAGGGTATTCAGAGTTCTCAAGGGCTGTTGTAATTAGCCTGGAGAAGAAGCGGAAGGCGTGGGAGGTTATCTCCTCTGCAGGTTGGCTCTCTGAGGAGCAAAGGTGAAAGGTGTGGTTACAAACATTCCCCAGTAGGAGGCTCCCGCAGTGCGGAGGGACGGCGGTGCTGAGGACACACCACCCCACCCCCCCGTGAGGAATTTCACGGGCAGGGGTCCCATGGTACCATAAATCAGCATTGTGACCAGCCACTAGCAAGCCAATACAATGAATGCCTATCAGAAAAAAAAAATCTGTTTTCACACACTCTGCTCAGATCTGTCATTACCTCAACCCCTCGTGCCCCACAGGAGGTGCCAAAAAGGAGTGTCGAAGTTTAATCCCAGCCAGTAGCTAAGAATCATGCAGCTGCTTACTCACTTCAGTGTGGTGGGATGGGGAGGAAAATCAGGAAAAGTAAAACCCATTGGTATAAATAAGGACAGTTTATTAACTGAAATTAAGTAAAATGTAATGATAGTAGTTATCAAAAGGGGAGAGAAGAATAAAACCCAAGGTAAAAAAACTATGCAATGCACAGTACAATTGCACACTACATGTTGATTGATGCCCAGCCTGTCCCCAGCAGTAATGGACCCCTCCCAGCCAGCTCCTCCCAGCTTATATATTGAGGATGATGTTCTGTGGTATGGAATCCCATTGGCTGTCCCAGCTATCCACCCTCCGCAGCTTCTTGTCTACCTCCTCACTGGCAGAGCAGGAGATGCTGAAAAGCCCATGGCTTAGGATAAGCACTGCTCAGCAATAACAAAATCTGTTACCAACATTATTTTCATAGTAAATCCAAACCACAGCACTGTACCAGCTACTAAAAAGAAAACTAACTCTGTCCTAGCCAAAGCCAGGATGTGGACAAATACTCCACTAAAGGACAGCTCTAGTAGGCATTTTACTTGTCCTGGTTAACAGACCATAATTGTTACTGTACTGGACAACTGCAGTAGGTACAGCTACACAAAACTGAGTAACTGCTGAGATCATGCTCTGAAAGGGTTATTTGGTCATTCTGAATGTGTGATTTGAAGTTGGAAACTACTTATGTTATTAAGACTTACCGTAGGAGCAGCCTGCTACCAGGATGTGCTACAAACCAGCAAAACTGTTCTTCCTGGTTTGCTATGGTGTGTTGGTCACATCTGGCTGTTGATGCTCTGGTTTCCTAGAAGTGTTATTTCTGAACTGGGGGTGCAAAGGGTAGAAGCCAAGGGAGCCTTGTTCTGGATTCTATGCTAGTGATCACCAGCAGCTGTCAAAGCTCATCCAGGAAGCCCCAACCACTGCAGTGAAGGAAGATCTGGAGAGGGAACTTGAGGCACTGGTGGGAAAGATGGAAGCAAAGGCAGACCAGATCAGCAAAGTTCGGAGGCATCGGTTGCAGGTGAGTTTCTTTTGACTGTGTTCATGCTCATGTAGAGTTGCTGACTTAAGTGGCTTTTTTAATGTGATATCCTAATCTAACAGCAGTTGAATAAAGCAGAAATAACTACTTTAGAGTAGTATTGCCTAGCTCTAGCTATGATGTCCCAGAGTTAGTCTGCATACCTGCATCCTTCTATCCCAGTATTTTTTCAGAAATATCCTTTCTGTCACCCTTATGCCCACTCTTCATCCTTTTCTGGGCAGAGCTTTCATGTATCACATCACACTTTACACCTCTTGTCCCTTGAACATTGTTTAACAGTTTTCCTTTACTTTGAGTAAATGACCTATGTTATATTTTGATTTGCATTTTAAAAGACCCAAAATGCCTGTTTTGCTTATTTAATAACTTTCAAAATGTTTTTAATAGTGTAGCTTGTTCATTCAAAACTATAAAACATATTGATTTCCTGTTTTCTTTCATCATTAATTTTAGTGAATTCCTTTCAAAGAGCTTAACCACATGCGTTTAATCTGGTTCAGTTCATATGAACAGAGACTTGCCCTTACCTGACATAATTTACACATAAAATATGTGCTGAGAGCTCTGCTGCTGATGTCCAGAATAGACGTATGAAATGTTTGCATTACTCACTTTTGATCTCTTATGATCTTCAGAGGAATTGCTGCAGAGAAGCAGATGGTGCTGTATTTCCCAGTAGTGATGATGCTCATAAGCTATTGGCAAAAGCTCAGGAGCCAGGATTTAGGAAAACTGCTGCAAGCTGTAAACTAGGAGGAGGAAGCACCCTGCCTGAAGAAAGGGGAGCTATAGAAGGCACCTGTGTTGCAGTTTGGGCATATGAATGTGTCTGCACCTCAGACTGCCCAGTTCCCCTCTCAGCCTTGTGCCAGCTCAGTCTTTGCTGGGGAGTACTGAGACTTATTTACAGAGCTGTGTGTGGATACTGTCTCTTCACCCCAGCAGGGTGCTGGTATTCTTTTTAAAGCTACATCTCTGACAGTGAGCAGCTATTAACATCACTAGTATGTACGTAGAAAAACTTTTCTACCTTCTCTTGTTTTAATCTCTAGTTGGTAACAGTGACAAGTCAACTTTTTCCTTCTATAACTTTTACATTCCTGGTGGAGATATTTCCCCGTAATGAACTTGTCAGTTTTCAAAGAGATAACCTAGTAGTTCAGACTATAAGCTAACCATGGTGCTAAAGATGCAAATATAACAATACTTTGTAAGGAAAATACTTATTATTCAGGGTGACTTGGAAGCATCCATTTGCTTAGCTGGGTGAGATAAGTGGTGGGATATTTCAGCTGTTTGGAAGAATTGCTGAACATAAAATGAAACAAGGTCACTGGTTAATATTTTTTTGGGGGCTTCTCTTTCAGCTAGAGAGACTTAAGAGAGAATGCAAGTCCAAAAAGACTTCTGCTAAACAAACGAAAGACAGCAGGTTCCCTGTTAGTGAGGTTAAAGTAACAACTACAGTAACCACAAAAGGAAAGAATGCCGGTCCCATCAAAGTGAAACCTGGAGAGAAGAGTCGCAAGAATCTTCAGTTATTGAGAGACATGCAGACCATACAGACTTCACTACAGAAAGATGATATCAGCTGGGACTACTGAATTTTCTGCAGAGGTGTTCTTGAACCACCCCAAACTAGCCAAACTTTCTCACATTCTGGATATAAAGCAGCTGCCTTTCTCGCTGTGTGGAAGAGACTACTCTACGCTAAGCACACTTTTGAAATACAGGCTCTTAATTCTCCATCCCTGCATTTGATTGTATATATTATGATCTAGCTTAAAACACATTCCGTTTTTAAGGTACCCAGACACTGAGTCGAACAGGAGGGTCCCTTATGTTATGATTCCAGCACTCCCTCCATTTTCCTTCAGCACACCCAAGCACTGCACATTTATGTGGGTGTGTGTGTGATGTGCCAGTGCGATTTCACGCTGCTGTTGAACTGGGAGGCTCCTGAGTATGCATCTTGTTTGAAATTGATGCTGCAGCCCCGAGTCTTTAAGGGCTTTCTTTCAGTTCTGTGTGCAGCTGCAATGACTCCGTCTCTTGGAGAACACCTTTTAAAGGTGTTCTGTGGAGCTCTCTTCAAAATGCTTTCCCAGTTCCTGTTCTGCTACATTGCATTAGTCAGCATGAATGGCAGAGGATGTTTGAGTACTCAAAAAAGGAGCAGAATAATTTATGTTGCTTAATGATCAAGTGATATTTTTCTACAGAAATCCTACTTTAGGAAAAAGGTATAGGATAGGACCAAAACCATCACAGGGATAATACCCTGTTCCTGGTTCACAGCTTTGGGTGGTAAAGGAGTGAGATAAACCACAAGTATTTTAAACTGCAAGTGCCTCAATCATGCCATTCAGTCCTGGCATCTTGCTTTTAACTTGAAATATGTGCTTTGATGAGCTATCTACTTTGGTAGTGGTGCAATCAATTTTGTGCTCTGACTTGCACAGCTGAGTAAATTTTATTTATTATGTTAATAATTTAAAGAATTTCCTATTAATGGAATGTACAGAAGACTTACTTGTATATATAGTGGAAAAATAATAAAGCCAGCTTGCCTGTTGAGTGAATTGTGGGAAACCTGCACTTGCTCTACATTAGCTTGGTGTTTGCTGCAGCACTGTGCCTCATCCAGTGCCCTCTTTGTGGTGAGGTGACTTCTCCCTGGTCAGGGTGATGAACATGAGGTAATGCAGGTAAGGTGAAGGTCACAATTGTCCAGCCTTTCATGGAGCTGAACAGCTCTACAGACAGGGTCAACACAGGCACAAGGGATTTGAGTTTTAGTTAGGTGTAGGTGATCCACCCTGCTTGTCTCCTTGCATTGAAGGTGCCTACAGTGAATTAGGTGGCCAAGTTGGAAGCCTACTAGGTGTGAGAGCATTAAAGAGCATCCAGAGTAGATCCCAAATCATCTCAGTGGTTTTGGGCTTTGCATAAGTTAATACAAAATTGTGAATGCTCCTTTTACACAGAAGTTACTCTGCCAATGCACTGTAAAGTGCAGAAACAGTGGAAGTTTTTTTAATTGTGAAAGTATTTCAGAATACTTTCTGTGAAATACTGTCACAATGAAAAAATCAATTTCTGCACAGAAGTGAATTAGGAAAGTTTATTAGGACAGTGGGTTCTGAGAGAGTTGGGGTTGTTCAGCCTGGGGAAGAAGAGGCTCTGGGGAGATCTTACAGCACCTTCCAGTACCTAAAAGCTGTAGAGGGCATGTAGTGATAGGACAAGGGGGAGTGGCTTTCAACTGAAAGAGGGCAGGTTTAGATTAGGTATTAGGAAGAAATCCATTACTGTGAGGGTGGTGAGGGTGGTGAGGCACTGGCACAGGCTGCCCAGAGAATTTGTGGATGCTCTGTCACTGAAAGTATTCAAGGCAGGTTGGATGAAGCTCTGAGCAACCTGGTCTATGATGGAAGATGTCTCTGCCCATGGCAGGGGGTTAGAAACTAGATGGTCTTTAAAGGTCCCTTCAAGCCCAAACCATTTTGTGATTCTATTTTTGTAATACTGATCAGCTAAGCACTGTATCTGTATTAATGCTGATCTGCGTAGGATAAGAGAAACTTGTCCAAAGATTGACTTTGTTTTCATATCATTCTAGATTTTAGAGTTTGAAAATTAGCATCTTGCAAGACCATCTGCAGAAAAATGAGGGAGATCTGGATTTCGCACACTAAACTTGCAGTGCTGTTTTGTTTGTTTGCGTGTTCTGCGAGTCCTTTGGAGAACCACACTGTTGAAAGTAAGAGCACAGGAATGTTACTCTTTTATCAGTTTTTATTAGTGTTAACAAAACCAAACAGCCTTCATCAAGAAACAAAATATACACACATAGTCAATTTGCTAATACAGAAGAATGCAATGAACCATCTTGTATAATGATTGTACGTAAGAGCAGATCTGCCCTTTACCTTAAAAGCAAATCCAGGTCCTTCACAAGTATTTTGTGTGGATTCTTTTGCACTGTTGAACCATAATGTCTCAGGCCACCCTATAGCACATGTGCTGATGCTGTACAGCCTATATTCATCTTGTCAGAAGGGCTGTGGATTTCTCTGTAAAGCACAGAGATGGTGACTGCAGTACTAGAGCAGGCAAAAGTGGAGGCTGCAGAGGGAAATTACTGTTACTGCCTGGGAAGGAATGTGGCTTCTGAAAGGCAGTATCTTACGTGGGAAATTGGTCCACTCTTGTACTATCTTGGAAAATCCTTCTCTATAGTGGAAGAGTAGCTGAGTGAAGCAGCATGCTGACAGGTAACCACAGTATGGGATCCTGTCATAAAAGAGCAATACAAGACCCACCAAGCAGTGCCCTCTTCCTTAGCATGGAAGTGGGAAGCAGCCTTGCACATAGCTAAGTGCCTTTGCTGTAAGCCTAATCTTCTACAGCCCTGTGCTTACCTGTTTGGAAGAGTAGTGGGGAAGTCATGGTTTTACCAAGTATTTTATCCCCTGTTCTGCAATAAAATTTTATATTAAAACTGAACTTCAACTTGAGCTTAGTCAAGTGATGCTAATCCTTGAAGCAGACTATGCTGAAGAAGGCCTAAACGTAGAGCTCAGAAACTGGCTAAGATGTTAGGTCTGCAAGAATAACCTTAAGCAGCAGTTGGAATGCAGGCAGAAAGGCGTCTTTGGTTGATGTACAGTTGCTTTCGTTAGTTAACAGAACACTGAAATACTGTAAGTACACCACTATGATCCTGCACAGAAGCATTAAAGTCACTAATTATGCTTACCCAAGCAAAATGTAATAGCTGATCCCAGCGGTTCACACATGCCCTGTGGTATTCCACCACCTTTCCCCTGGTGACTATGAGGCACAGGAGGCCAGAGGAGCTGCAGAAAGCCCAGGGGAGCCACGCTCCGCTCCCCCCTCAGAAATAAAGGTGCTTAAGTCGCATCCTGGCACACCCACTGTAAACTGTGAGATTCTAGAGTTGCAGAGATAGAAGTAAACATCCTACAAAATCAATGTAGGTTTTGTACAAATCCTGTAGGTTTCTCCTCTACCATTGTGTTTTATTGGGAGGAGCTGCCCTTTCTTTAAGGCATCATTTGCATGGCTTCCTATGATCTAGATCAAGGTGAAGGGAGTGATATGTTTCAGACATTATCACTGCTTGTCTCCAAGTGTGCTGGCAAGCACCCTCATTCACACTGCGGTGCAGACATTAATAGCAGAGGGTTTGTGCTGTTACAGCTGCATTTGAGGCTCCAATAGAGTCAGACTTAGTATTTCCTTTTAGCAAAGGGGAGACTTTTCAGAGTTCTGAGCAGATGTTTCTCCTCCTCAGTACTTCATTCTAGTGCAGTGTCTCTCTTTAAAGCCAAGTGATTTCCAGCACATCAGTGAGCAAAGAGCAAGCTCTAGTTTTCTTTTAGGTGGCAAGTGCAATTGGCTTGTATTATAAGCTAGCCACTGAGAAGATTAATTGCATAGGGGGCCTTGTCTGTTGTTTTTGCTTAAGCTTCCTCTAGTGCTACAGTACTAATAAATTACCCTGGAGAGAAATAAATAAATAGGATGATATCCCCCAGGGACCATGCTGGAAATCCAGAAGGCTTCAGAAAAGCTGCCCCCATGGTCCTGGTAAGGTACTCAGCAAGAAGAAGTCCATATTATACAACTGTCTGTACAGGAGCAACACACTGTGCGGGAGAGCCAGCTCTCTCCGAGGACGAGGTGGAACGGTTGGTGATTTCTCTCTGCAGTTCCTCTACTTTCTTCTGCAGCTCGGCCCGCTTGGCCAGAAGCTCCTTGTAGCGATTGTGGACAGGTTCCTGCAAGAAAACGTGTATCTGAGTGCTGGGAGGTAAGTGGAAGTGGACGCTCGAGCCACAAAACAGTTGCTGACCTTACGTGCAGCTATAGGGGGGGGTCGTACATGAGTGTTATCAGTCGCGCACCCAGGGGTACTGCATAGTTTGCTCTGGCTTTGAGATGCTCATTGTGATCCAATGTGCATAGTGCAATGCTGGCTAAACAAAACTGTATATTTTGAAAGATGACAATTGCCAAATTGATGTTTCTGGGGGATGCTGGCCATGGCATTTTGGCCATTTGGACGTTATTTCAGAGTTTTGGGGGGGAAAAAAATTACAGATTCATCTAAATGTTTTCACATGGTTCTGACTGCAAAGTGGTGGTTTGGTTCCTGTATCTAACACCCCAGTACTGCACAGCTGTCAACTGCAGTTGGGCGCAGAGGCAATGTGGGAAATTTTGTTCCTTTCCTCCTAAAAAGTGATGTCAGCATTCAGGGCCATGCTCAGACTGCTTGTTTGAGATGCCTGCCCAGGGGTGAGCCAGCAGCCCTGCTAGCTGGAGTCAGGGGTGTAACAGGGCTGCAGTCAGACCCCTGTGCCTCAGGCAGCCAAAGCAAAGCACCAGGTTCTTGTTGCCAGTAGTCTAAATACAGCCCCAAAAATCCTATCTAGAATCCCACATCCAGAGAAGTCTTGGGATTCTTTTGCTCTTTTGTGAAAAGAATTCAGATGTTTTTTCCCATATTCTAAGTGAGGAATTTTCCAACTTGCCGAGTAAATGCAGGTCCTGCAGATTTCACAAGCTGAGTACCTGCACCAGCCAGCTGTAGGTGCTGCTCACTCTTGCTGGCATTTGAATTTAGGCTTTTGTTTTTAAATTTAAGCAGTGGCAGCATAAGTTTGTACATCTTGTGCTTCAAATATCTTGAACTGCAAAATAACAGTATCAGTACTAGCAGAGAGGGAAACAGATGTAGGATTGGGGGAAGATGTACCTGAGGCTTCATCCTGGGATTCCAGCGGATGTAGTAGCCGACCCACAGCTCGAGGTGGCGCATGCTGGCCACGGGATACAGGACATGGTTGGAATAGCTCACATACAAGGGGTTAGTAAAGTCTTCCAGTTGGCTGTTGATGTAAGACCAAAGTGATACGGTCTTTTTTGGAAGGCTCTGTAAGGGAAGGGAGTGGCGGAGGCTTTATTTGCCATACGAATTCCAGCTATCTACAAACTACAGCAGCATAGACATATGCCTATCATTAATACAGAGCTGGTTGCTTTTTTGTAGCTTAAAACCCCCCAAAACTGTTCTTTTGATGTGGTTATTGTAGTAAAGGCACATGGATGCAGGCAGGCACACACATGCCCTGGCACAGAACAACCCCTCTTACCCACCCAGCTGCCAACACAGACCAGGAATTGCCATTGGCACGGTGAGGGGACGCTGGCACGTGAACTCTCAATGCTTTAGTTAAACTTCACTTCTTTAAAGTGCTCCTCAAGGACTTGCTGGAGTATTTAATTGCAAAGGAAATAAGAAAACATTTGACTTAGGCTTGATCTAGTGGAATAATTAGGCCTGTGAATAGTCCCACTGAAACCAGTGTTGAAGTACTTTCTAGATTAAGTACTTCACTAGGCTGAGGCCTTTTAATAAAAAAAAGATACATGCAAACAGTATGCAGATTTTCTTTTCTGGAAATTACAATTATTCAGTCACTGTGGGCTGCAGAGAAACAGGGATCCTGATTTCACTACAGTAAAATGCTATTTTGTATTACATTTAGGTTTTATTGTTTGGTTTGTTTTAACCTAAGTGCTATCAAATATGATCACATCAGGTCCACACAGCACTGCCCTCATGTACCTCTGTGCTCTTAGGCCACAGCACCTTGGTGACAGAATGCTTCATCTCTAGGTAGGTGAGACAGAAGGAGTGTCACTGCTTTTCCTTCTGATTCCAGACTAGGTCTGAATGAACACATCAGTTTGCTCCTCCCTTGGCAAACACACCTCGACCAGACTGCAGGGCAGAGCTGGCTTGTGGCAGGACACAGAGGTACATCCTTACTAATACTAGGAGCGTTGTCCTCTCCAGGAAAAATGCAAGCACAGCAAGAACACACATTGAGACCAGTTACATGCTGTAATGTGTGCAGAATGACAGCACACGCTTTGTAGTTAAAAGCACCCTAAAGGAACCACTTTAAAGAAAAGAGAGGGCAGAACGGTACCCGTTTCCATGGAGGTTACATTTTAAACTAAAGTTCAAAGCAAAACTGCATTTCCACTACCTATGAGACTCTAGGAGCTATTCAACCATAGTGAGCAACTGGAAATGGAAGCACTGTCCAGAAGGGAGATGGTGTTGCTGTGAAACATGAAGTCTCCAACAGCCAGCAGGCTGTGCAAACAGGAAAACCCCAGGTCCCAGCTGTTTAGAAAGGGGCTTGGCATTTCCCAGACCGCCATCTACCATTATCTTTGAGCGAGGAACCAACTTCCCTAGCGGTATGTGGTGAGCTAAAGCCATCCCAGGAACAGGCTTTCACCTTGGAGAGAAGCCATCTTACCTCCTTCACTCTCTGCTGCTCACTGCTGCACAGAAATGTCCCAAACAAACAGCTGTACAGGTGATCCAGGATGGTGATCAGGAAGTACTCATTGAACTCAAATGCTGTAGGAAACTTCAGTCAGAAAGAGAAAATTAGGTTGGGATTTTAAAACAGGAAAATAAACTTTCTTCCCACTCTGTAGTCTTGGTAAGGAGTTGGCCTCTTGATTTCTAGAACAGCATTTGTCCCTGTTCCCTTCCTGGCTGGATAGTCACGGTCATAATTGCTCCTTCTAGAAGCAAGAGTTTCTCTCTTGGAAAGCTGCTTTGCATTTGCAGAGAGGAATTTTGAGCAAAAGCCAAAGGTCTGAAGGGTTGGAGCACTGTGTTTATACACACTCAGTGCTGCTTCAAATGGAGGCTTGCTCTGCTACGTCTGCCCCTCATGACAGACCATGCAACCAGACTGTGTATGAAAGGCACATGTCAAATAATGCGATAAAAAAGTGGACATTTCCCAGGGCTAAATGGAAATAACCCATGTGTGTAACACAGCACTTCCCAGAGGGAACAGCAGGGAGACATCTTGCAATACAGGTCAGCAGGAGGAACAGGTGTACGGGCACAGGCCATGCCTGTTGTTGAAGTTCCATGCCGAAACAACCAGACCTGAGACAGGGAGAACTGAAGCTCCACAAAGGGTCAGTAAGAATACATGCAGTGAACTGCAAACACATGCTGGGGTGACGAAGAGGAGAGAAGGAGGCCTTCTTCCCTCACAACCATCCTCCTCTTCCCAAGCTGCCCCAGTTGCACCATCCTGACCTCACCAGCTGCAGGCTTTTAGGAGCAATCCAAGCAGAGCATGATGAAAGTGACTTCAATGACTCTTTTTGTCTCTGTGTGAATATGGTACAGCTTCACATATAGTGGCATCCTTCTTTCCTATTTCTCCTGGTTTAATCCATGATAAGGCTAATTTTTTTTCACTGAACTGCCTCACTACAGCTGACATTTGTGCCACAGAAAATACATAAAACCTTCCAGGTCCCACATACCTGGGGAAAAACCTCCTAAACATAGGGGAACTCTCCTGGACTGTACCTTTGCCACACCTGGACTAAGTGAGGCACTCAGCTCTGTACCTCGTGTATGAAATGGGAGCAGTACATCTGTCTTCAGAAGAAGTTAATATAGAGCGTATCTTGCTGCAGGTTTGGTTATGGGATCAGCTTGAGCAGAGGCAACAGGGATCTGTCTGCACCCACCCTGCTTGGGACTCACATTAGCAAGACAAGTCACTTACGCTTCTGAAGGCACAGTGGGCTACTGAGGATGGCTGGGGTGTCTGTTCCTGCCCATGCTAAGTGTGAGGCAGCTGTCACCTTTTTCAGGATGAGGTGAGCTTCTTCTCCCAAGCTCGCATTTATTCCAGCAGCATGTGGGTAAGCAGCACCCACTAACGAGGTAATATGATACAAGCCAACATCGTGGCCTTCCAGTGCACTTGTGCATTCAGGCCCTTTGCTAAACAGACTCCCAAAAAACTTGTTGCCAGAATCAAAACAAGAGTACAAGCCCAGGAAGGAGAGTGTAATGGTCAGCTTGGAAATCATTCCTTGTCCAGACACTGTGCCAGGTCTTGGTACACTGGCTTTGTGGACACATGTGCCACAATGTGGCAATTTACCTGTCTTGTCATTTGCCAGACACAGTCGATGAACTGGAGGAAGACAGGAGAGCGATCTGCGTCTGCATGATTCTTATCTCCGTGGCCAACCCTCTGAAACAGAGCAGGACAAAGAACAGGAGTCACATAGGGCCTCACAGGGAAACTGCTGGGATCTCCTGCCAGTCACCCAAACCTTTACCAACAGCTTTAAAAAGTTTCAAACGAGTCTTGATTTTGCTTTGTCCATATCAGCGAGTAAAGGAGGAAAGGACAACTACTCCCTTCATCTCTGAAGTGAAAATTCTTTATGGGGATATTTTCGTGCTAAATTAAAACAAGAGCTGTTTGAGTAGGGGCTCCAGATGCTATGCTGGCACTGATTTCAGTTTAAAGCTAAAGTTCAGAAGGAAAAAAAATGAGAATGCTTTTTGCTTCAGTTGCAGCTGTTGTTCTGGCTACTTCAGTAGTACAGTGTGCTCAATCTAAACACTACCTACAGGCACGGCATGTGGCGATAACCGTCACACAACACCTCACAGCTTCCAAGTGCTGTACAAACACTAGCCCAGCCCATCTCCTGCCACCTCAAGAGAGGCAGTAATGACAGTATTCCCAGAAGCAGGCCTCCAACCCTGACCATGCTGTGTGGCCAAGACATGTGAGGCAGGATTCCTCATAACTACTATAGTACATTAATGGTTTTGTATTACCCAGGAGCCCCAAGTACTGCACAAAGAACAAGAACATGTATGTAACCTCTTCTTCAATGCTGTTCGCCCCTCACCAAAGGAAATCACTATCATTATCTTTCTTGTCTAGACAGGGAAGAAGCTAAAACAGTTGTTGTTCAAACACCAGATAACAAGTTTTGCTGCAGCAGAACCTCAGTTGCTGTAGTGCCTCCGTTTCCCTACCTTCCTCAGAGCATTTGACAGTGCAACTCATCATTGCAAGTGCTGTAAACAGACCTTGCTCTAGCCCTTGCCAAAATTAAACAACCATTACACAACAGCTACTAGCAAAACACAATAGGAACAAAGACTGAAAGGAATACTACTGAAAGGCTCTCTCAGTTCCCATCAGTGCAAACCATAACAAATTGCTGTGTCACAAGCCCACAAAGCTGCCTCTCTGCCAGCTACAGAGACACAACCACAAGATACTCTTGGTCCAGGCTCAAACTGCTGATCAAACCTAGGCAATTAGAAGCCTCCCCAAAAATAAACTCTGCCTGAAGAAAATGTGAGGTCAAGGTCATAACCAAATTCTCCAAACTCTTCAATACCAAGGCATTTGTGATGACAGTGGCCTAACAGTCTGAGAAAATGGAATGAACTGCAAAGGAAGAAAAAATACCCCAAGTGGTCTCTGCCAACTCCCAGCAGAAATGCCAACCCTGAACCCAAAGCACACTGTTAGTTCAAGCCTAAGCATGGAAACATATCAGTCAGACACCTGAGAGATTTAATACCCCCTGTGCCTCCTATCTAACCAATACAGTCCCCAAGGAATGACTGGACTTATAGGCAGGAAACAGCAACAGCAGCTTTCATCTGTCTTCAGCCAGGAAACTTCTCATAGGAAAAGCTAAACTCCTTTGAAATCCTTCAAGGGGGACAGTAACTTTCCACATAGTGCCTTCCAAGGGATAGTGACTCACCAGCTGAAATCTGTGGCCAAAGCTCAGCCACTCCTTCTCCACCAGGACTTCAAAGCCCCTGATAGTTCGGTAGTAGCCATCCAACATGAGCAGAGAGAGAGAGGTGAGCTGAGCTGTCCGGTCCCAGCCATCGCTGCAGTGCACAACCACAGATGTCTTCCCTGACTCTACTTTGTCAGCAATCCGGAGGGCTCCAGCAAGAATGAGCTAGGACAAGTTAAAAAGCAAATTACAAAATCTCTTTGGAACAGAAACTATAAATGAAAAATGGCTAATGACAACACAGGACAAACCAAGGGCTCTGTTTGCCTCAAGCAGAATGGTAAATCAGTTCCAACTACTTTATAACTAGGACAGCAAACCAGTGAATACATTTTTTATTCCAACAAGACGACAACACATCTGTACTGTAGTGTAGGCACAACTCTAGAAGAGCCTTTGCATTAAGCTCAGTCCTCGGACAGGTCAGGCTTTAAACACAGGAGTATTTTGTGTGTGACACAAATACAAAATGGCCATCATCTCGCAGCTGCCCCAGGAGCAGATCTGCCCCTGTCTGCTTTAGCAGAGCAACAATGTAAACTGGGCATTTTTAGAAGAGAAAGAACTTAATTTGAAAACCAACATCTGTAGAAGTTGAAACACTTTGCCTCCTCATTCTGACTCTGCTTGGATTCCTGGAAGGCTGACAGGGCACAAACTCCCAGCATTTGCTGGTCTGGACCAGGCAGTAACCCTAGGTTGACAAGGATCCCTGAGTCAAGAGTTTGGAAACTCTGGGACTCCTGAGCTCTAACCAGAACTTTCACAGTTACGCATTGCCCAGGAACATACTTCATTTCCAAAACACCATCTTTCAGTATTTCAGGCCCCTTTCTTGTCCCTCTTCCCATCTTCTCAAGATTCTTCACTCCAAGAAACTACGGTTTTAGTTGTTCACAAATAGAAACCAAATTCTAAGTAAGTCTTTAAATTTACGGTGATTTGAAAATCCGGGAGTTACCTCTGGATATCTTTCCCAGTGAACAGAGTGGTAAGGACTTGTGGTTGCTCAGCCACATGGACTGAATGCAGACATGCATACCTTGATATGCTCTAGCCAGTGAGTTGATTCTAAATTAGACAGCCAGTGAGTCTCCTCGATATTGGGATACACAATTTCTTTCAGTTTTCTCAGCGACTCTCTCATAACATGAATATTGTGAATGTCCAGGAACACTAATTCTGCATTCTGATAGGCATCCTCGCTCTCATAGCCCCCTCCTTTAGCCTGAAAAACAAAATCCACAGACAAATCATTAAGCAAAAATATATTTTATACTTTATCCTGGTCATTTGTCCTGAGCAAATAGAAGCGGACAAAATACAACAGTGACTGGGCTATCTAAAGCAGGCAGAAAACATTGGGTTTATCTTACAACTTGGGACCAAACATGTACACGCACACACTTTGTGTCTCTTTCCTGCAATAGCTAATGAATGCTATAATTTTTACCACAGAATATCACATTACAAGCCTTCTTTTCCTCTGTAATTATCATTTATCTCCATTCAAGTTGCTAGCTCATTACATTCGTTATTCTATCATTTAAAAAGTTAACATACTATTATAGAGGAGTATAACCCACACACTAATTGCCTTTCCTAAGCAGTGGGAAAGGCAGATTTGAAAAAAAAAGAGAGAAAATCAGCTTTAGTGCAACAAAGCAGTTCTACCATTAATACAGAGCTTAAAGTGATGGCATGAAACACAATTTTTAAGGGTGGAAAGATGGACCCTGGAAACTGTGACCTGTCAGCCTCATGTCTGTGCCTGGCAAGATCATGGAACAGATCCTCCTGGAAGCTATGCTATAACACATGGAGGACCAGGGGGTGATTTGAGACAGCCAGCATAGCTTCAGCAAGGGCAAGTCCTGCCTGGCCAACCTAGTGGCCTTCTACAAAGGAGTGACTAGAGCAGTGATCAAAGGGCAGGTTATGGACATACCTACCTGAACTTCTGTCAACATTTTTCTCTTTATATTGGAGAGATAAGGATTTGATGGGTAGACAGTTTGGTGGATGAGGAATTGGATGGTCACAGCCAGAGAGTAGTGGTCAACAGCTCAATGTCCAGTGAGTGACAAGTGGCGTCTCCTCAGGGGGAGGGGTCCACTCAGGTCCACTGTTACTTGGACCAGTGTTATTTAATACCTTCATCAATGACACAGACAAAGGGATCAAGTGCACTCTCAGGAATTTTGCAGATGACACCCAGCTGAGTGGTGACGTTGACACACCTGAAGCCTCCATCCAGAGGGATCTGGAGAGGCTCGAGAAGTGGGTCCATGGGAACCTCATGAGGTTTAACAAGTTCAGGTGCAAGGTGTCACCTGTGTCAGGGCAATCTGTGATATCAACACTGGCTGGTTGCTGAGCAGAATGAGAGCAGCCCTGCTGAGGAGGACTCGGAGGTGCTGCTGGATGAGAGGATAGGCATGAGCTGGCAATGTGTGCTTGCAGCCCAGGAAGATAATTGTTTCCTGGGCTGCACAAAAAGCCAAATGGCCAGCAGGTGATTGTGCTCTAAGGGTGGTGATTCTGCCCCTCTACTGTGCCCTTGTGAGAACTCACCTGGTATGCTGCATTCAGCTCTGGAGTCCTCAGCACAGGAAAGACGTGGAATTGTTGGAGTGAGTCCAGAGGAGGACCACAAAAATGACCAGAGGGCTTAAGCACCTCTCTTATGAGAAAAGCTGACAAGTCAAGTCTCCGGGGAGACCTTATAGCAGCCTTCTAGTACTTAAAGGGGGTTTATAAGAAAGATGGCGACAGATGGGGACAGCAGGGCTTGGTGTGACAGGACAAGGGCTAATGGTTTAAAACTAAAAGACAGTACATTCAGACTAGATATAAAGAAGAAATTTTTTACACTGAGGGTGGTAAAACACTAGAAGAGGTTTCCCAGAACAGTGGCACATGCCTCATTCCTGGAAGCATTCAAGGTCAGGTAGGACAAGGCTCTGAGCAACCTGGTCTAGTGGAAGATGCCCTTGCCCTTGGCAGAGGAGGGTTGGATTAGACCCTTAAAGGTCCTTTCCAACCCAAGGAATTCTATGATTCTACAACAGCAGAAAGAACAAAGCACTATTCCTAGACATTAGCTATCCCCAGCTATATTTTGAAATTAAAAATCATGATGCCTGATTTTCAGAACTACTGAGTATCCCCTGCTCCCATCACAGTTAACAGGGACAGAGTCCTGGTGCTGATAAGAGGAAGCACTCTTCCAAGCACGTGAAGTGGAAAATGGTGATACACAAGATCCAGGGGGTTAGAGTTTGACCTCAGAATTACTTCATTTTTTTTTCCTCTTGCAATTTCATTTCCCATTGTAGATTAATACAGTGGATCTTTAGTAGTCACACTGATATCTTACAAATACCAGTGCAGGTATAAAATTCTGTGTAGAGAATCAGATCACTGCATGCAGATTTCCTTTACAGTGGAAAATCCTCTTGTGATCCTTAAGAAAAATATGAAGTTGAGGTGGGAAATGTGCTCTGAATCATTACATTCCCAGTTTTAGACAGAGGAAAAAGCACCTGACCTTATTGGCTACAGCATTCACACTGGGCCTTGCATCAAATATGAAGATTTTATGGGACTGAGCATTAGAATCCATGATGGCTTGAAGGTACTTTTCATCTTCCTTGCTTCGCTTGCCACTCACTCCCACCATTGGCTGGCTACAGCGAGTGATCGTTGCTTGACTTTCTGGGTGAATCCATGACAAGACCTTTGGAAACAAATGGGAAATAAATGAAGGAAAAATTAGATTCATTAAACCAGTGAAGTGTTTCACCTGTAATGGCTTGGTCTGGGATCCCGCCACGTATAAGCGAGTTCCAGAAGGCTGGATTCTATTAAATCACAATTGAATGAAAGAAAGAACTCTTATGTCTTTATTCATTCTTGTGGCATTCCCAAAGTTTGAACAAACAAAATGTGACCAAATAATTTAAGTCTGGCTTTTAAGTGTGACGCAAACTGTTTTTCTGGCTATTGTGTGAGTCACTATGTGAGCTATGTCTTACTTTACGTTATACCATGTCAAAATTAAGTACTTTTAGGAACAGATAGAATTTTCTACAAACTTTAGAAGTAAACCAGTACATTTTCAGTAACTGCTGAAATAATAATCATAACAATGTATTTTGTCTTAATTTCATTTAACAAGCATTCTCATCAAGAGTATCACTAAGTATTCCTCTATCCTGAAAGTCAGAGTAGGCCACACAATTGTAAACAGTCCAATAGGGCTGCTTCGTGTTTCTCAGGAACTGAACGGAGATTTGGTCTGAGCTGAGCTAAGTTATCTTATCTTCTCATTTTGGTTTAGTCTACATCTCTTTCACAACAGTAGTTCCAGCAGATACCGCTGTTTTTTAAGTCCTCAAATGTGTTGCTGCCACTTTTATTATCCATTGACCATTTATTGGCTCCCTGGAATCCACTCAGCCTGATCTTGGTATTATTTATTGCCCAAAGGTATGTGTAACAAAACCACATCAAAGTGGCTTCCTTTGTCCCACTCACTGGTATGCGTCCTCTTGATCTGAAAGATGCTACTCTCTTTAATTCTTCATCAGGAATGTTTACAGGCACAGCTAGAATGGCAGGGTATGTATCACAGAGCTCATAGCGCTCATTAATCTTGGTCAGCCTCCAGCTTTCATTGGGAATTCCCTAAAGAGGAAACAACAGCACGTTAGCAAATGAGTTGCTCTGAGACCTCAGCACAGTCAAATCCCCAGACCTGAAATTCAAGGCAATTTTTGTTAATGAAGGACATTTAGGGCTGGCATCTGGGAATGCATTATCTTGGTAACTTGCATTTCATGCCTCTTCCCGGAGAGGTGGATATTTTGCTCAGGTCACTGAAGAACAGGGAAAATAGAAGGCTTCAGGCAGGGTCACCCATGGCAAAGGAACTGTGAAGGCTACAGATGTAGCAACACAGGTGATCCCCCTGAGCGCATCTTTAGGATATCTCCTGGTCTCACCATGGGCTCACAGGAGAGTCAGAAGCAGGACAGGATGCGTGACAAACTTACCTCTCTCTTGGCACTTAGCTCAAACGTGGTGGGTGGAAACTAGGGATCCAAAATGGAGATACCAGACACGATGGAGGGGAGGTGCAGAAGGGAGAACAGGCCCAAAAATTCAGTCTGGTTTGGGCCTTTTTGAGTGTTCGTGGCATAACTGTGGAATCCTCTAAAAACATCAAAAACTTAATAATTTTATGTCTCTGGCTGCACGACTGTATGTGATGTGCAACTCCCATGTTTCTGTCAGACTAAGATCTCCATTTGTACTAGTCTGACTCGGGCTGGGAGAGCTGGGAATGCATATACACAAACATATCACTGAGCTCAGTGTGCCCTGATGGGGAAGCCACTCAAGAGCTTCCCAGACAACAACATTCAGGTAACATCTGAAGCACCATGGGGAGGGATCCTGACAACCTGCAGACTTGGTTTGGCTGACGGTGGGAATGAACAGATCAACATGGAGTGGCTGGTACAGCGCTCCTGCAAGGAGAGATTTAAACAGACACTTGCTGCAGCAGGGGAGAGCACAGACACAAAGCATCTCTGTGGGGAAGACACATCTGCTGCTCTGAACATGGCCAGGCTGTTAAGCACAGAGTGTGTTTTAGGGGAACATCAACTCTTAAAACAATACATGCTTCTGTTCTAATAAACAGTACTTCATTTTAAGGAGGGTGGTGGGACAGTGATTACCACTGTCGTGGCTCGCACAGGAAATAAATGACAAATCTAACACAAGTCAGACGAGCTGTGGTAATTATGGCTGACCCACACAGACTGCAGCTGGTTCACCATCACAGCGGTGAGTCATGCTGTCAAAAGAGGTCATGGTTAAAAATCTGAGGGGAGGACAGACCTTCTGTCTAATACCAGTCACACACCCTGCTTGTGAACCACCCCTCTGCTGGGGCCCTCCCTGGGAAGGAAACGTTACTACAAGGAATCAGCAGAGCCACCAGGATCACGAATACCCCAAAACCCTCAAGGAAAGCTATTTTCAGCAGTCTGAAGCCTAAGAATTGGCAGAAACAGGCATCAAGCAATGTGTATACACAGTCCAAGCTTATTGATGGGTAGAACATGCTCAGTCTACCTGTGTCCACCAGCTCTGCTGTCAAATAAGGAATAGCAAGACTCTTGCTTTTAGCTGTGCATCAGCTGTAAACAAGCCGGTTACTACCTGGAAGTGGACTAAAGGCAAATTAAGTTTTCAGTCCTGTCCTAGTAAGTACATGCAATGGATCCAGCAGCAAGACCTGGGGATTTCACCTCCCACAAATCTGAATGAAAAGGACACTGTCAGCACAGCCTTGACAAGGAAAATGGGAGCTGACAAGCAGCTACATGGGGAAAAGGCTCCTTTTCATTCTACCCTGCAACTCTACCAGTTGCTCACAGAGAAGATTAGGCTGTGGGCACTGCAAAGCACCCTCTGCACAGTGCTGGGCAGAATGGCTTCAGCATACACTGCTTGGGCCAGAACTGAGCTCTAAAGCTCTCCAAAGCTCTAAGACTTTCATCTGCCACACTGACAAATTTGAAGGAAATCTTTCTTCTGCAATAGCCCAGACCAGAAAAATCCATGACAAGCCCCCAAAGAAAGAAAAGACACTTTGTGTCAGCATTCAGATTTCCTTTGAATCATGGGGAATGTCTGCTTTCCCCCAGCACAGGAGCCTTCAATCACAGCACCACCCAAAACGCTTTGGATTTGGATCGTGACTTTCTCTGAGGACTGGAAGCAACCAGAAATAAGCCAAGTGGGTTAGAAGAGAAGCTGAATTTGCATCTTCCCAGGACGTTTGCCATAATGCAGAGGAGCTTCTGCATTTATTCGTGCTCCTTCAGATTTGCCCTTTCTACAGCTGGAATCAATAGAGACAGCTAAACGTGATTTAAAGCACACTAGTATTTCCTCATCTAAGATGCATTTCACTGCTTCCTGGTAAGTTTTAAGCACCCAAAAGCCTACTATCAAACCACACTGTTACAGATATAACTCAAGAAGCCTTTGCAGGACAAGGAATGTCTCTGGGAGATGCCTGCCTGTGCACCTGCAGGAGGAACCCAGGTGTGCCTCACTAACAGGAGGCTGATCATTCTGAAGCTGCCAGGGCACACAGCTGTCGGGTGCCCACATTAGTGACCAAAGGCTGCTGCAAAAGGTCTGTCTTTCTCAGGTAAAATAATGCTGCTAGCAGGCCCTGATTTCAGGGGAACTCACATGTTTGGTGCCTGCCAGACGACAAACCAAGGAAGGCAGCACAGTCACATCTGTAGTCATAAATTAAACGTCCCATGAACATTCTCACTGAGATCAGCTGAAACAATGCACCTCACACCCGTGCTATTCAACTCATTTATTCTCCAAACAGGATATAGGTTGTCCAAACTGCCTCCTGTTGATCCTTGGCTTGTGTCAGCCTCTGACACATGGCAAGGTTTAAGAACGGGCCTTGCAGCCCTCCCTCCTATCTTACCTGGCCAGGAAAGTCTCTACAGAAGCATCCTCTGAGGCAGTGAGTACTAATGTTCAGCCTGGTAGCAAGTTAAATCTCAGCTATCTTTTTTGTGCGTTAGTCAGTAAATAACTGGTTTGTGCTCTCGATTTGCATATCTTTTGCCGGAAGAATATCTCTGTGCATGGTTAAAGATGCCCAAACACACCCAGTCAAAAGAGGGATGCTAACAGCCTGGACTGAAGCTATGCCTGCAACTTGCAATGAAGGTGCCCCACTGCTTGGGAACACTCCTTACAACTGTATCATCTAACCATAGAGGCACAGCCTCTGTGTCATCTCCACACACAAACTAGACTTGGTTTCCCTCTGGATAGTCATTCATGCCTCACTTTAATGACTTGTGCTCAGTTATCACTTAATTTACACACACTGTAGAAGACAGAGTGTCTTCGTTTGCAGGGAAAAACTGCTGAAGCCACACCAGCACGGCACTGAAACCACCACCTTGCAAAGCACATGTTTAAGGTTAAGCACATGGGGATCTTCCAACTGACAGGAAAATAATAATTTCCTTGATGATATTACACACAATCACAACTCTCTATGAGATCCAGCAGATCGACTCTGAGTTTAGCTATGTAGGGGCACCTTGATCCACAGCAGGCAAGGCAGGAAGGATCCTGAGTTACACACCAGCAGTGTCTCTCTCAAACTTTGTTTGAGCCACGAGATACCAGGAAGCTGGGCACATTGGCTGAGGCACATCCCTACACCAACACAGGACACAGCTGCACAGCCACACTGATCCCTCTGCCATGTGCTCAGCACATGTTGTGTCCACTCAGCACAAGAGAGCTCTGATCTGTTCTGCACTAGGGACATACCCAGCACAAGCAAGCCCTCAGTTAAACCATGGGACATTTAACAGTTCAATTCTCACTTTACTCCGCTACATTACACCCAGCAATCCTCTGTTCTCCTGCTCTACCTTTCCCACTCTGCTTGTATAGTAATGCTGGGCACTTCTTTTACCCTCAAAACAGGTTAGTTCTTCTGAATTACTAGTTTCTACATGTTTTCTCTGAAAGGAGCAATCACAAGCCTACACTGTGGCTACCTGATAGATATCACCAGAGCATAGGATTGGACCAGAAAGACTCCTGTAAGGAAACATCACATATTTCCTGCCTCACAACCCCTTGTAATATTTTCCAAATGCTCCCCACCTTGTTAAGGAAAATAAAGCTTTAAGTTACTCCAAAGGCATCTCAAGGCCTTTTGGTTTCAACTGAGTCTTATTCACTTTGCAATTCTGTTTTAAACTCTGCCAGCCTGCATGTAATAAAAATCAGGGAGCAATTTCAGTTTTAAATTTCATTTGCCACATGTGATTTCATTTACCAACTAAATCTCAAACCTCTCTGAGTTCCTTTTGTTCTCTACAGGTTGTTTATTACTCCCCATAGTTTTATACAATCACAGATTTTTAATAAGTTACATATTTCCATCTTTCACATGAATGTTAACAGAGAAGTCAGGGGTTTACTGAGTATCTTTCCTAATTGCTACAGTTGCTATCATATCAACACACTTCTATTAATCTTAATGGAAATTATAATAAATAAATAACACCACACACAAACTTGCCAGTGTAGACCATGGATCCTGGTTTGTATGTCTTTTCTGAATGCCTGGTAATTGCAGTTTACTTTTCATCCGCTCCCCTCTCTCTGTGTTCCTGCTCCCACAGGAAAAGTCTGACCTGGCCCAAGATATACCAAGTTAACTCCTGGCCATACTGCTGGGCTGCTTATGCCCTAGGCCAGCTCTTCTGTAACAGTTTTTAAACCAATTCCAAAATGTCCTGCTGACAGTGCATATGTCCTGCTTTTCTATTTCTGATCACAATTCACAGAGTCGGTGACATTATCTGATTTGATGATGCCAGTTTTGTTTCACTGTTAAAGAATCTCTGCTGCCATTTCAGGACATAATCCTGATTTACTGTAGTATTTGTTATTGCTTTAGCAGAACCTGGTTGGATTAAGAAAAAAGGCTAAGACATTCACACAGATAAATTGAACATCCATAGTTATAAATGCTGGAATTAAATAAACAGACTGAAATACCTAAAAGTTTTGGAGGGGACACAAAGCATCATGCTGCAGGACCTAAATCAATCTAACAAAAGAGATTAAATTCTCCTCCTGGCCACATCACAATATAAACATCTACTGCAGTATGGTTTCTCTCTTCTTCAGCAGCTGGCGTTGGTCACTTTTGAAGATAAGCTACTGGAACAGATGGATTGCGTGATTTGGAATGGCAGTGACTGTGGCCCATCAGGGGTAAAATTCAGATAGGCAGTGGCTGCAAAATGTCCTGATTTGGGTTCACTTTTGCAGTTAGCAATGTAAGGAAATGACCAAGGGCTTCAGCACCTGGACATTAGTTTGGTTTCTTGACATAAAAGCAGCCAGGCAAAGTTTTTCCTTTCTACTCAGAAATGATACAAAAGCAGCATAGCACAACTACACATTGCAGCAATGTCTCGAGTTGTCATGTTTTACACACAACAGTGCTACACTATGTGACCAGAAACAAGGACACCATGGCCCAGTCTTATTTTCTTTAAGGAAAGGCCATGAAGAGCTGCAAACTACGTGAGTGCAAATACATGTATCCTTTCACCATGTAACCGAACTCCTGCCAAATTTAAGGTACACCAGATCATAGTATAAAAACACTAATATGGACAGATAAGCTTCTGTTATAAAAAAATGACATGGAAGGATTAAGAAAGTGGAATAATTTACTTTGAAATTCACAGGGGACACCCTTCCTTCCTTCTTGGTATTGCAAGAATCTCTTTGGTCCTTCACCTGTTTTAACTGAAGCTCAGCTAAGTGAATGCGATGCTTTTCAGTGGAGGTCTTTAGTTGTTACTCCAAAGTTCTCAGACCTATGAAGAAGCATCTTGCCCAAACAGCTTGGACTGCAGATCCTTCTCTATAAACAGATCTTTCGATAAAATAACGACCAAGAAAGAGGTAAATTCTAAACGAAGCAATAATCACTGCATTATCAGGTCTTGTAACCAAAGTTGACCTCAGATACAATATGATTATAAATGACTGGATTTTGTCTCTACTAGGATTTTGGATTGTGGTGTCTCACTGCAAAACATACACTTTTTGCAATGAAGGCAGCATACAGTAAGATACAGTAAGATACATCTCACTTTCAATTAGCAGCCTAGAAGCCAGCGATCTATCTTAGGCAGCTATTTTAGGAGAGAACAAATCACCCCCTACAGTGAAGAGCTCTCTCCCCATCTGTTAATGACAGGCCTAGATAACCAATTTAGAAGGCATGCCCAGCTTTTAGAACACTAGAGCTAGAAAAATGAATCCTTACATTTTGGATGCAGAAATCAGATGAACAGCTAGGCTAGGACAGAGGTCTGGGTTTGTTTCTTTGCAAGAGAAAGACACAAATCTTTAAATTACACAGCTTAATGTTTCTTAATTTTACAAAGGAAAACTGCTTTTATTGGCAGATCTAGATGAGACAGATGTTTACTGTGTCCAGGGCAAGCGTGTCACCAAACTGAGCTCTTTCCTCTACTTGAGAATTTTATGACAGGAGCAATTCCATTACAAAACCCAAAATTCTCTCATCTTTTCCCCCAGGGAGGACCACTCAAGTTCTTACCACAGTATTCCTAACTGACAGCCCATCACTTCATGATCATAAATACCTTTGACCAGTCTACTCTGGACACACTACAACTGTGTGCTCTAAGCTATGGTAAATCACAAAACTCTCTAGGTTGATTCCTATGCTGATTCCCTATGATAATAAAGGCATTCTATTCTTAATTTTTTTCTTCCCAAGTTTCTGTTTAAGACAGGAAAAACTGGAAAGAATTAAAACTGTTACAAGCAAATGCTGAGGTGTGAAACTCAGCAGTGTACCTACAAGATACACCCAACCCTCTGTTCCTCACTGCCAGCAGCAGCTGATGACCCAGACAGAGCATTAGCTTTTTCCACTAAAGGCTGCAGTCAGCTCCCAGTCTCTGCAGCCTGAGCCAATCTCCATCAGTGGAGATTCTCTAAAGCTGTACTGCTGTCATCCATCACTGCAGTGTGGAGAACAAAGCCCAGCCTGCACATCATTTCCCAGCAGCATCATTCTCCGCTCCACGTGACCTGTAACTGTATTACTGCACAGAGCCTCACTTCTGAAGAGCAGAGAGGATGTGGCACAATACCCACCTGTCTTCTGTACTCCCAGGTTGGGTCATACACCTTCCATCCATTTTCTGGGAAAACCTCTTTGTACTCAAATGCAAAAAGTGGCTGAAAGAAAGAAAATTTACCATTAAGAGCCCACTCAGAGCCCATTTAAGGATGTTTGATATTTCAAATACTAACTCATGACTGACCCTTCCTTTTTCCCCACTGCACTAACTTTTTTTTTAGGGCTTTGTGAAAAAGATTAACGCTCTCACTGTATCAGATAACTCGTACAACAATGTAATTTCCAATACATCCCTGATCTTGCTTGTCTATTACCTAGTACTTCATGGACAAAAGGAGTTTATTATTAAAGAGAGAAAGAAAAAAACTAATTGGACAAGAATTCTCTTACACATTAACAAACAGTTCCTTTCAACCAGCATTTGAAACAACAATTGCAGTGTCATAACATTACAGAGCAGAGGAACTGCACTTTAGATTTGGGGCAGTGCAATCACCATTAGCTGTAAACCTCTGTTGGATGTCACTGTGCTTTGACTACTTTCTCTCTGTCACAAGACTTCATCAGTAAGTCATTCTCCATGCATGAAAGAATCCAGCCCAGAGGAGTAGACTTTTCCTGTTTTCTATATGATCTAAACTCCTACCACCTTCAGTTAAAAACAGACTTAAAAACCACCACTTCTCTTCCTTCAAGAAAATGTACCTCGTGTGAATGCTGTACCAAGTAGAAGGACAGAATGAAACAGTTTACTGCCACTCTGTGTCTTTCTGTAAAAACTGAAGAGAAAACACTTACCAGGTTATTTGAAACAGGGAAAGCATATTTCATTAGGTTCTCAAATATGGACCGCCTAGTTCTCCCTTCAGGCTTATGAGCAAATCGCAAGTTTCGAATATCCTAGGATAAAAAAAAATGAGGGAAATCAAGTTGCAAATTTCTGAACCCATTCAAAATTCAAAGAAAATACAAAAGCCAGAATTCAAAATAGGGACACCTCACAATGCTCCTTCTAGCACTGATTTAATACTGCACTTGTACTTGTATTGCACTTGTATTGCAATGCTGGGCTTGGCTCAGTGGTTATCTGCAGACTCCAACAAAACCTGCCCCAACTGCAGAGGAGCAGAGGAAGTGCACAGGTGTGCCTGACCACAGCACCTTGCCTTCACATGAAGCTCTCTACCTGCTGAAAGTCTAGGGGAGAGCCTTGCTCAGGGACAAGCTGTCTCGGATTGGCAGGAGACTTTGTGAGACAGACCTCCTAGCTCTCACTGAGCTTTCATGCTGAGTTGTGCCAAAAGACCACTGGAAGGGTCTGCCTCACAAAGTACCTCCACAGAGCTAGTGCATGTAGGTAGCCCAAGCCCAAGCCCAGCCAGTTGGGTGCAAAGCATTCAACACCTTCTCCCTTTAAAGCTTCCGTCTATCAGAGCACTCAAGAAGATGTCTTGAAACCGAGAACTCCTTCACACAGAAGTAGTTTCTACAAAGAGTGGTAACCCAGGACCTCCTTTCCACACTCATCTACAAAATCAAATGTCAAAACTAAATAAAGCATCTCTAAGGTGCCAGGATTTTCCAGTCAAGCCCACAACTCAAACACTTGCAGTAAACAGTTTAAAAGCCACCAGCAGGAAATGAGCTATCAAGCATATGAAGATTGTAAAGCAAGTCAGAGAATGAGATAAACAGATAAAGACTTTGCATCCTCACAAACAGAGATGACATGATTGGTCTCAGACAGAGAACATTTTAGGATGTACGAGCTGTATCTGCACCCCTCTGTTATTGCACTGAACTGCTCTGCATATCCTAGGCCAAGCAGGCTGGCATATATATATGCTACAAAGGACCAAAACATTCATCATACAGTTTGTGCCTGAGTTTCCCACCCAGGCAAACAACCCAGTTCATTCCAAACCTGACCATGTGTACAAATTTGCATATAAACAAAATGGCTGAGGACTAGGAATCCAGATCAAAACAGGGAACAAATTAGCTTACCAGCACAAGCACCACATCTCTATGCTAGCCAGGGTGGATTACAACTGCAATAGGACAAGGGAGAAGCTGGATGATTTGGTACAGACTGCCTCGGCTGGTCTTGACTCAGCACACCCACAGCCTGGCAGTCTGCTTAGCTTTGGTGCCTCCAAGTCAGAGCAGTGACCAGACTAGTGTGGGACTCCTTTTCGTTCTGCTCTTAACCAACAAGTGGCATCCTCTTAGCCTTCAAGACTCTGATAAGAGCTTTAAGCAGCCCAAGACCTGCAAGGTTCTGAATCCAGCTCTTCCTATGTGGCCAGTGAGGCAGGCAGAGGGGTCATGCTCTGATGAAAAGCAGTGATATGCATTTAGGAGGGAAGACAGGGGCTTTATCTGCTTCGTGGGTATGTAGTAAGCAGACACAAGAAGGCAAATTGTTAATTTGTATTGAAGTTTGTATTACCAGTTATTCCAAGGGCTCTTGAGAGGCATGTGTGAAATATGTACTGCCTTGAAAGAAATGAAAGAACAGCCTTGAGGAGGACTGAAGGCTACTTGCCAGACCCTCACCACAAAGCACAGCAGCATGTGTACATGGATTTAGGGCTAAACATCCTCTTTTCTTGCTCTTGAAATGCAAATCAGAGAAAGGCGTACATAATGTATTCCACAATAACTGCAGTCTACCTGGAATAGCATGATAGGCAACCCTGAGAACTGCATTAGCAGGATGCAGGCCTAGATTTCCCCTAGGAAGAAAAGCCACTGCCCAGCACAAAGCCTGAATAA
>JAWWES010000001.1:36971291-36985039 GCA_035583135.1 Lophotriccus pileatus
AGCAGACACAAGAAGGCAAATTGTTAATTTGTATTGAAGTTTGTATTACCAGTTATTCCAAGGGCTCTTGAGAGGCACGTGTGAAATATGTACTGCCTTGAAAGAAATGAAAGAACAGCCTCGAGGAGGACTGAAGGCCAGACCCTCACCACAAAGCACAGCAGCAGGTGGACATGAGCTAATGATTTAGGGGGAAACGTGCTCCTTTCTTGCTCTTGAAATGCAAATCAGAGAAAGGCGTACATACTGTATTCCACAATAACTGCAGTCTACCCGGAATAGTATGATGGGCAACCCCGAGAACTGCATTAGCAGGATGCAGGCCTAGATTTCCCCTAGGAAGAAAAGCCACTGCCCAGCACAAAGCCTGAATAAAGGTTTATATCTTGTCTCAAATGACTGGAACTGAAGATACTGAAACATACTTTTAAAATCAGAAGGTTTTTGATGCCTGTGAAGTCATACTGACTGAAACATTTTCCAGAACTTCCTACAACACTACAGAAAAAATCTGTTAAAATATAAGTTCCCCTTCTCATACTGTAAAACACAAGTAAGAGTTTACCTTGCATACAATCTCCAGCCCGTAGGAATTCTCACCACGACTGGAAGCACCTCCAATTTTCTCCACTCTGTTGATTACACCTAAAGATGCATCTAGGACAAAAGGAGGGTCCTGTAGACAGTTGAAATTTGTGAGTTTAAAAAGGGGAGGGGGAAAAATTCCCAGCTCCTGCTCCCTCATGTCTATATTTTTAAACATACAGCTACATTTCACACAGAATTACTCTCAAAGAACAGCTAGGTCTAAAGATTAAATAGCTAACAAAAGCAGATTATTTCAAAAGCTTACCCGTTCCATGCTTTTAAAATACAGTCTATAATTGGTAACAGTAAGGGTTCCTCTGATTGCTCCAGTGAAGGGGCAGATGTAAGTAACATCCTTAGCTTAAAAAAAAAGAAAAAAGAAAAAAAAAGTTGTTGATTTCATGGTTTAACTTATGGGAGAGAAAATATGACAGCAACCATATTAGGGGGTTTTACTTTTCAGATCATGACATTAAAACAAGCTTCATCTGGGATTCTAGCCTAGAGCTAATGTGCAAGTTTCAGTTCTGTTGAGATGGTAAGAGTTTGAGTAGAAGTAGTATCACCTGGAATCCTACATTTGCACAAAATTGCTACCCTGTAAAAAAGTGCTTGGCTGCACATTGTTAACTCTTACTGCCAGTAGCTGAGAAAACCATGCATGAAAAGAGGAGACGACTTCTGCCTGGATGCACGCCTCTGAAGCTGACAACAGTCTGCATAAAAGCTAAGGATTGTGCCCAGGATGGTTTGTGCCACCTAGGACAGGAGAAGGCAGTTCTCCTACATGTGGTTTTAAGGGTGCTTGGGTCCTTCTGCACAACTCTTGCATGCAGAGTCAGCCCTGGGATGAAGGCCCTCCTGCTAAAAGCCAACAGAGCTACAGTGATTTGCAGCAGCCATGAATCTGTATAACACCCAACTGCTGGTGATTTTAGGTCTGAAGTCAGCGATCAAGTTACTCTGCAACAATTCAATTATTTTTGAGGCTGAGTGATGGTGACTCAAAACAGTCCCCTTCTTAAAAGGCCTCAAATGTTTCTCACTTGTTTCAGCAAAAGGCTGGTTTTTCACAGCAAACACCCCTCCTAACTGCCTTTCTGTTTTACATCAATTAAAAATGCCAAGATTTAAGTTGTTGCCTCCCCACCTCTGCCGCCTTTCACGTCTTCTGCTGCTAAAACAGTTGGCTGCCTGTGCCGTGGCAATGGCTTACGCTGTCACCAAGAAGTAGTGACACCCCTCAAAAACACAGAGGAGATCCACTGACCAGAGCTGCCAGATCCATGAAAGAACTCCCTGGATCATCTTAATAACCTGAAGCCTCTGCACCCCATGGGACCCACTGTGCCAGGCTGTGTCAGGAGGACAGCTCGCCTCCCTTCCAGGTGACAGCCACCGTGCACATGAAGTGTGAGGCTGCTGGGGCGTCAGGATGGGGACCTTAATTTCTTCTACCTTTATCTCATGAGAGTTAGCCTGGAGGGACAGAAAGAGGGAGTCTGCCTTACTCCAAGGCTCTGGCAACTCATATAACTACATCATCCTCCCATCAGCTGTGCTTCAGCATAGTCTTCAATGACTTTCGAGATCTGGATGTGGAGAAGGATCCTTAAAATATCAGATGTGACTAATTCAGAGCAAAATATGTAGCAGACAATATCTGGTTAAAAAGAAATAATATATATATATACATGCTAGTAATTCCATAATTTATTTATTTATATAAATTTACATGCATTTGTTTGAAGGACAATTATTAAACACAAAATGCTTCTAGCCAGTCCTAATTAAACCAAGTGTTTCATTAGTAGCCGATTATTAATCACTTCTTTTCAAAGACTAGTTTGACAGAGATTTGAAAGCAGACTTGTGAAGCATAATAGGGGTGAGGGCAGCCTGCCTGGTTTTTTCCACTAGAGTTCCCATTATTCAAAATGTAATTTCAAAATGTTTAAAAAAAACCCAACAAAATCTACTAATAAGAAAGGCGTGCATTTACATCTGAAAAAGAACAGGATTTCTGGGTAAATAGAAAAGGTGCTAGAAAAATGTTTTGCAGGTAAGGAACCCCAGGCATGATCTCAAACACTGGCCTTGCCAGCTTGTAAGCCACATCACCTTTCACATTTGCATTTTATTAGCTTGGTTTCCTAAGGAAACAATTTTACTTAATTACACTACGCATGTACACGTGTACCTACACACATGGCTTGTCTGACCTTAACCCCTTCACAGCTGTATGATTTCAGCAGTCTCTGCCTGATAAATAGGGATCTCCAAGGCATTAAAATGCTTCCCTGTTTGTGAGAATGCACGCCAGCTATAACAGAGAGGTTGTAGTAGTGCCATCACCAAGGGAAAGTCTAATAAGCTCAGTCTTTGGTATATATGAGAGAATACCTATGGGAGAAAGAATCAGAAAACCAGATTTACTAATTCCCTTGCTTGTGGAGTCCCTGTCTTTTACAGGCCAATCTTACCCTAGATTATTAGGTTAGCTGAAGATATTTTTTTCTTCCCTTCCCTGTAAAATTTTGCCTTTCTTGATACTTTTAACAGGAAACAATTACTGCTGACGAATAACAAATATTTCCTTTTTGCTGCCTTTAACTTCTTGCTGGACCAGGCAGCTGCTGTCTGGGCTACTCCAAAAGCCACCCAGTCTTACAGATTTATATGGCTCATCTCATCATTTGTCAACAGACAAAACACTGGAAACTCTTATCCCTTAAAGCATTCCCTAGCAAACCTTCAAAATATAGTCTTGCTGTCAGAGCTACCTGTGTCTGTGGAGAGAGTTAGATGTCAGTCTGCAGTCTTTGGTTGGAGTATGAGTTCAAAGTCCTTAGGAAAGAGGTAGAGAAAAAGACTAAGCACTGAGGTGGATTTTTTTGTTTGTTTGGGTGGGTTTTGCTTGGTTTTATTTTGGGTTTCGATTTGTTTTTTGGGTGAAGTACAGCTTTTTCGATTTTTTTGTGTTTAGGACTGAAGTTGCACTCTTCCATATCATTTTAAGAGGAAGGCAACATGGTAAAGAAGTGAATGAAGAATCTTTCACAGAAAATTAATCAAGAGGTGGCCCGGGACCACCAGCACCCTAATTACAACAAAGAGGTTTACTCAAGCTTTCAGACTGGAGAGCATCAGCAAACCTGATGCATGGCAGAACATCTGGATAAAAAAAAGAAAAATAAAGAAACTATCTCCATATCACAGCAAGTTCCCTGCAAAAGCACCATATCCTTTCCTGGAGTCCATGACAGAGATTTGTAACACAATTGTGCTGTGTCAACCTAAGAAGTTACCCTGTGGCAAAGACAACAGTCGATCCATGTCCTCCCAGGAGGCAGGAAGTGCAAGGCTGTACAACCTACCTCATCACTCACGCTAAGGTGCCTCAAATTGCTTTGTACTTGCTATGTGCTAAAAGGAGACACAGAGTTACCTTGGTCCCTCTGATGTGCAATAACTCGACTAATGAAACAACCTGATCATGGCTTTTAAAACACCGGCAATTTACGCTTGTTGGTCAATAACTGCCAAGATATTTTGCTCTATGGATATTCTACTTGGTCAGCAAACATTAAGGAATTTCCTCTTCACATACCCATGTCTTTAATGGTTTCCCCTGGTAGCAAAGGTGGCTCTTCCATTTCAGCCAATTTATTAGTCTCTCTCAGGACCTAGGCAAAAGACACAAGTACAAACAGAAATTCATTATGTTTTCATAAACCAAGAAGTTTACACTTACCTGCAAGGAGCCAACAATGTCGAAGACAACAAATTATTCAAAGATCTTGCGGTACTGCCTAGTGTTTGAGCCTCTTCAGAGGTTAACACCAGGCTCTGTGCTTTGGCAGCATACTTCCCAGGTGTCCATTCATGCTCCAATCTTCTCCTGCCCAGCCCACTATCATGAGTTGAATTCTCTCACAGTTACGTACAGAGCCAAAGGAACCAGTTCCTTTCCCAGCTGAAGTGATCAACTATTACCATGATGTTATCAACTATTCAGCAGAACAATTTCTATTTTACACTGAGAAAAGCTGAAAAGGACACCTTGTCACACCACTGTCTTCAATGAGGGTCTGAAAACTGTGAAAGTCCTGACTTGGATCAGTTTAGACAGGTTCTGTTTTGATAGGCATGTATAGGAGGTACAGTTTTAATTTTTTATATTTTTTTTTTTGGCTGCCAAATGACCCCTTCTCCACCTTCCTTTGGATTCAGGTTATACCACAGGTCATGACTTCTCACACACACAACTGATTGCATTTACACAAGGGTTTTCACAAAAACAGCTGGATATTTTAGGAAAGCATGGCTGTAACTATGAAAGCATAACCAGAGGTCTAAACCTAAGGTAAGAACTAGGAGAGAAAAGCAAATACAAGTGATCAAGATTAAGGCTAAGTCTATGTGGTCCAAATGCAGATGGATTTAATCATATTCTCCATGCCTCAAACTGGCCAAATGACCACAAACACAGTGGTACACTGTTCAACCTCTTAACACAGAGAGCAGGTAAGTTAGTTTAGACTTCTCCTCATGCTACAGAAACCACAAAACTTGGAGTTCAAAGTTGGCATGTGTCCCACCTCGTGAAGATGCACAGCGGGGTCTCACTGCTGCTCACAACTGAATGTGCAGGCTCACTCTCAATCTCTCTAACATTATGCAAGGAAACAGAAAGCATTGTTTCAATTTTATATCAGGAAATCCCTGCAAAGAAAATTCAAAGACATAGCCTAAAGTGGCATTCTAGAACCTGACACATCTGTGGTCAACTTTCATGTAGGATCAAGCCAGAGGGAGAGCCTCTGGAAATAAAAATTCCCTCAACTATGCAAAAAAAAAAAAGGAAACAAAACCCTAGGAAAGCCCGCCACAATAAGAGCACGTTCCAGCATTTTCACACAACAGATTGATGCACAGATGAAAAGATTAACAAGATCAAAGCCTTCTTGAGAACAAGATGTACATTTTAAAAAATGAATTCAAAAGACTCCTGGAGAAAAATTAATAATAAAAGCAGGTGTAGTCCCAGCTTCCTAATAGGAATCTCACAAATGCACCCACTTAGGTCAGCTTTACCAGGAAGGCTGCCAGATCAGTTGTACTGGGGTCCACAGGATGAGTAAGGAGAGGCCACCATTGACAGAGTTCACTCTGGCAGCAATTTGCAGGGAAGCTTCTCCTCC
The DNA here is from genome assembly GCA_035583135.1 of Lophotriccus pileatus. Lineage (NCBI taxonomy): Eukaryota > Metazoa > Chordata > Aves > Passeriformes > Tyrannidae > Lophotriccus > Lophotriccus pileatus. Next base: position 36,977,084 of record JAWWES010000001.1, read on the forward strand.
CCCACATCAGCAATACCAGTAAAAACAAGGTTTTGATGGTATAACGAGCAGAAGTCGATGTTGAGGACCTCTTGTCAGCACAGCTGTGTTGGCCAAAGATCACACAGCCCATCAAAGCCCTGACTGAGGGCCTCCCCGACAAAAGTCTGTGATGTAGATCCACTCTCAACTCCTGTGTGTCTAATTTTGTGCTTGAGTAACTGCCTTGAAATTAGCAGGATAACATCTGGATTATGATAAATGAGATGGAGGCTTCTGGCTAATTAGTCCGTAAGTGGCGGTCATCTTTTTGGTTTTTTTTTTTATCTTGGAAGGACATTAGTGAAAATACACTCTGCGTTCAGAACACGATCACAGCTTCCTCGCGAAGGTCCGTACCCCACACGGGCAGCAGCTGCTGCGAGGATCACTTCGGTCACCAGCTGGACTCGCCGCTCTCCTGCAGACGTCAGCGGGAGTATGTCCAGCAGCAAACGTTTGGGGGACTGGGTTATATCTTAAGCCAAAACAAATATGAGGTGAGATACGTAGAAAGCACTCAGTACGACAAACATCTGCCATGATGGCAGAGGTGGGCAGTGCTCAGGTGGGTTTTAAACACGGTACTGCAGGTGGGGGATAGATGGAGGGAATAGGCAAGCATATGAAAGACAAGGACCTCCACTCAACAACATTCTTTAAAGGCAAGGTTGAAAGCTTTTCAGTTGAAAAACTGGTTCTTCGAAGTCTGGTAAAATCCATCTGCTCATTCACACTCTCTGAAATGTGGAGTCCCTAGCATGAGAGGAAAGGGTCAGTGATCCAAACCTGTGCTCACTTCAACACAGGGCAGCAGACGGATGGCTTACTGGAAGCACAGCACTTCAAGGTCAGTCTTCTTGTCTCCCCATCCCTTTTACTTTTCTTTCTTTTATTTTTGCTACAGACTTGAGGACTAAGCTGATTTTCACTATCCCTTAACTGACCTCAGCCACATGACCCATCTCAGATAACAAAGCACTGCCTGCCTCCATGATGATTTCAAAATCGGTGCAAGCACATCAGACCTGGATAACAGTATCCTTCCCAAGAGACTGAGACAGACATGGTCAGAAAGCCAAAGACAAACACTTCTTTGTGGTGTTGGTCTTTGCACTATCTGCTCAGCTCTAGACCTTGAACGAGCTGTTGGAGCATGAACACTTGAAACCCATCCTGGCAGAAACCGAGAAATGAATGGTAGGCATTTTCCTGAAATCCACCTCCATCAATGGCTCCTTAAAATTGGTTTGGGGAAATACAATCTGTGTAGGGCTGAAAATGCAGGAAACAGGCACAGGAAAAGATATCTGTGGCAGCACTAAAGGATGGAGGCTGGCAGGAAGGAAGAAAAGTGGGTGGCTGAAAAAAGAGGAGTTTTGGAAACAGATCAAGGGGAAAGAATGGTATGGGACAACGCACACGGAGCTCTGAGATGATGTCAATATCATAGATGGACCCCTTGCTCCTTATATCACTAAAGAGATGACATGAAAAGCCCTGCCATCTTACTGCCATCCTCCTCTCCCCCTCAAAATCCAAAAATGGTTCATTAAACTGCGCACAAAATCTTTTTTTGTACGTTAGCCTCTTTTCAAGACTAAAAATAACACTCCTGGGCCCAAATTTAGCCCTCTGCAAACCTTGCAAAATTAAATCAGGAGCGCCAGCAAGGCAAGGAAGCAGGGAAGGGAGCCAGGGACATGACTGCAGCAGCCTGGCTGCAGGACAGTGATGGGTGGCTGCTGACACGTTAACGCTATTGAGGCAGGTACCGCATACATCTGCAACAGAAATGTGCCACCTCTGTGTTGCCTCAGGTTTTGAAATTGTTTGGTGGGAACAAAAGCAAAGAGTTCTTAGAGATCTGCAATGAAGGTCACAGCCAGAGCTGAGCAGAATCACCATTACTTAGGAACAGGACCACAGTGACGTAGGGCCGCACACTGGCTGAATCTGTCACAATCATCACTAGATGGTTTCCGTAAGAAACAGATACAACCACCAAAAACTGGTAGACTACTTTGCCTTGCCTCTAAGCCGACCAAGGTCTTTGTTACCTTTTCTCCACAGAAATGTTATGCTTGATAATTGAATTTCCAGGGGAATGAAGAGTCTAGTTACACACCAGAACAACCTTTATTTTTGTCTTCTTTTATCAAGTAACATCCTCTATCCATCCCACCCGTCAGCAGCTCTCCCTCTAGATAAAACAACCCTCTGGGATCCTGAGACTAGGAGTACCTTAGCACCTAAACATAAATCCTGCCTCAGCTCAGAGGGTGTGAGGATTTCATGACACCACCTACCTTTGTTCTCTGCTCAAGCAGTGACTTGGCAGAACAAACCCACACTGCTACACTTAACAACCACTTCTCTCACTCCAGGATCCCACCCTGTGTTAAGCTCCAGCACACTCACCCATGGCTGAAGGTGCAGAGCTCTCTCATGCTCTCCCAGCTACTGCACCCAACACAGGGAAATCCTGATGCTGTTTTGCTAATGTAACCTTCAGATTTGAGCAACAAAAAGATCATCTCTTTTGCTTGCATGTATGGGGTCAGGGAAAAAAGTTTAGATCCCGCTAAAAAGGTAAGACTGCTGCAATTCAAGATACTGCAGTTCTGGCAAGCCTCTCCAACCACGTGTTCACACTGCCTCCTAAGACAGCAGCCAGCATGCTGCTCCAAAAATCCCTCTCCTGACTGATTTCCCTGCAAGACTCATGCATTTAGCTGACCCTGAGCAGCTGCAGCCAACTCAGGGTGGTACAGAGTTAAACTGCAAGCAGACTCCACACATAGGGTCTCAGATGTCTGTGCATTGTTGAACATTGTTCCAGAAGGATCTGAGAGGGTACATGAAACTCTAAATTCAGGGTTTGCTTTTTCCCTGTGAACAAAACAAGTGATGTGTTTTCCTCCTGTACTGCCTGGTGAGGCGCTTGCCTCCCAGCGTAGCCGCACAGCCAGGATGACAAGCACAGCCTGTGCTGGCTGAGGCCGAGCCAGGACTGCCTCCTCCTACCCACCCTGCCACTGCTGTAGTTGCCCCCAGGGTCTAGTGCAGTCAAGATGCCAGAGTTCTCTTAATGGCTTTTATAATGGAAGTTTTTCCATAACCTGGATCATTTTGCCAGGACTGGCTTAAGGTGTGACTACAGAAATGAAGGCATATAAAGCCATAGTGAGGGAGAGAGAGCAGCTGGCACTGACCACGGAGAGTAACTTTGTCCCCGGACACAACACATGCCTGCAGATAACAAAGATGCATGAGGAGAGCACCCGAGGTCACTCTTAGCCATTTTTCAGTTACTCTCTTCTACTTTCTCCTGAATATTTGAGTCCTGAAATCCACAGACAAAGGTCAGATTGTTTGGCTTCACACAAGTTAAGGGGAGACTAGAGGTTTGTGTTACCAAACTGGTGCGTAACAGTCTTCCTAAGTCTGCAGAGATTCTTCTATCCTGAATCACAACCAAAATGAGCAAAAAGAATCTTTTTTTGCTTAGACAAAATTAAAATGTACCCTTTTTGTGATTCTTTTTTTCCCCTCTGAGTTCATCTCTCCTTGGTAACCTCCTACACACTCCAAATCATTTTGCTCATTTTGAACAGATCTGTTACACATAGAGCCTCAGCACTGGTACAACACGTTCGACCCAACTGCATGACCACCTTGCTCCTGCATTACTCCTTTCCCCCAAATCACATCTGCCCCATTTACTGAGAAGATAAGCTCTCCAGGCTGGGAGCTGCTTTTGTTCCAGCTACACTAAGTCCTGTTTTATGTTTCCTACAGCAGGAAGGCAGTCTCTTAATTGGCCCCTTGACATAAACATATATAACCTGTCTGTACAGACAAACATTATACACACACATACACACAAAATCACTTTGCTTCTGCAGCCCCTGTACTCACAGATTTGGCACATCTATGTCTACCTTGTGAGCGTGCACTGGTCAGCAGCAACAGGCAAAATATATGCTGCAGGGACATGAATGTGCATGTACATTGTACACATGCAATAATACACACACAGAATGAGCAGAATTTAACATATGCATTTTTTTCAAATTATGTGTGAAATATGGAATTGAAACTCAACAGCCAAGTGAAAGGTTTTATCTCCCACAGGAAAATATCTGTCTGATCCTTCACATTTTAATGGACTACCTGGGAATATTCTGCTTGTACTTAACGTATCTAAACTTTCCTTCTTTCCCTGCTTGTTTTTTTAAATTTCTTTCTCTCAAGAACTGGCAAATGATTAAATACCCTCATTAATCAGCATTTTTGCCACTTTGTAGGCAGGGTAGTCAGTAAGCTGCAGGAATATCCATTTCATCTAAAACTGGAGATCAACTTCTCAGCAAGTCATCCTGTACCAGTCAGTGGAAAGCAGAATACCTTCGAGATGCACCTCTAGGATGAGTGCCCTTCTTCCCACTGAAGACTAAGAACTAGGGCAAAGGAACATCAATGCAGATATGGCAGAGCAAATCCCAACCCTGGTGCTTCCTTGTGGCCAGCACAGCAACACCCAATCTCCTGGGCACCCACATACAACTGAGCAGTCACAACCTCTATTTTGCAGAGAAGTAAAAACGTGCTCTGTGCAGAAAGGCAGCAGGAAATGAGCCAAGCCAGATCCAAAACCTGAATGAACTTCATTTAAAGAGGCATGACTCCAAAGCTTGTAGGATGGGTCATCTTAGCTGTAGCATAAAAGACAGCTTTTGAGTCAGAGCTGGCTCTCATCTGCTGTCTCAAAGAACCACATGAGAGAAGTCAGCCTTCCTGCAAAGATTTAGCCATAGGATTACTTTTACATACTTCATTCATTCATTTATTTTGTTTGTAAATCCACAGCAAAACACATACACTTACATAACCAATGCTTCTCTCCTTTAAATGCCTTTTGGGGGGTCTCAAACCATGTTCACCTATTCCTTCCTCTGAACTGCCCTCCCACTCCTTTCCTGAGAGCTGTTTCCATTAATCAACAAAGGACAATGCCACTATGGCATGTGTATCAAGATTTATCAGTATCCCAATGACACTGTAAAAATGTCTGAAACAAACAGATACAGAATCTCTTTTCATTCAAGTCAGAAAAAAGTCCTCACAGAGGTCCAATTCTGTCCAGCTGACATTGATAGAAGCTGCAGAACTGACACAAATCTGTGCAGAAACAGGATTAGTGTGATTCCTTAGGTCAGTTTTTCATATGTGCATTGGTTTCTTCTCTAAATGGAACATTTCTTACAACAGGAAAAAGGGCACATTTTACTGCTAAGATGCGCCTGTCTTCTCAATGCTCAATTAGCAGGACCACAGAACAGAAGCCATAATTACTTGACTGAAAACACTGTGCTACTTTGAGGAGATTCTTAGCTGCCATTTATGTCTATTTCAAGTGTACTTTGTGAAGATTTATGTGCTAAGTATCCTACTGGAAATGCAATAAAACATAAATTGAGCAAGTAAATGGACTTCGTTGATTATTTTCAAATCATTAAGAATACCACAGCAGAAAGACTAGAGGAAAAACCAGTAGTATCTGCCTGGCTGAGGCACAGGGACTTTTCTGAGGATTATGACCAGATGAGTTGAAAAACTATGTTAGAGGCATTCAGAGCCTCAAGACATTAATTGCAGGGAAATGCTTTGTATCTTACTCTTTTGGGATATTAGAAGTTCAAAGGGGAAAAGACAAAACACCATGGACACATGGATCATTTCAGAATAGTACACAAAGAATCAAATATACTGTCCAAAGACCACATCAAGCCCATTCAGCTCCTGAGAGAGCAATCGGCCAAAGAAGGCTTCTTAGCTTGGTTAAAAAAAGAACACAAGAGATATTTAAGTTGTCAAAAAATGTTCTGACATCAAATCACCTATTGCACTACTCTAAAGACAATAATAGCATACAATGTACACTGCAACTGCCTTTTAACTATGCTTTCCTGAAACAACTGAAAAAACCAAAACACAAACTGTGGTCTCTACCTACCATATATGGAGAAAATATAAAAAGGCTTGAGAAATCACTTGCTTACTTACCACTGTCCTGAAAATCTTTAAAAGGAAGCTGAAGATTAGTGTATGTAAAAAAAAAATACAGTCACCAGAATAATATAAAGGGATTCCTCTGCAGGAGGAAGCAGCCACCATGCAGTGTTTCCCCGAGGTTTTCTGCTTTATTTTTTCTACTATGCTCTTCTCCACTCAGACCCGAATGTCCAGTGATGAAAACAGCCTCTCTGGGCTGCTGAATTTCCTGGGCCCTCACTGCACAAGTACAAGGCAAGGCTTAGAAGCTCAAAGGAACACATTGTTGAGGGCCACTCATTCAATCACGGCTGGTTTGTCTCTTCAAGTTTGTATGGCTTGGTGGCTCAAGACAATTCTCCCATTAGGCTCTGACAGAAGGTCGTCATTGACTCAACACAGCAACACTCTGGCACAGAGTGTTGCAGATATTATCTATTCAGGCGAGTCCAACATTTTTTAATACAGAACCTTCTTCAGTGCCAAGAGTTCGACATACATCTCAAACCGTAACGCCCCCGTTCTCCACAGGCTGCTCACAAACTTTGGACAGCACATTAGCCTGACTCTACCCTTTATTTTTACTGAATTTTGCTTAGCAAACAATTTATACATGAACAAAAGACTAAAAGTTTAAAGGAAACCATTAAACTAATTCAGTGAAGTAAATATCATTATTAAGTAACAGAAAAACACTCTGACCAAGACAGAGTTATAAATTCTACCAACTAAAGTAAGTTACAGAATACTGTCTCCAGTACCAAGAACTTCACTTTGGAGTTTTGTGATATGTACCATAAGGATTCAAGATACAGGTAATTATATATTTATAATGAACAAACACTCATACAGAGGGGAACAAGGATATTTCACTCTGTGCAAAAACATCTACAGAAAATCAAATCTTGGCAGATACTGCATGCAGCCACAAATCCGCGTGCTCCTTTTAAATACCATGCTTGTTCATTCCTGCCTGACTTGTCCTTCAATCTACAAAACTGTAACTAACAGAGGGGAGGGAAGCCACCTCTTACCTGGTTTTACTCAACAAAAGGAAAATTCTTGCACTTTGTAGCCAGGATAAATGTAGCAGTCAATTAGGAAGAGGCAAAAATATTTTTGAGGAACATATGAAGGCCATTTGCTTATTCTCTTAGTTTTACCATTCCTAATACATGGCAATCATAAATGCTTCCAGATATTTCTTTCACTGTGTGTTACTCCATATTCAAGCATTTAGGTACCTCTATATAAGAAAAAGTAGCAACGTTTGCCATCTTTGCTCTCTTCTAACTAGATGAGCACTTAGGGAGTATTATTCCCATGTAAAAGAGACAGAAAACTGACTGCATCTGGCTTTTCCCCCTATTTAATTTGTATGAAATCAATATTTGCAACCCAGAGTTTGGCTACTCTGTGGGTTTGTTTCCTTGAAAGGGGGAAGTGAAGAAAGGACTTACTGGTGCAAGGATGGGACCAAGATTTTCCATCTCTTGGGACATTTTAAAATGAAACTTACTGCAATTCTTATGAAATATCTAGCCTTTACTATTAACTGGAGTCTTAGAAAAGCATGGCAATGGCAGGGGCTAAATTGCAGTCACTGACAGGGCTGCCCTGGTATGACCACACTTATGGACAAGAGCATTATTCATTCTCCAAAAGCAGTAATTTGTGCCTTTGTTCATCAACAGCTTAATGCTGGAATCTCACTTCCCACAGGCACACACACACAACTTGTAGAGTCAAAATCAGAATTTCAAGTTAGCTAAAATATTTTTCCCTATAAGATTTTCTTATTTCTCTTCTGCTGCTCTTTAATTCCTTCTGCTTGACACCTTCAATAGTGTAATAATGGCCCGCCTTCGCGAACGAAGAGCC
>JAWWES010000001.1:36985139-36995288 GCA_035583135.1 Lophotriccus pileatus
CCTGACCGGGAATCGAACCCGCGGTCTCAAGGGTACCAGCCCTGCGTCTTAACCACTAGGCCACCGGGGGCTCCCAGCTTCAATAGTGTAAAGCAGTGTAAACAGGCATTATTGCCTGTTCTTGGATTTGTCCCTTGGATTTCACTCCTATGTGCAAATGGACCTGTGGAAATACTACAGCAGATCAGGTAAGGGCTACTTCTGCCTGCATAGGTTCTACTCCTGTACACCCACAAAAACGTGAAGGGCACCTCCACATGCGAATATAACTAAGCCCAAATCAATGGTGCAGAGAAACATATAGCCATATCTTCACATAGTGACAGTAAAAAGATGAACTGTTTATTTAATTTCACTGCTGTATCACCAGTTCACATCTAGCCAAGTCTTTTGCGACCACAGGTCAATTATCTTCACCATCTGGTGGCTTGTGCAATATGGTCTGTAACTTAATAGCAGTCACAGTCCAGTGCACCAGGAAGGAAAGCTCACAATGCAGAAGATATCTTTGCATTTGCTATGAACTAGTCTGCTAACAGGCAGTCCCAGGCAAAGAGACAAAGGCCAGTCTGAAATAGGAATATTTATCCCCATGTATCATTAAGCAAGGGATGGAGCTGACTGGCACGGCAGAAAATCTAACTACCATGGAGGTGCTTCAGCAGAGGTTTTGTCATGATTTAGTGCTTCCAAGCTTGCATCATTCACGAACTGAAAAGTCCCCTAAAAGCAAAACTAAAAAACATTGTTTAAATGAGTGCTTAAGAGTTTAAAACGTTATGTCACTCTCTAACCCCAGCTCTTGTTGAACATGTGTTACACATAACCAAAGCCTGACACACTTCCTGCGTTGGCAGGGAGATAGTAATGGAAAAGCTCACTGAGGCTACTTTTAGTGATTTACAGCAAAGGATGGAGGGGGGGGGGATCACATCTTTCTTCAATATGTTTTTTTACTAATGATATACATGTTCTACATAAAACTAGTCTAAGCTACTTTGTACTAAAACTAGAACAAAGTAACACAAAGGTGGCGAAGTCAGTGACTGGCATTTCAGTTAATCCTGTCCAACATCACCTGAGGGACAGGATTAGAAGTTTCAGAAGTCAGAGAACCTGAGAGACATTACCTTGAACTCTCTCCATAAACAGAAGAGAAACACAGTAGGTTTTCAAAACAGACAAAACTGCACCTTTACTGGAGCACAGCTAAAGCTGAGAAATCACTTGCTGCCCCTCTAATCATGTCCCCAACATCTGCACCAAGGTCTTCTCTAGCTCAGCTCCATGATGTTCTCACCTAGCATGGGCAATTCCTTAAAGTTGAAACAAATCAGATCATAAAAGACCTATTTCCTTCCATTGAGTACAAAGGAATTGTGGTTGGCTAGCTTGAACACATACTTGCCCAAACACATTTCATCCAGGAAACCTAAGGAGATGACAATGGCATCCATTTACTATCTTGAAAGGAAAATACTCCTTTATATACCTTTTGTCACTCATCAGTTATGTATCTTACAAAATAAACCACATGGGCTGGTTGTGTGACCATACACACAACAGATAACAAATTAAGGTTACACCAGCCAGTCTGTTTCTTCCCATTTCTAACTTTTGAGTCCTGGGAAATGCTACAGTAATGCTCTTGCATGTCTTATATAAACTCACTGCAAATCCACCGATTCCTCATACCCTAAAGAAGAAAATTACTATAGAGGGAGCAAACAGTCATGAAGGATGGATCATATGCTTGTACAGCATTTTTTCTGAACTTCAGAGGAATATAAGGAATTGTGGATCTTACTGTTACCCTCTAAGGGGAGAACGCTGTAGTGGTCCTAAACAGCAAAGCTAAGAATAAAGATTTGAACCACTTTTTCTGAAGGCTGCAAGCTAAGCAGCTGACATACGGGTCTGCTGTACTCGTTTCCCCTGTCCAGAGAATGAACTAGATGCAAAAAGCAATATTAAAAAAAACAGTATGAGTTTCTGTCCTCCAGTTTAAGCTTTTGCTGTATACAATCCGAAAGCAAACACAATGGGACTTAACAGATTATCAGGCAAAGATACTGTTCGTAAGGGAACTGGCAGCAGGCTCTGCTGGCCATATCCACTGCTTCTCAACGGCAAATGAGGAGGATCCAACCCTTTCATGAGGGCTACTACGAAGACTTGAATGTGGTAAACTTCAGGCATTATCCTATAAAGCAACAGCTAATTCAAAATGAAAATCCCTATGGATAGAGGTTAGAACATCAGCAAGAAGACTTAAGTACTATAAAATGCATGGACACATCTCCCCATATGCACAGGAGAAAATACTGCCTTGTAAGACTTAGGAGCAAGAAACTCACTGTATTTTATTAACCATCAAGTTCCCAGATCTGTAATGGCTATTTATACACCTCAACCCCTTCGGCAATATTAGCTTTAAGGTGTTTTTAACATCTCAGCCCAAATTACAAAGTATCTATGGATTTCCAACTCCATTTGCACTTTCAACTACTTCTGTTCTTGTCTGATCTGTAACTTATGTTAAAACATATGGCAGCGTATTTGCTAAAAATTCCCTCAATAAGTATATTCCCTAAATCAATTCTAAACAGCTTCAGATTTGAGATCAAGAAAGGGGTGGAAGGAGAACCTAATAATGCTTTGTTGTTTTTTCTGTTGAGGGTTGGGGATTTTTTCCCTTCTATTTTTTTTTTTCCTATGAAACTAACTGAAGGAGCCAAAAGTTACTTAGAGTTAGTTTATGAAGTGAAAATTCTATAAATTTTCTAATGGAAAGGCAATTCAATCTTAGTTCCAGATACTGAAATGCTCAATATACATTAAAAAAAAAAAAAAGGAAAACAAAACACAAAAACCTTCATAAAGGTTATTATTAAATACTTTGGAGAAAAATTTAGGAAAAATACTGTACATGCATTCAGTAGGAATCCCCCATGGTTGTCTCATTTACCTCATTACACATATGCATGCACACATACAGAGTGTTAATTGCACTCCGAAAGAAAACTGCAGGCACAGACTGCAAGAAATTAGGTGGGTCCTTCCCCTGGTTCCCTCCTCCCAATGGACGCCTACTATTCTTCTAAAAATTCCCCACAGAAAAACAGAGTGCTAATTGTAGCTATGACAAAGTGTTTTTCCATCGTCACAGAAATTTAATTCCTAAATTTGAGCCAATGCACACGCAAAGACAGAGACCAAATAGAGGTAGGAGTGATGATGGATCCATGTAGCAATTCATTCTAGCAGGACAAATTTAAATATACATTGAGAGCATAATCCCATAACCAGCAGATCCATGTCAAAATCTTGAAAAGCTTATTTTCAGCCTCTTAAAGCTATCTGATGCAACACCTTCCCGTGAGAACAACATGTTGCCCAGGCATTTGCCTCCCGTACCACAGAGTTACCACAAAATGCATTAGTTCCCTCTTCAGGGCTTATTCTCTTACATTCTTCCAGGAACAATGTGGGACTTTTTTTTCTCCCACAGTTAATGAGGTGCTTAGCTCAAATCTCAGTACCTGTTAAGAGTTAGGAGTTCGTGCTGCCTGTGCCAATCAAACCTACACAAGACATTCAGGCATGTAAGGAGAGAGCAGTAACAGAGAACATGCTCGAGCCACTGCATCAGTTATTGGTATGACCTCATCTGCAATATCAAAGGCAAGGCCACATCTCATAAAGAACAAAGAAAATAGTAAGAACAATTAGGACCTTGAAAAATCTCTCACAGAACTGACTTTAAAAGCTTGCATAACTGTCATATGACAGAGATGTTAAGTCACAGAAAGCTGGACAAAGAATGATAAGCCCAGGGAAAGGACATCCATCGTCCTCGACTCAAGACTGAAAGAAATCAGCGTCAGCTGACCACCACTCATACTAACTGTTCCATTTCAGAGGTGGCACTGGGCTCCAAGAGGAAGCCCAGGGAGCGAACAGTAACACATTAGCAACGACAGTGACTGATTTGAGGACAGACTGTTGAGTCTGCAGTTGCACTGGCAATAGCAACACAAGAGGCTGTCCACAGGTAGAGACCTAATCTTCATCTCACCTCCCAGGCTTGTTCTCCAGCATGAGACACTCTCAGGAATGAAGAGCACAATGAAGAATGCATGAATTCCTCTAGAAGTAAGGTCAATGTGTAGTAGTGGGAACTCCCCTTTCTCCCTATACCCTACTACAAGCAGGAGCACAGGAATTCATCTTCTCTAGGTCTGTCTACCACTGACAAACAGCCACTCGAGTGTAAAGGCAAGAACCAGCTTTACACCCACACACAACTGCATCACACCACTCACACCACCTCTGCAAGAGTAAGCTTTTAGGTGAAGCACAGGAAGCTTGTGTCAAATTCAAGGCATGCAGAATTGATGCAGGTGAAGAGCAAGAAGCATTTTGTCAGCAGAAGCAGGTGCTCACACTTGGCCTGCAATGCTTTTATTCTAAAAAAGTAATTCTCTGCTTTGCCATCTCTTCTGAAACACTATTCTAAATGAAAGAGGAGCAGCATTTGCTTCAACCAAGGCAGAACGTCAATTTGCTTAGATATAAAAAAAAAAAAAAAAAAAAAAGGAGGGCAGGCTGTGAAGAAATCACTCTTCAAATTATGAGAACTGTGGCACAGTATGGAATTATGGGCTTCTAATGGCCTCCAGTAAATAATACATAGGCATCTTCTGCTTGAAGAATCTATCATGCAGCTAAGTGAGCATTCCTCTGTGGACATTGTTTTTGATTTCTAATGGGTACAGAGGCCCTGTTGGATGGGGAATCAAACAAGCTCAGAATGGCTGGAATCCCAACCCAGACAGTGTACAGTACACACAGATAAGGTGACAAAAGGGGGGAAAAGAGTCATAAGCAGCAATCAGGATTAGAAGAAAAACATGTTGAGCCATCTTAATTGCCAGAAGGAAAAGACAACCTTGATTCCAAAACGGAAATATTGCTTAGTTCTCTACTTCTAAAGGTAGTCCTCGAGTGTCACAAAAACTGTGAAAAGGCAGTTCAGTTGTGCATCAAAACTGGAAAAGGAAACCCACATATGCAAACTTCAGTAAAAAAATAAGTATGAAATTGAGTTTAATTTTTATATTATATAATATATATAATATACAGTTAAGAGCTGTAGCAGTATTTGAAATCTTATTCATATCAATTAATCACTTAGCCTCAGGCTAAAAATTATGTTTTCTGTATGTTGGGGTAACTAACACCCCAACTTCACAGCGGGAAGAAGTTTAGACACATAAAAAGCTTCCATACCCAGGCATGTTCACAGATCACAGAGTATGCTGAGTTGGAAGGGACCCACAAGGATCACCAAGTCCAACTCTTAAGTGAATGGCCCATACAGGGATCAAACCCACAACCTGGACATTACAAGCACAGTTCTGTAAACCAACTGAGCTAATCTCAGGGTTCAGAAGATTACTTTTTGTATCCATAGGTAAAAGGTGTAAACTGTCACAGATTACACATAAACTACTGTTTAAAATCCTAGTTTAAAACTGGCTAATAAGCTGCCTTTAGACAGAAACATTCATATTCTTGTAGCTTATGAACTTTCTGTTATTAATTATGGACGACTGAGACAACAGTCACAGGAAAAAAAACATCATGGTTGTCAAAGGAATAGCTTTGTATTCAGATATTTTTATGCAAATTTACTGTGTTTAGATTTTACAAAGATTCTCAATCAAAGCCAAGAAATGCTCAGATCATTACTAGAATGTACCAGTACCAACAACTCAGGGATGTTTTTTTCAAAGCAAAGATATATCAGCAAACCCTTGGTTTCATAAGATAGCTTTCAAAACCCCTGTGACACTGAACTAGAACTTTGAATTTATAATTAACTACTCTAATAACAGACTTAAAAGAGCCCTGTTTGGACCTTTTTAATGTCAGAGCAATTCATTGTGAAAGAAGATTATTTTTATCAGCTTGAAGATAGCAATCTTTCTCTGAAAGAAGATACTTCCAAGACTCAGTGTTTACAAACAAGCAGGAGTTCTCAAGAGAGAACATCTCTTACATATACACATAACAGGAAAAAAAACTATATACAACTGACAGGTTGAGGATTTCACTTACTTAAAGCACCTAAAAGAAAATGGGAGTTCCTTTGAAAATTCATCTCCAAGTGAGGGTTGCAGAGTCAGCTTTTTGAAGATTAAACAACTTTATAAATGAGATAATACGGTAGAGATTAAACTTCAATTTCACCTGTTTGACTTCAGGTTCTTTCATGATTTGGCTACGTAAATGTTGTCATTACTGAAAGTTGACATTATTTTACCATATCCAACTCACAGAAGCAAGACGTCCTCTGAAGGAGGTAACAACTTTTTTTTTTTTTTTCTTTTTTTAAGAGAAAACATACATACCCTTAAATCTGGAGAGAAGTTGTCTGCTGAGGTGGAGATTGAGTCGGACGATACAGCAGAAACAGATTTGGTGTGAGTAGAATGGTCCGAGTGCGAAGTGGAGGCACTATAAAGAGAAACACCACAGTGTATCAAAACTGTGCTGAAGAAGACTCAAAGGTCACAAGTTCAGCCATTCACAGTCATATCAGGCAGTTTTTGCTATTTCCATCCTTTCCATTCTCAGTTATTCAGCCCTCAGTAGTGCTTTAAGAGAAGCTGTTTTACTCACTGTTACCAGGGATTACCAAAGGGTAGACAATTGATTACCAAATCTCAGCTCAGACTGAGCCAACACTAACACAACCAGGAGGGAGTTAAGCGGGGCTCCCGTCGGCTCACTGGAGCCACCCACTGCAGAGGGGCTTTGGGCTCAGCTCAGGTAGTGCAAGTACCAGAGTGGCTCCTGGATGGCCAGACAGAAAAGTTTCCTTAACACTTGATCAAATCCTAAATCACAGAAACTAAGGGCCTCCATTTCAGGCTTTCAGATGGGAGATATTAGTGTGCTGCAAGGGGATGAAAACAGACAGACTCCTGAACGCACGCCAGCACAGCTCCAACCGCAGCTTTACAGCAGTGGAAGAAATTCAGAATAAAAACTCTTTTCATCACACACAACTTTTCTCCTTCAAGTATACGTATAACCCTTAGGAGAATTAAAAAGACTCTCCCAGCATTCTTCTCCGGTGATACAAAGTGTGATTTGCTAAATAACAAAGCAAAACAGCAATTTTCTTTTTTATACAGTTTTTCTAATATAGCTGTAAGCAATTAAACATATTTTATAGCAATTTTATGCTGCAACCTCTCCTAGAACCCTAATTGCTTAAAATTAGCATTCAATACTAAGCCTTTTAAGTCCCCAGATGACTGTAAAGAAAGATCCTCTGTAGTACAACGTCAATCTTTGAAGCCACTGTACAGCAATAAATGCTACCTGTGCCAATTAATTCTCACGCCCTTACCAAACTCTAAAAATCAGTGAAACCTCCCATTCTTATGAATTTATGAATAAAAAGGCCTCATATATGCACTGAATTTGTGTTCAGTTTCGCATTACAACAAAGCTGATACAAAGTGTACTCTGCTGCTGAATGGGCTGCTCATGTTCCCCTTCCTCCTCCTCCTCTCAACCCAGAGTGCACACTGCTGCCATCTCCATTCTGCTGGACGGGCATCGTGGGATGAACGGCTCAATCTGCTGATCTGACAGGGCAGTAAACTATTAATAAACATGGAGAGAGTCTTCTGGTGGGTAACAGGGCTGATTGGATTCATTACATGGCTATATAAATCATCAGATGCAGCACACAGAGAGGGAAGGAATCTGGATCTGGAGACGATGAGGAAGGCTGAGAGCACTTTGCGCACAGCAGCCTGCAGGCATGCTAAATTAGGCTTAGCTCTAAACCACATTTTACATTACTTAAACAAGCTCAGACCCCTGATGTGTTCCCTTGCAACTCCTTTCAGCCTGGCTTCTGCATGGCCAGTCCTCATCTTCCAAGTGTTCACCCTCACGTTTGCAAATGCTTAATTAATTTAATTTTTTATAAGCATGTAAAAAAAAAAAAGAAATCACACAATTTAATCATTTTACAGAGCAGCACCTGTTTACTGTACAGCAACTTATACGGAGATGGTACTTGTAAGGTACTTGAGGTACTTAGTTATCAGTGAAGAGCAAGCAGATACTGTAGAAGCCTTTATTGCTGGGTGACGGCTTTGACTCCTGTCCCTGGGTCCCTACCGTGCCTTCTCCCACACCAGCTCCAGCCGGGGGAGCCAGAGTCTCAGAGTAAGCCTCCAGAAGCCACGCACTGTAGCTCCTTCCCCTTTCAGGTCCCAGACTTTTGTGTATTTAAATGCATTTTAAAAGTCAGCAGCTCTGCTGAGTTTACAAATCCCTTAGCACAGGTGTTAAGTATCTAAACCAGGGCACACCAGCAGCTGACATGGCCCTGTGCACCATGCCAGACAGCTTACTCAACCAAGTACTTTTTGCATCAAAAAATTCACGTCCTTTATTGATAGAGAAGGGAGCTGGAAAGGCTGGAAAGGTTTAGTGGAGCGTGCTAGTCTCTCTGCCCCCATGCTAGGACAAGCTACACCCAAACAGCTCCCAACAGCTGTTTGTCTACCCTGCTCTGAACAGCTCCCAGGGAGAGAGAGTGCTGACAAAAGGATCGAAATTTCACCCATTTTTGTGCTGACACAACTCGTCTGCCTGGGTACATTCCCACTGTCTACTTAATACATAAGCAGTGATTATCTAACCATTGAAGACCAAAGATGTTTATGAAATTGATCATTCATTTCACTATGGCAAACTAAGGGGCAATCTGCTTTATGCAAGGGAAACAAAAAGAAAAAGGGGGGGGGGGAGAACCATAATCCCCAGTGTGTCTGAGCTGTAAAAGCGTTTTGTGTTTATTGATCATGCTTGGCTTCAAGTGGGTGCTAAAGAAGGAAAGTATTTGCATTTTAGAAGTGGATTTTCAAAAGATCCTCACACCAATGTCCCTCTGCTCCCACGGAAACCACCAGTGAAGCCTCCCCTCAGTGTCGGCTGCGGAAGCTTTTGGGAAGTGCCGCCTGCACACGCAGTGAACAATATCCCTGGATTATGCAGCTCGGCACGGTATGCATAGGTTGCATACGTTTGGCTACCTCTGTTCTTCTCATCTGTCATTTATAGGGAGCTGAGATGGAACGAAGGAGCAGACAACCAAAAGGCCGCTGGTTTCCAGCTCCCGCCTCTTATCATTGTCAGACAGTTGCACAGCTCCAGCTCCACTGCTCAGCAAACTAATTAATCTAGTGCCCCTCCAAGTGTTGCACATGAGAAGTTTGTTAGTTTCAGTGGTTTAGTCAATCTTGAGCTTTTCTCTGTTGCCAATGCAAAAGCACAGATCCTCAAACCACGCAATTTTGTATGCCTCTGGGTGGGGGAGAGCAGGAGAACATCCTGGGGCCAATACACAAACTCAGGAGAGGAGAGCTCCCTCCACATTTTGCCACCAGCCCTCCTGCATCATCTCAGGCAAATCATTTACTCGTGCTTCTGTCACTGCTTCTGCACGTCGTTCCAGCCTTTGCCAATGTAAAGTTAAAGCTGTCTCTTATGACACTTCTGGTGACATGATGAGTACATCTGGCACCAGCCTAACATGCTGAGGACCCCACTGAGGACCCCACTGAGGACGCTCTGCTCTCACAGTGACAACCCCTAACAGCTGTGTCACCAGTAAGGCAACACAGACTAAACCTGAGGGACAGCCAAGGCACCATGGTTACACGTAACTGCTGGGTTGGGGGGCACCTGACAAACAGGTAGGTTTGGACCGGTTTCAGTAAGGGTTCAAAATCACTAGCGCAGTGCCAGTCACTGCTAGTTGAAGGCCTAGTTCAATACTACTTAAACGCGTAAAAATACAGTATTATCTCCTAACCTTATTAAGGTTCTAGGAAACAACACATACTCAGGTTCACAAAATCATCATCATCATCATGGCTAGGCTTTGCGAACGAAGATTTGCGAAGGGCTCTATCCACGCTTGCTACAAGCGCGATGATGGCTAAAAAGGCCAATTCGAGACAGACAAGTCTGGTTACAAAAGGCACAGCAGAAAGACTCCCCAGGTGACATCGACAAGACGTGATTCTTTCTGCACTGTCTCTTCTCCTCGAG
>JAWWES010000001.1:36996787-37020466 GCA_035583135.1 Lophotriccus pileatus
CTGTTACAGGGAACTTAATATAACATTCTTTGTACTTCAAACCCAGGACATTTTACTTTGCTGTCTCCACTCTCCAGAGGGGAAAAAACCTCCTAATAGATCTCTATGAAGAACTTCCTGTGAATATCAGGCCTAAGGCTAATCATGCTGTATAACATCTTCTCTTAAGTTGTGTTACTCAAGAAGAGAGTCACAACAACTAATTTCATGTATCATATAAAACTTCACGACGACTTCTGGCAAAACCTTAGACAAAAGTCATGAAATTAATGAGGTGTTAGCTGGCTAAACCATTTCAGCCTGTAATTGCTGAGAATGGTTATTTCCATGCCAGCTCTTAGAAGTGTACCTCTTTCTGTTCAGCAAAAACAGAAAACAAAAACTATTCCTTCTACAATACTTCTGATCAGCAAGAACATAAATTATATACACCTTGACAAAGACAAGTAAATCCTATGCAGAAAAGGACTGGGTACGATGAAGGGGCTGAGAAATCATCACAGGTTGCCTCAGAGAGGCTGTGGATGTCCCATTCTAGAAGTGTTCAAGGCCACATTGGATGGGGCCCTGGGCAACCTGGTCTAGTGGAAGGTGTCCCTGCCCGTGGCAGGGGGATTGCAACTGGATGATCTGTAAGGTCCCTTCCAACCCAAACCATTCTATGGTTCTCTGACACTTGTTCAGACTTTAAAAAGTAAGAAAGAGACTTTTGTCCTGCTTCAAAATAAGATACTATCTAAAAACAACCAAACAAACAAAAACCTCAAACAAAATAAAACAAAACCAAAACAGACCACAAGGCGGGGCGGGTGAAGTTAAGTTCTGATTCCTGAAGTTCTCCTCCTAAATCAATGAGCAGGAATGTGCATATGAATTTAACACCCATAATTCTATAAAAAATTGATGGAACAGAAGGGAAACACACTTCTGAAAAATATGCCATTTTTATTTACAGTATATGCACAGGGCTTAAAGACACCTATTTTTTGTACCAGTGTCTTAAAATACTAACCTGGCTCACTCCTATAAATAACGCAAACAAAACATAGTCAGTGATGATAAAGTCACCTTTCCAGCACCTTCTTTATGAATATTCTTTCCCTGTCAGTACAAGTAGCTGCTTCATTGCTTGCAAAGGTGTGTCTATTACTCAGATGCCAATTAGCATGAGCTGCTCACACCATTTCTTCTGTATCAAACAGAATATTTTGTTTCAATAGTCACTGAACTGACATGGAAAACAAGTGACAAAATGCACCACTGAGTGATACAGTTTCAGACACAGAGGTCATAAATGAGAAAAATACTGAGAGGGCAAATTTCCATTTCCTCTCTTCCTGTTTTTTTAAGAAGTTTCTCATTATGTGCATTCCTAAAACTTAATCAAGGTGAAAACTGCAAATTAATGATGACTAGTGGCAAATACAATTTAATTTGGAAGCTCCAGATGCCAAGAGAGCAGGGTCCAATTGGTTCGAATTTACAGCAGAGCCATGAATAAAAGCACTTGTGGTACTTCAGCCCTTCTCTTAGAAGTATAGTGCTGCAAAGGTATTGAGCGCTGCCCGCTCACTTCCCAGACTCAAGCTGACCACACTCCCTCCTCAACATGCCTGTTTCTTTCAGAGAAGAAAAAAGTAATACTGAAAAACCTCTTGGGTCACATCAGAGCAGAGGGAGACAAACTGGTGCTTGTTCCCCATGAATATGACTCTGTGGGACATCCAGCTGTTGCCCACATCAGACTCTCCCATTTACAGCAGCTCTCTGTGGATCTCTGCTAAGGCTAAGCGGTCCCCATAGTCCTTATTTGTGTACACATATAGACCCCAAAGGGTCCTCAGAAGTCCCTCACACACCCCTCTTCAGGCAAGCACTTCAAAGCTCAGCTGGCATCTAACGGAACCAAGGCCTTGAAGCAGGAGCTGGGCACTCCGTGCTGGCTTCCGCTCTGCCAAGGAGCTGGAACAGGCTCTGCTGCTGTACATTAAGTTTTAACATTTCAGCACCATCTCTCCCAGGACAGGACTCCCACAGTGATCAGTACCATGTGTGCCCATAATAACAGGCACACACCTTTCCTGAAGAGTTTTCACAGACAGCCAAAGGAGTAGCATCTCCAGCGAGCAGTGACCCCATCTTAATTCTTCACAGCAAATTGCAAAATCAAAACAGGCTAATTCTACCTAGACAGCAAGAGCCACAGTACCTATAGCAGACAGGAGATGCAGCATTACCCCTCTGAACACCCAGCACCCTCTTTTTAGGCACATGCAAGACAGACAGTTGCTATGATTCAGGTACATGGAACTCATGATTTTTCAAAATATTTGAAGATCCCACTTTAACCTCTGCTTAACCTGTAACAATCTCAGAGGGGAAAAACTAAAAGCCATAAACAAGTATGCTTTTGAAGGAAAGAAAAGCACCAACTGCCAGGCTGCCTCTGGCATTCAGAGGAGGCAGAGAGTTATACTATATAACAATGTACCCTTACTATTCAAAAGGGCCAGCCATGTCAGAGTTCACTATCATCTTAAAAAGAAGCCATTTCAACAAACAAATCATGGTGCATGTATGTGACAGACTTAAAATAGCCCCCCCATGCCACTTGCCTGAATGAAAAAGATTCACATCTGTTGCCAAGCAAAGCTGGGTCTCAGTCTGACTTCACTGTTCCAAGGGAGGAAAATGACATTTTTTAAAAGTTGATCCTTCCAAATAGCATCCAGAGCTGAATATATAGTACATGTTTTCCCATGAGCCATAAAGAGAATGTCCTAAATTTTGACCGTGAACAAGCTTTTCTAGGAATGCAAATGTTGCTCTCAGTAGTTACACAATGGACTACAGTGTCACAAGCACCGTTCGTGCTCCATTAGTCATTCTTTTATTATTTTTTTAAACTCGAATTCACAAAAGGCCTACAGTGCACGCACTTGCTAAACAATAGGCTGATTGTTTAAAATATTTGCAAGATTCCAAGAATAGAAGACCAACGCCCAAAGACAAACCAATATGCAGAGCAAGCAGCCCACAGTATCATGCTTTCATGAGTCAACAATCCAGAAGGTAAAAAACAGGAAGAATGGGAGCTATCAGAGGTCTCAAACGATATCCTCTGATCAGCACATGGAAGATAACTACAAAATGATCTATATTCACAAGAGGAAGAAAAGAGAAGTTAGGTTTCTAAGAGGCTCCCAGCTGGTATGTGATGATGCTCAGGTACAAGACAACATAAGAAAAAAAATTCAAGAAGTTGTCAGACCTCGGCAGGGAATTGATGTTTTGCCTCTGTTTCACCAATTCAATTTCAGCCCATATCCACAGAGTCCAAAATAGGTTCTGAATCAAATTCTTCCACCTCACTACCTTCTGAAAGCAGGCTAACAATCCGGTACTTTGGTCTGATTCCTGCTCCTAATGGAAATGTTTGGATTGCAAAATCCACCACTAGGACAAGCACTTTTGCTTGCAGCATTAGGAGTTTGAGCAGTGAGCAGCGGGCAAGGCAGGAAACACACCTCGTGCAGGTGAGACACAACAGAAAGGCAGCCCTGTCGGTCTGGCTCTGCCCCAAGGCTTGGGAGGTAGGTTTGACAGACTTCCTAGAGGTGGTGCACACATCTGGGCTTGTACTCCAAAGCTCAGGGGTTTCCAATCACCCATACAGACCCTTAGCACCGAAAATAAATTACGACTATAAGGTGAAGAGAGGTTCAAAACACAACCCTGCTTACTGTCAACACAAACAGGGTTGCCTGTAGAACAGTGCTCCCACTCTGTGTCTTCCTAATTCCTTATTGCTATGCTTTTGGAGATCTTTGGTATTGTTCAGAAGGAGTTAGAGCCTTTGTTTTCAAAGATGCTACAGAAGACAGGACTGAACTAGGAGTGAAGAAGATCTTGCCCCCACTCCCCGAGAAAACAGTATTTCTAGATCAAAAAAACATGGCTGAGGCAGAGACATTCCAGCACCTCACACTTCAGATGGTTGAGGCACTGCTGCAAAGGGACAGACAAAAAGCCATCAGGGAGATGACTGACTTACAGGATGTCTGGCAGGTGATCTCTCGGGCCGCGATGGCCCGTATGTCCTGACCCGCAGCCTTCTTCCCCAGACAGCCGTCTCAGCAGACCACAGCCAAGGGAACCTCCATGCCGTATCACTGCTCTGGCAAAAAGGCAACTCAAGAATCCAACTTCTAGTGTTTCCTGGTGATACGAGAACACCCATGTCCCTCAGCCCTGCCTGCAGAAGGTGTTGCCTCCAGGGCTCAGGATGTTCTGTGGCAGAGAACTAAGAGACCTGGGTGATGCTGCTATCTCCTACATCTGAGCAACCTTGGATTTACCATTGCACACCACAGGAGAAAGAGGGATGGCAACCTCTGTCTCCACAAGCACCCTGAATGAAGACAAAAGCCATGATGGAAATCCTACATACAGTTCAAAATCACTCCCGTAATTAATAATATTTATATTCACCACAAAAACTTCCACAACCTTCCTTTAAAATATATCAAGCCAGAGAAGGACATACAAGTAAAACACTATCAGGATTTTGAGGCAAATTCAGATATTCCCATAATAAGTTGCAAAAACTAGTCCAGAACCTGAGCGCGAAGAGAAGCAGAAAAAATAGAAACAAACATAGGATATCAAATATTTTGTTTGCTGATAAATTTATTTTTATTTTTAGGAAAAAACTATTAACTTGATAAAGGAAAGAAATATAAACAAAAATTATATTAATAACTATTCCCCTTAGGACAGAAAGGAGAACTGAATAAAAAGATATAACTTTTTATATGACTTTTCTTTTACTATTTGTATTCTGGCAATGCCTTAATTTTTAGTTTCGTACTAAGAACCAGTTGCATATAGATTAACCACATATACATGTATTTCTCACAGTTCATGTGCTGTCTCTGTTTTTCTTTAGATTCCTTCCTATGTCCCTATTTAAGAAACACCTCAGTTAGAACGTAACACATATTGTTAAAAGTTCTGATTTTCTTTGAAACACATTCCACGCAACCCCCTCGCCCCAAAAAACCAAACACCCACAGGAGTTAAAAATACCAGTGATTTACTGATCAATGGCATTACTTGTTCCATCCTGGGAAAAAATCAAAAGGAGGAGGAAAGGATATATAAATATAGCCAATCTGGAGAATCTTGTATCACCTAGCAAAACTGAAGTGGTGTAACACCTTGAAAAGCTTTCACAGACACTATGCAGCCATGTGCTTTGCCACAGTGCAAAAAAAAAAAAAAAAAAGAAAGAAAAAGACTGAAAAGAACTTCATTCCACTGACAACCCAGCCCTTGCATGAAATTGTTCCCTAGCAAAATCCCAAGGCTAAAGTCAGACAAGTATACAATACTTGGGGGTTATATTTCCAGAAATTCAATGTAAGACAACACAGGATGTTTTCAGAAACACTGAACACCTGTGTGATAAAACTGAGAGGGGATCTTATTAATATCCAAAAGGTGGGTGCCAAGAGGGTGGTGTCACACACTTTTCAGTGGTGTCCAGTGATAGGACAGGGAGCAGTGGCCATAAATCAAATGACAAGAAGTTTCACATCAACATGAGGAAGAACTTCTTTACACTGAGGATGGCACAGCACTGGCACAGGCTACCCAGGGAGGTCACGGAGTCCCCTCTCTAGAGACATTCAAAGCCCACGTGGATGTGTTCCTGTGTCACCTGCCCTAGGTGACCCTGCCTTGGCAGGGGGTTGGACTAAATCTCCAGAGGCCCCTTCCAACCTTAACAACTCTGTAATTCTGTATCTTGTCACAACTCTCAGAGAGCTCAACGTCATTGAAGATGGTGATCCATCAGTTAAAGTCTCCAGGTTCAACACTCATAACTGCTGCCAGGTCATTCCACAAGCTCAGTCTCATTTATTGCCTAATAAAAAGCCCCGTTTATAAGTGTTCAGCAGCCATTCATTTCTTGACATATGGCCCAGATTTGGCAAAGGGCTCTGCACACTCAAGCACCCCACTGGCCACCTGTAGGGTACATGATGAAAACAAAGGTCTTTCAAATTCTTCCACCTTACAACGAAATGAGGCACACAAAGTTTGCAAGCCATCTGAGGATTTTCTGTACACCAGTTCTCTTTCATTGAAATGAGGGCTAACCTAAGATCACCCACAGTCACTTCATCCTGCCACTTCTGCTTCCTCAAGCAGGAATCAATGTATGTGAAAAGCAAAGTAACTCAAAAAGGAGTAGGATCAATGAGGTCAGAACGGTTTGGCTCCAGTTGGTAGATACCACAGGTATCCATGATCCCACTGACCCAATGGAAACCTAGGCAGTGGAGTCTAGATGACAACTCAGCTCTTCCAGAGTATACACTTATCCTTGTTTAACTGAATTACTTGTGGAGTATACTGACTTTGTCAAAGGTAAGGAGGTTCTAGATAACCCACTTCACAAGGAGATATGGCAATCTGAACCAGATCCTACCCTGGATCTATGATGATGAGTGTCTCGAAGCAGAGTAGTTTGTATTAGTTTTGTGCTTTCAACTAAACACAGTATTTTGCAGACATCTTTTTGCAGCACAGGAAAAATAAGCAAATACAAAAATGAGAGAATAAAATGTATTTCTCCAACTTGGCAGAAGCCTTGTCCAAAACAATCTGCACACACACATGTAATCCTTCTTATCTAGGTATTCCCCTGTGTTGAAAAAGAAACAAGCTTTTTCTGTAAAGGAAGAACTCCTGGGCCCTCCCCTCCCATTTCCATCTTTGTTTAAATGCAAAACTTGTTCTAAGTTACTATTTCCACTCCTCTGTCAAACATGATTAAAACTGCCCACGTTACAAAAACTATTAATGGACAAACTAGACAGATACACACACACACATGAAGAAATGGGGCTTAGGAAACCAAACTACAAATCTCTGCTCTCTTCTCACTTGTGAACATATTTAGCTGATGTTAAAAAGAAGAAAGCTGTGAATTAAGAAATAGCTCCTTCCTTTTTTTGGAGTGGAGAATAACCCAAATTTGATGCACTTTTTGCCCTTACCACCATGATGGGGAGGGAGCTTTGTGGAGGTGGTCACACCTGAATTATTCACTGTAGACTCTACTTAGAGTCACTGTAGAGAAATTGAGATGACTCACTCCTCACCACTGTCTACAAAAAAACCCCAGAGACTACCAGAACTCTGTATCAGTCCAATGAGATGAGAAAAATCTCATGCAGGACACCTGTATTTTTCTCTCTGCAAGGTGGAAGCAGAAAGTGGAATCTAGAATCAGAGTATGTTTTAGCAAAATATAGATGAACTACGTCTCTCCATGGTGCTGGAGGCAGCAGCGATCAGCACAAGCTACACCCCAGCAGGTGGTATTAAGTGAAGGCCCAAGACTGCTCTGCTGGCACAAGTCCTGAGCACATCCACAAACAGTCCCACCACATTCTTCTTCTCACACCCCAGTGTTTAATGACCAGTCTGTTAGCATGTTGTTTAACCTTTGAGGAAAAAGACTTGAGAGGTACTCTCTTATGAGGGGTTCATTTTCAGTGTGGGTGTGGGATATCCATTCTTAGACTGGAAGACACAGCCTGAATTTTCAAGAACAGTCTACTCCAAAAGTCAACTTGAGTAAAATATGAGCAGAATAGCTCATAATTTTCATTTCTTTTCAGAGAGGTTCTACGAGATTGCTGATCAGTTTTGATTTATTAAAGGTATCCCACCTACTGGTTAAACCAATCTCTACTGTGATGATTGATTTTGACAGTCATCCTTCAGCAGTTCATCTCTGGCACTACAGGGCTCACACTCAGAGATTGGTTCAGTTGGTTACAGCATGGTGCTAATAATGCCAAGCTTGTTGGTTCAATCCCTGTATGGGCCATTCACTTAACAGCTGGACTGAACTATCCATGTGGGTCCCTTCCAATTCAGAATATTCTGTGATCCTGTGATTCTATTCTCTCACATGACGTGCCTCTGGACAGAGCTTGGAGGCCCTTCTGCACACTGGCTCCCATTTCCAGACCTGTTCTCTGTGACCTGTCCCTGCCTTCAACATCTGCTCTCCACAGCAGCCAGAACCTGCCCTTCAGTCTTAGAATTGTAACCAAGTTGTTCACAGCTCTTTCCTGGGCAGATTTAGCTGAACTCATTGATGAGGGTAATCCTACTACTGATCTGTGTAATCTTACTCTTCTAGAAGACCATTCATTAGTGGTATCAACTGAAATCAACAATAGGATTTATCAGTACAGCAATAAAACTAGCAAGATTTTCACTAAAGGCAAAGGTAGGAACGAGGCTGTGGCTCACCTCAGTGCATTTTGTACTGGGGTAAAAAACTTTGATCACAAAACACCAAGCAATGATCAGATGTATACTCACTCCATCAGTTACACTTTGTGCAGAAAAAAATAGCTGTATTAACTTTTAGCCCTGTCATTCAGTACTGCCATTGCTCTTCATAGGCCATAAACTTTGCAGTGAATTTTCAAGGCCTCAGCCACTCTTGCTTTGCCTGAACTTTTCTTGGCCTGCTTGCAACTTTTTTTTAACTGGCTTAGGTGTGACTGCAATTTCTGTAACTGGACAGGTGTGTGTATCTACTTTGTTTTATTTTTGTTTGTGTGCAGTATAACCATTTTTGCACAGACAACAGTTGCAAGCAGCTAATCTACACAGATTAAGACACTCACCAGTCATGTAGTAACTTTGTATAGAGAAATACAACAGCCTGGTATCACAGCAGAGGTCTGGAGAAGCGGAGACAGGGATGTGGCATGGAGGAGTACAGGCACAAGAGGAGAAACTGGACTCAAGCTTGACACGGGAGACCATGACTATAAACAACTCACCAATGGTCAGCCAAAGAAATGCAGACCTGGAGCTGGACAAAACTGGGTTTAGGGTAACAAAGAGAACAAAGAAATAGTATCTAATACCCATAAAAGCAACTATATATGGCCAAAAAAAAAAAAAAAATCAGAACTGCAGAACAATGAAGAAAGAGACAGGTGTAAAGTTGTTTTACCAAACATACTAAAATGTTCCCAGGTGGATCCTATAGTAAAGAAGAAAAAAATCATCAGGATGAACCTCATACTTCTCCTAGTAAAGGACTCCAGATGCTGACAACTTGCTGTAACACCCACCACTGCCAGAATAAAATCAGCAACCTTGGGGTCCAGATGAGTAAGAGAGGGATAAACATAACACCGAGAAGTAGAAACCAAGAACTGAATGTATGACATTTTAACAGCATCATTATTCTTTCTTTTCCTGTAATAATTGCACCTGGACTAATAATGGCTAAACTTCCAAAAATTCAGTTACACTAAGAATAAATTCCTTGCTATATAAAGACATGCTGCCTTTTTGCCCTTAAACAAGGTTTTGAGTGTAACACTTTGTATGGGCATGTAGTCCCTACATCACAGTAAATAAATCCAGATAAACACATTGTTTTATTCTAAACAGGTGTTGCCAGTCTTCTCAGAACAAAGGAAAAAAAATCCATAAGCTCATGTTTTTCTAAATAGTCAGCAGAAATACAATCACACACCTGCACCTGACTCAGATCAAATTTGAATCATTGGGTGACCTAGCATTAATGATTCTGAAGCGATGGCCAGAAGACTGCAAAGGCCAGATCCGTAAAGTGGGAGCATTTGTACAGAGCTAACTAAATTACTAGCACATCACCTTGAAGGGATTATGGACTCAAAAACTGCTAACACTTTTCTCCTCATCAAATATACCAGGGTTTAAAAAGCAATGGAAAAGAATCCATGGAACAGAGAATCAAGAGAGAAATAAAGAAAAGAGTTACCTTGAAATCATTGGAAAATTACTGAGTTAGAACACTCTCTGGCAAAAGTAACTACAGATGGTAAGAATGGGAAAAGCAAATACTTGAAAAGTTCCACTGACTTTTTGTTGCTGTCTTTCACTGATTTTTCTCCCTAATTAGCTCCCGGTTACTAGGGCAATAGAAGAGCCAGATGTTTTTTCAGTTAAAAATGAAGATGGGGTAACTACTGTGACAGTGTCTCTCTTGTTTTCTCCCTTCCCCTGGGTTATCCCAGACACCTCTACAAACCAAGCTCTTCATTCTCTTCCCGTCACCCTCTTCCTCATGGTGGAATGGGCTTTCCATGGACAAACAAAAGGACTGTTTCATGTGCTGTATTACAAATATACTTGCATGTAACACCTATATATCAAAGTGACCTCTGTTTCTGATGCATTTCTAATGAATGCTTTTTTTTTTTGTTTTCCTTGACTAAGCCTTCTGGTAAAATAGAAAATTCTGAGTTGGAAGGGACCCACAAGGATCACAGAGTCCAACTCCTGAGTCAACATAAGCCCTCTGGTGTATGGACTAGGTCTCTTTTTACACTGGCTGATATCCTCAGCACTGAAAAACCAGTAATAGTAAAGCAAGTCATCAGGAAAAGATTAATGAAAAAGAAGATGTGGACTATCGATTTGCTGAGCCATTCAAGAGGTATTATGACCTTTCCAAATGCAGTTATTGCCTTTGTATGTGAGGTATAAAAGAATTAGCAAAGGCAGGGAGATGATAAAATATCTGAATTAGATTATAAAATATGTTTGAGGCAGGTGTTAACCTATAACTGAAGTCATAGCAGGAGTACAATCTTGCAACAGATAGGAACTGTGTAACCTGACATTGTCAGGTCATCCTCAATCGTAAAATTCAGGTTCTGTAACCGCGTCTCTGTTGTAGATAGCCTGTAGTTAAGGAACTGTGTGCACAACTCAGAACTGTCTAGCAAATACTGTCAGTCAACATAGCATTAGCATCTCTCTTCAGAAAAGGCAGTGCTTGCTGGGACCCAAGAGAGTCGTGTTCTGACCCTAGCTTTACTCCTCACCGGCTGCCAGATCTTGCCTCATGTCTCCACTGCAGTTTTTCATTTCATCCTTAGACTTTCTTGCTCTTTGCCCAGTCTCTCAGCAAGGAGTCTCAGCACTCGACTGTACATCCAAGAGCTTAGTAAAATTATTCACCAGGCATTATTAAAAATGGAGTAGTCCTGGCTTAGGCACATTTAAATAGTTGGTCCCTGTCTCTTCAGCACAGAAATCATCACCATCTGTACAGGAGCTAGAACCACAGCACGGCAAATTCCCATGCAGCCTTTAAACAGTAATGTAACATTAATTACAATAGCGAACAGGTGATTGTCAGTTTTATTTTATATTCTAAAATGAAAAATATACATAATACCCAACATTTTTGTCATCAATAAAAAATATTTTATTGAACAGTCAGGGCTGGGACAAAGAGACGTGCACGTGTCTAACAGAAGAAAATGTCTAAGACTGAAGGTCTCGCACCTTGAGACAAGTAGGAATAGTTTCTGCTGAATGAAGGAACACAAACTTGCATGGCAAAGACTGCTACTTAAAACAGTTCCCAAATTCTTCAGAGTTAATGTTGTCTCTTCACAAGCACACTGTGTAAATTAAAAGCTCTAAACTCTTTCTTACTGAATGTTACTTTCTGCCCCAAATCCTGAGACTCTAAAAAGATTCTTCTTGCTCCGCAAATCTATATGCAGGCAAAACTACTAGTCAGCTTCACAACATACAGTACACAAAAAAAACCAAAAATCTATCTCAGGATGGGCTTCAGTCGCAACTGTTATAAATTATCACTTACATATTAAAATCAATGACATGAGCCCATTTGGAGTTGCTAATTAGTTCTAGGCATAGTGTTAAGTCTCTTAGATGCAAAAACCAGTTTATTATCAACACTCAGCCAGCAAAGTACTTGTCTTTAATGGCAACAACTCTTGAGAAATCCTGCTTCACACATACGAGAAATCAAATGCAAGCAATGTTCTCAAGGCCCACGAGGAAAAGGATAGCTACTCGCATTTCACCGAACACCAGAACTGGCAAAAATCTTCCCTTTCAAACTCTAACTTCAATGACTCATCACAAAACAACTCAATCAGCAAAGCTCATACATCTGGTAGCAATGTGGTGCTACAGCAAAAGCCCTCCTCAGCCAACAGCTCACAGACTCAACTCCTTCCAGCATCACTCTCACCCATGGGGAAAGAATTCCTTCAACATAGCCTTAAATCAGACCAGGTATTGACAGGGTCCTATTTGAGACAAGGGGGAGTTTATATCTCATGGAGTTATTGCTTCAACAGACCTTGTTGCACTGATTTACACAGAGTTTATGTTTTCAGAGTTTTTCCTGAAAACATAAAGACAAGGAGCATGATTGTTCTCATATGCTTCAGTAAAAGTGCAGTGCATAGGATCCACGTCTGCAGACCTTTGTGGATGATAACCACCAACACAGAAGTGGTAACAAGCAACCAAGACAGTGGTAACATCAAACATTGCTACAGTCATGTTGATGGTAAACATCTGCCCACTGCCTTACCTCTTTTTCTCATTTTATACCAAGGTTGAAATATCACTGGCATCTCCTATAGCAGTTTCTTTACAGTACAATCACCTCCATGCTTTTGCACAGGCAATACAAATTTACCTTCTGCAGAAAAGGTAAAAAGTATCTCAGGTATCTTACTGGACTGTGATATGCTTTTTCAGGTAACATTTCCAAGGAATATAAAGAGATCCATGTCAAATCAGAAACTACAGCACATAAGCACACAGACTACATGGACAAAATGCCTAATCACTTTTAATGAAAAGTAAATATCTGAAGTTTGACGTCACTTTTTTCCTACAGTCATATGTTCTGCTAAAGTCATACATGGCTCTATCTGACTTTCCTTTCACAAAAGGAAAAGATTATGATAGAATTTTGTTGGCTGTTCCTTTGAATTCCAAAGGTCAAAGGGTCCATATGGAACTTCAAATTTGAAAAAGGAATAATGCAAAAAACCCACCCACAAATTCATCTTAAGAGTGGTCTCAGATGAAGTCTGAATAACTAGCACAGCTGAAATGTGTTTATTACTCACTCACCCAGGATCCTCAGGCCATTTTAAAGATATAAAAGCAGCCCATAATATTGAATAAAGCTTACTCTTCTGGACATAACTGTACTGTAGCTCATCAAACATTAGAATCAGTGTTTTACCTCACTCCTCCTTCTGTCTCACGGCTTGTTCCTGGGCTGACAACTGCAGATACACACAAGCACTTCTTGCAAGCTGCTAGTTAAATACCACCACAGCTCTTTATAAGTAGTTGGCTCATGGTCACGTGTCTTCCATGAGAACAGGATGTAAGAGGGAAGTCCATCCTAAATACTGACCTTTGGAAACCACAGAGAGGTGCAGAACCCCATGCTGTGCCACCCAAACCCAGCACTGGGTGAGACAGCTGAGACTGGAAAAGCAGAATGGCTGTTTCAGCACAACTGTGAGGGCAGTTGAGTTAATTAGCTGTGACCTGCTCATCTGAAACTAACTTGTATTTTCACACAGAGCTGCGGATTTTTTACCCTGTGCTATACTGTCTCATTAAGAGTTTTTCAAACATTTTTCCAGCTGGGAGAGAAGGTAGATAACACTTGTTTAGTTATTCCCACATCTTCCTCAAGGCCCACAGGTATTGTACATTACCAGTCTATTAAAATATCAAAGCAACTTTTACGGTCGAATGCCATTACTGCTGTATCTCATGTGCATTATTAAAAGACAAGTAAACCTATGTATGTTCTTTAAGGCACTTATTCGAATGTGAGCAATCTTAAGTATAAGTAAACTCTATCAAGCATGTCTTCTTGATCTTAAGTACCTCTAGAAATATAACACAACTTCCAAGCTGGAGCTGAGAGAATCCAAGGAATGCACTGATGTATGTATTTCATACTAGCACCCTTCCAAGTCTTCTAAATCTCGTGTAAAACAATTCGGTAACTACAACTCAGTAAGGTCTCACATGGCTGGGTAACTGTGATTCTGGGATGAGGGACCTTCTACTCATTTCTTGGGTGTTGTTCCTTTTAAATAAAATGGATTATAAAAACTAATGACAGCACTCTCATGATTCACTGTGCTCCTCACATCACCCCCAAAGCTAACTTCTTCTTTTTAAACGAAGTCACTTCGTGAAAATGTGTCACAGTCACAGGTTACAATCTAATAGCTTGACTATTAGATTGTAACCTACGATCACAAACTATTAGGTCACAAACACAGCATGAAAATAATTACATTTCAGTGCATACAAACTGTCCCATTAGCTTCAGAGGAATTGTTCTGAAGCATAAAATCAGACTGCAGCACAGCTTTCATGATTAAAAAAAAATATGAAAATCAATCTACTGTCCAATTTATATAAAATTATTTATTTGTGCATAAGCTTTGTATAAGCTGTGCATAAGATTTGCATGGGAATCTGATAATAAACATTCTGAAGGTCACCAGGCATCTCTCATTAGAAGAACCTTATTTTACTGTCTTATAATTTTGCCCTAATCTTGACCATTTCAACTAGAAAGTTTCACAGCATACGCCAAATCAAGATGAGGGTTTTTTATTAATAATTACACATGAAAAACATTCATCTATTTCAAACACCTGGCTAGAAAAAATATATTTTGTTTGGAATACATTAAAAAAAAAAATTGACCAGCTTTCTTCTATGGGTTCTAGATGTTCGAGCAGAGACTTGAAATTCTGAAAGCTTTTGAGTAAGCTTTTTTATATCCCAAGAAATCTGTTAAAGTCTGGGCCTTTTCAGGGCTTGGAGGACACAGCCTTGTACATGCTCAACAGAAACAGATTTATCATCTCAATTTCCCAACAGTTCCATCTGTGCAGGGCATGCTGCTGAGAGGCTGAACAGGAGCTTCCTTGTAGCCACTGGCTCTTCTGAGTTAAGCTCTCTCTAGTGTCCACAGGCCTCTTACAGTGACTGACCTCCACATGGGTCCAAGTTGCCTGAGCTGATGCAGAGGAAAAAAGAAGAATATATTGGGTCAGTTAGGTAAGGGAGAAAGGGGCCTGTAGGCATCTGGCAGAGCACTGGTAAACTGCACAAGGAAACCAATACAGAGAGCAGGGAACAGAAGAACTTGATGAAGAAGGGTGAAATAAGGATGGGGAGTCATGAAGGACTCAAGGACAAAGAAATACAAGTGCAAGCTGGGCACTGTCTGTATGAGGAGCAGCTGGGTAAAAGCCAAGCATGGGAGTACAGAGATGCTGGCAGAAAAGTGGCCACCAGCACCATGGGCTGTAAGAACAGAAGCAGAACCGGGAGATCTGGGGAAGGATCTCATTACAGTGCTTCTGGAACACTGTATCCAGGTTTTAGCTCCCCAGTGCAGTAAAGACATTGATGAGCTGGAGGGAGTTCACGGAAGCACCACTGGGATAGCGGAGCTGGAGCAACCTGCCTGTAAGGAGAGGTTATGGGAGCCTGGAGCAGCCCCAGTGCCTGTGTGGAAGGTATGCAGGAGATGCTGATGCGCTGCCCAGAGAGGTTCAGTGCACTTCATCTTTGTAGGTTTTCAAGACCAGCCTGGGTAAAAGCCAAAACCAGCCTGATCTGATCTTAGAGCTGCCCCTGCTGTGAGCAGGAGGCTGGACTGAGGGATGCTGAGATCCCTTCAGCCTGAGTTACCATGTAATCCTACAACTTGGGCATGGCAAGGGCAGCCAGAATAGAACAGAACAACCTTTAGCAGCCATCAGGTCATCCTGCTCCCAGGCATCCCTGCTCTACCACAACACCCAGGGCCTCCCATGCCACAATCCATGCCAGTCTGTCAGTGCCCTTGCTACTGCACACTCCTCCATCAAACACATGGCCCAAGCGAGATGCACCTTCAAGTCACAAGATTCAAATTTCACCGATAGCCTAAGAAGGATGGGAGGAACACGAAAGTTTCCTTTTGGCTTCCGCGGCTTAAAGACCTTGAATATTACACACATGGCACTAAAAGCCACTGAGACCACAAAAATCAAGCTCTCAGAAAAAGCCGTAAGGGCAAAACCACAAACGCTCAACACACCATAGGAGATTTGTTCCTGAAGAAGCAGAGGACAAGGTCTGGCATGGGCAAGGCAGAGTGCAGGAAGGCAGGTACCAACGGGGTGCCGTACCTGCCCTTCCAGCAGCGCCCACCTGTGCTGCCGATCTCCCAAATCCCTTCACCGCAGGTACCCAGGGCAGGAGCACCGCCTTGGCTATGCAGGGATTTACCGAGAGCCTGATGCGAGTGGCACCTCCTGCTCTGACTAAAGGCCTGAAAGAGAAACCGGCTGTGCCGCAGCCGAGCAGTGCCCAGCCTGCCTTCCTGCACCGCCGGCCCACAGCCACCCGCAGCGCAGGGACACTCCCGAGGCACCCCGCCGGGACAGACCCGACCCTGGGGAAACGCCGGAGCCTCCGGCCCACGGAGGGAGAAAACGGCACCAGCCCCATCCCCTCGGTTCGCTTTCCCCTGCCGGCCCCTCCCTCTCCCCCTCCCCAGGCCCCGCGGTGGTCCCTGCGGGCCGAGCCCCGCGGCGCTGCGGCAGCGCGGCCCCGGCGCGCCGCGGGCGGGCGGTGACGGCTCTGCGGTGGCATTACCTGGACAGGGAGTCGCCGCTGGGCGGCCGCGCCGCCGCCGCCGCCCGCCCGGCGCCGAGGCTCTCGCAGCTGGAGCTCTCCTCCATGCCGGGCGGCGCGGGGCGGCCCCGCGGTGGGCGCTGTGTCAGCGCGGAGCCCGCAGCCCCGCGGGCCGGCAGGCGGCCATGCTGGCCCGGCGTGCCGCGCGGGCGGCGGGCGGGGCGGGGCGGGGCGGGC
The DNA here is from genome assembly GCA_035583135.1 of Lophotriccus pileatus. Classification (NCBI taxonomy): domain Eukaryota; kingdom Metazoa; phylum Chordata; class Aves; order Passeriformes; family Tyrannidae; genus Lophotriccus; species Lophotriccus pileatus. Next base: position 37,013,573 of record JAWWES010000001.1, read on the forward strand.
CGGCCTGGGGGCCGGGACACCGGGATAACACCGGGATAACTCCGGGACAACACCGGGACACAGGGACACCGCCCCGCCGTGCCGTTGTGCCGCTGGGCACGGAATGGGCCGGGATCTCCCGTTTTGTCCTCTTGAGAGCCAAGCGAAGGAGGCGGCTCCCGGGTTCCGTCCCCGGAGCGCGGTGGTCGCTCCCAAGAGCAAGGAGACGATCTCTCTCAAGGGTACCCCTTTGGGAGTCATCTCACCTGTGTTAGGTTTGCTTGCGGGGTGCCCTGCTGGGACCCTCTCTTGTGCGGGGTCGTGTACCCACAGTCAAAAGCAGCTGGGCTGCTGAAATTTTTAATTGCCCGTATCTGCTCAAGAATCCTCTTTGAGTTTATCCCTCAGCTGGATGGTGGGGAGCTGTGGAACATGGCAGGTCAAAATGACAGGAGACTGCAGGGCGCTGGCACGGATCCCCTGTGAGGTTACCTGACTGCCAGCTCGAGTTCATACATGATGATTGTGCCTGGGAGGCTTTGCAGGCAGAGCTCGGTGTGAAACGTTCTGCAGGAAGAGCCATGGTACACATTCAGTTCCCTGGGGCAAGCGAGCAGCAAGAGAAAAGCTCTTGGCACTGCTTACAAAGACTGAGGAACTGCACCTTAAGCCTCCCATAGCAAGCATGCAGATGTCTTTCAAATGCTCAGCTGTTTTGGCAAGAATCCCACAAGGCAAAAAACCTGAAACGCTGGGAACATGTTAGGAGACAGGTGGGTTTCCAGGAAGGCCTGGTTGTTGGTAAAAACCATCCCGTGTCAGGAACATCAGTCCAAATGGACCTTCCTGTTTCAAATAGCACCTCAAAACACAAAAACACCTGTATCTTCTAAACATCTGTACATTCTGTGGCTGTAAATGGTTACTGAAACATCATATCATTTCATGCTTCGAGGAGTAAATTAGTTGATGTATTTCTGTGTGTTGTTTCCCATTTTGTTCCTGTCATCAGAGTGTGACTGCAGAGCAGTTGAAGTCATGAAGAAGGTCGTGAACACAAGCGGGATGATGAAGTGGGTTTGCAGCAGCCCTGCTTGAGACTGCATGATGCAGCTGTGAAATTGCCTCTGTTGCTCTTTCCTTTAGTCTTTATCAGCTGCTGTTGAACAAGGTTGATGTAGGATGTTTTTGAATCTGTTGTAAATTCAAAAAAAAAGTTGAAGCAGGTTTTATTTTTGTGTGGTTTATTTAATTGTCTGAACAAAACGTAAATAAATTGACAAATTATTTGGGGGGGGGAGGCTTCAGCCTAGAAACACTCTGTTTTCAGGCAGGTTAAAAGTGAGATTCTTGTTTCAAAAATAAACTAATTGCTAGTGCTTTATTGCAGTATTACAACCCAAACAAAATGCCTCAACATCATTACAATTAAAAGATTGATATATCTGTGCTGATTTCACACCAGCTGTAAAATTATTTTAAATGTTGATTTCTCCCACTCCTCTCTAGTTAAGGGCAATAAACATTTTAGAAGTATCATTTATTAATCAAAAATGAGGTACTAATGAGGTACTCTCTGCCTGCCTCTCTTGTTTAGCTTTCCATCCACACCTATGTCTGGTGAGCCGATGTCCCTCTCTGGGGACATGCGGGCAGGGGGTGCTGTGACAGCAATACTTTTGTATCTTTGGTAAGCAGTCAGGCAGTTAGTTCCTCGTAGCTTTTTCCCACTGGTGGGCTCTTTTCCCAGCCTTTCCGAGGATGGAGTTCCTGGCGGTAGTAACCGCTGGGAGAGGTCAGCGCTGTAGAACTAGGACAAAGCAGTGCATGTCTCCCTTTCAAGTCTTATCAAATAGCCTGGTGGTGAGTTGGTATTACCTCTATTCCCTCTACTAAGCTTAGTTTGATAGAGGTGCAGTTGTTTAAAAAAAGTCAAGTAGGAATAAAAACAATATATAAACCTCCTTTGCTATGTGAAAGTATTAAAGTGCCTTCCTTTATTCCTAATTTGCTATTGATATGGCATCTCTAAGTAGTTTATTGATGAAGTGCTCTATTTGCTTTTCACTGCCCTGTTTTTTTCTTGGCCTTATCCCCAGGGCCTGTGAAACCCTTTAGAAATTCCCACTAGTGCTTTGTAAATGAGAACAAAGCTAATCACCTCCTGGATCTCTCCTGCTGCTGAAAGAAACTAGCAGTCTGCTCAGTGAGTCTTTCTGCTCAACAATACCACATTTTCAAGTCAGAATATTCTCTCTGTGAAGTGCCTTACCTCAGGGCTCTTAAAAGTGATGGAGAATTAAATAAAGGCCTGACATAACCAAAACCAATTAAGGACAATTCACAAGACTGTTTTATAACTGATGCAAAATAAGCGTAGTTCAGTCTGTTAACCTACTTTTGCTTGCCACATCCCTTACCATTATCTTACAAGTATCATCATTTGGGTTTTTTTAAGGAGGGAATGTTCTGTCATTTTGTGCTTTCAACACAGGAAATGAAAAAATAAAATTAACATCACAGTAAGTAATAAAATTATCTGTGTTCATCTTTAATGCCATGTGGCTGACACAGCTGAGGTGATATCCTGAAAGACAGAATGACAAGGAACTTCCTTGAATCAGAGGAGTAAACAATTCATTCCAAGTAAAGGACAAACAGATATCTTCCAATACTGTCTAAAATTTTATGTGGTTGTAGCACATACAAAATGTAAAATACATAGCCAGGCTTTCTTAGGTGTTTAAAAGCTGTCGAAGTTGTGGTGAATACAGCGCAAAGAGGATAATTTTATGTACCGTGGAAAACATTATTAAGTGAGGGAAGCAAGACTTTTGCTTCAGTCCTTCTGTGTGAAGTGAGATAGTTTTTATGTCCATTGTATTTAAACTATCTGTCTGTTAGCTTAGGGGCTTTCTAGCTCTATATGTGTAGTCCGTACATCTGGTATGTGAATGTGCCAGATATTACAAATTCAGATGTTCTCATCCCAGGACTAACTCCTCAGCTTTGCTGCTGCCCAGCCAAACACAGGTCTGTCATGTCTCACACTGTGAGCACAGGGCTCACCAAAGCTAGGGACAATCACACATGCTGGGCATCCTGGCATAACCTCTCATAGGGGGTCTTGTGGGGATGTTCTTTCATGGTCTGTGACTCCTTGACTAAATGTGCCTGGAGCAGAGGAGGAATTGTGCTCTACAGTGGTCAAAGGGTAGACCGTGAAAGCAGGACCATGTGTTCAAATGATCCTCTCTAAGAAAGCTTGTTCACCTGCTGCAGTCTTTGTCATAACCTGCCCTTACATGATACAGCTCATCAGACATTTCCCTCCCTCCCGCTCTTCTCATCACACAACAGGGTTTAAAGCCCTATAAATAACAAGGGAGCAAGAGCCTAATCCCTTCTGAAAATGATTGCTCTGTCCCCTTCAGTTCTGCCCCAACATTAAAATCATTCCATCCTAAAACTAGCTTTCTTTGCTGGAGCTCTATGAATCTCCCATGTTTTCCCCACTATACTCATACAGTCCTGTGCCCTCAAAGCCAGCACATTAAATCGTTTATGGCAAAGGCAGTTTCACACACTGTGCCTTCTCTAGTAGTCCACATCAGTGAGTCCAACAAATTTGCAGCATGACTCAGTCCCATAATTGTTCTGAAAACCACACAACCAGAGACACCCTCATCTCTCCCTTTGATTCACTAAAATGGTTCTCAGATTTATTACATTTTCTTGTCTCCTTGATGTGCAGCTTAAGGGCAGTGGGCAGCCCATAAAAGACTCTCAGTGCCTCGGGAAGAGCAGATTGTTACTGGTGAGATCCCACCGTGATGTGCGATCATCAAATCACACTGGAAATGGCATGTGTTCCTTTTATCAAGCCCCATCAGCTGATAAAATATGAGGTCAGAAACAGCAAGAGCTTTGGCACAGGCAGAGAGGTGGATGAAGAATGACTTGCTGTGGCTATGATTTGGAGCTAGAGCTGCTTGTGGTTGCAAGAACATCTGTTACAAGATGGTCAAAGGGTGCACACACAGATTTGGTCCTGCTGAGGCATGATGCTTGTGCTGTTGAAGTTGGAAACTTGTCAAAACAAAGAGAGGGACTTATAGCTACACTTAAATTGTCACTGTGTCTCCAAAGTTGCTGTACTCGAGGTTGACCTGATCAGAGTGGTCACCTTAGCTCACCCATGATGTGATTCTTTACTGGTTATGATGGCACCCCAACAACACTTTTGCCTTGTACCCCCTCCGTGTCTGATAGAAGCAGAAGCTAATGATCAATGGTCCAATAAGACTTTTTTTGGTCACTTAATTTTTTTTTATTTTTTATGCAGTCGTGCATATATGTTGGTGCAAGGTGCTACAGCCATGGATTTCTGGACTCAACCTGGTCCTAAGCCTGTATGCTATAGCTTGCTACCTCTGAGCTCTTCTGATGGGCAGACTATTTATTCTGCTTGCTATTCTGCCTGTGTAGTGCTTTCTTGCCCTCACTCCCACCACCAGCTCATGGCTGCTTACAAAGCAGTCAGGCATTACATATCACCCAGGTTAACGAGTACGTCAGGATCCATCCCGATGTGTGCTCAGTGAGTACAGACTACTCACTCAGTTGCCTGGAGTCGGGCAGTTCAGCCAGCATTTCATTGCCTCATGCTCTTCATTCTCAATGGCCTCTGCAGATGCTGATTTATTGCAATGCTCTGCAGCCTGTGTTTGCTCACACCCAACTGAGGCACCAGTGCAATCCAAGGTATGGACTGTAATGCTGAGCAGACTGAAGGTGCAGGCACTTGGAGGGCCACAGGCCTCGGGCTCTAGGGGCCAGACTTCCATTACGTGCTGCAAAACACAGAGATCAATTTTTTATGTCAATTCAAATAAAGTAGTGTAGTGTCTCTTCTCCTGAAAGACTACATACATCACAGCAACTGTCTGGCTGTCTACAGGTTCGGACTGCAACACTCCAGCAGCTCCTTGCCATCTGTGTAACGGTCTCCAATCTGGCAAACATGAAGTAAGAAAGAGTTACTCACAGGACTTAAATTTGAAATTTCTGGTGCTTGTTAAACCACTACTGCTGGAAATAAGTGTATTTCCAGAAGTTACAGGATGATCAGGAAGGAAGGGCATGGAGAAAAGAATTGGTTTGATACTGTCAGCCATTAGGAGCGTGTCTGAAGTCCCAGCACTTGCAGTCTCTGGGAGGGGGTTAGGTGTTCATATGCAGGATAAGTCTCTTGGATCTCAAATCTGAATTTTACAATGCTGACTTATACACCAATTTTCAAGCAAACAGTCACTTTAAATACAGGTAATTTTATGTCTACATTGTCTTTATATTGTCTATGTGCACACAGACTTCTCAAAGTGAGATCTTAATCTGCAGCTGGTGTATTTAATAGCTACAATTAGGGAAATGCTTAAGAATACCCGATTTTATCTCATTTATGCTTCCTTTTCTGTTAAGGAAGATGCACATTGTGATAGTGTTTCAATAAAACACAATAAAATGTTAATGGTAAGACCTGAGATGATATTAAAAATGAGAAGGACACTTCTAGAATATAAAACACGGTAGAAATTAATTCTTTTTGGTTTCCCTTTTATTTACCTCGAAGGCTTAAATTTCCACATGGAAGGCTCATACCGTTGTCTGACTTTCTTTTAGAAACAACAGGGTGTTAAGCTCTGGTGATGAAAGAGCTGGAGAACTGCAAGCTTAACAGTAACTGCAATAAAAATGAAGTATTTGAGAGTGTTTGATTATCTGCTCTGTGTAGGTTACCTGTCTGCAGAGCACAAGCTGTGGAAAACATTCAGAAAACTACTGAAGACACATTAAGCCCCTGAATACGAGGGAAGAAGCTTACTGCAATTTCCAGTGGAGCTGTAATTTGGAAAAGACAGATCACAGAGTTATTAATAATGCCAAATAAGAGGGACAATGAGCAAATTTAAGTGCTGGTGTCTTGACTAATCATACCACTTTATTGTTAGCTGACCACCTGGGCGGCAAGACTGCTTCAATCTGCTGCCTTCAAGACACTCACATTGCCTTCTAAGATTTACCACTGGCTGAACAATCTTTGAGATGGAGCAGGCCCCAGTAATGGCTCTCAGATGGTGGGATGGGGCTGCACCAGGTGGGGCTCCTGCACCCTATGCAGCCTCTAGCACAGTGACAGCAAGCTGTGCCTTCTCAAACATCCTAGTGCTCTTGTCCTTTCTTGCCATGAAAATACCTGCCTAGTGGGTCTCCCTTTGTGGCAGAAATGCTGATTTGAAATAGCCTCCAAAATAAAAACGACAAATTAGTGCCACACTGGCACCAGATGAGAAACAGGCTAGATATTGCAGGGATGTGGCAAGACTGCTGCAGAAGGAACTGGCTCTGGTATGAGCAGAAGCCAATTTGCTCCACCTGGTTCTATTGCCAGCATCTCCCTGATGCCTTCTTATTTAGCAATGTGAAGCTAACCAGGGAGTTGTTTCTCACTGGGTATGCCATTACATACCCAGTGTGGGGATGCTGGGCAATGCTTCCAGGAGCACCAGACAGCTAAAAAGGGAAGTATGTGCTTCTAGCAAGAAGGTGGTAGTGAGTGACTAGTCAGGGAAGTTCACAACTGCAGTGTCCTACAAGTGGTCTCAGACTCCCAAATTTTGGCATGAGCTGGAAGGATCCATCTCTATTACCGTTCTCCTAGGCATCAACACCACTTCCCTCCTCTTGAAGCTGGTTTTAGATCATGAAAGAAGTAGCTGACTTGTGTCCATCTTGCCACTTGTTTGATTGTTGAATACAACAATCTATGTTGTATTCGTCAAATTAATGCATGAAAGAAATATTTAGGATGGAATGCCACATGAACAAAAAGTTAGGAATTGCCTGGTTCTTAAA
>JAWWES010000001.1:37026136-37148317 GCA_035583135.1 Lophotriccus pileatus
ACATGTTCACACTAAGGAAATTACATGAGAGAGTACAATGGATTTCTTTAGACTGATTTTGATTCGCTGTAGAGTTAAGTTACTCACAAAGGTACTATGAATAACATTATGCCAATTAGAAATTTTGCTGAAGAACAAGTAACAAGGTAAAAAAAAGGACAATTCTTAAAAGAGGAAGGAACTCAAAAAAGGAATAAACCATTATTGGCAAAGTTGTGCAGATTCACAAAGGGTTATTTTACCCAATACATATATATTTTAGACATTCATTGGTATTTACTTTAAAGAACCTGTGAAGTTTGAGGAATCAAATAATATGGCATATTGATTCTGACATGTTTCTCTTTTTAAAAGCTGCAATTTCAGAAAGTTCACCAAATTCCTTGTAAAACAAATTTGAAGAGATGCAGCCAAATTGCAGAGTCCCCCCCATATGCTTTTCCTTGAGAAAGTTAGATGTCTTTCACTGATGGAAATTTCATTGATATATGAATTATATATAAACTTGACAGTCGTGTGTGCCCACTTGCTCATGAAATCAGCTTATGGAACTAACCCTATAGGATACATCTACAAGAAGGAACTTTCCAGATCAGACCCTCAAACAATAGCACAATAATTTCTAAGAAATATTTCTCAGAGGCTGGTACCCCAGAGTTCTTCAGGAACTAACTAAATTTAAAAAAAAAAAAAAAAAAAAATTTAAGCCTCTGAGTTGAACTTCCCTGTTGTACTCAGAGACCTGGTCAGCGCAAAAGGCAATTAGAATACATTCCCTGGTTTTATTTTCACCATGTCCCTCTAACATAATTGTATCAAGGGCAAACTCTGCCCTTACATTCCTGTTTATTGAGCTTCAAAATGACCAGGAACTTTTCCTTTCATGTCAAGTTGATAGTGTGGGATAGGTTTGGCCTTCAGATCTGTTAGCTTCAACATGAGCTGCATGGATGCACCTATACTCAGCATTTCATCCAAACACTTAACAGCACCACAGCGTTTTCCTGGTGTTCCTGGGCACGAAGGATAAAACAGAGCAACTGTGTCCTCTCAAACAAGGCAGACCAGTCAGCCAGAGTGAAAATATGGCAGGCAGCCTTCCAAAAAATGTAGATACAGCATCTTTGTTGTCTGAAGCTGTGCACAGGAATGCACGACATGTGTGGGGAGAGTGAGCTGCTCACCAGGCGCATGCCAGCACAGCCAAGCGGGGCGTTATCCATGCTGCTCCAGGAGGCATGGGCTGGCTCTGCCATTGCACATCCCAAGGGTGGTGGAGCAGCTCATCCAGCCTTGGTACCCAGGCACACAGCACACCAGCAACACAAAGATCCACGTGTCCACCCAAAAAGGCCATCACTTCCTGGATAATCACACTTCAGCACCACAGGAGGTTGAGTTATTACAGGCAAAACAATTTAAGCTCTGGCTCTTTTAAAGGAGCTCCTTGTAATGAAAATGACAGATTGGCAACTTTGGGTTGGATTTCTTTTTTCTTCTTTGTATTCTCTGTGCGTGTGTGTGTGTGTGTTTGGGATTTTTTTGTTTGTTTTTTTAAAGCTTAGGTTTCTAAGTTCTAATCAGGCTTCTCTTTTCAGTTTGCATGACCTGTTCTGGAGCATATGAATGAGGGTTTCACCTTCCAATTCCTCCATTATGACAGTAACTTTTAGTTGAGCTAGCTTATAACAATTTTGTGAACAAGAAAACAATGAATAAATTTTGTATTTTTTTTAAAATGATACTTGGGCTATGATTTGGAATTGTAGTAAAGAAGGTCTGTCAAACTGGTCTGCATGATCCAGAATGCCCAACTAAAAAATTAGGCTGAGGTAAGGTTTTCCTGTGGTCTAAACTTTTATTTTGGCAGGAGGAATCCTCTCCATGTCACCCCTGGTTCTTGCAGCTGCCAGACCTCCACGCTGCCATAGGAGGGAGCAGCACTCTTGGCTGGTCGGCCCGTCCGAGCTGGTAGTGGTTCCCACCAAGTGATTCGGATGCAGTGGGAAAGGTCAGCCCTCATCCGGGTCTGGCGCAATTCCTGCTGAGCTCCATCTGGCCAGGCAGGGAAAATATTCACTACCAGCCCTGTCTCACCCCCCTTCCACATGGTCTCGCTGGCTACATCTCCCTGGGCAGAGGATACAGTCCTGGGGACATTTTCTGGCATGAAAGCCACTTGGCATGGGGTGTGTCCATATTATTGTGCCATCCTATCTCTCTTGTCCTGCATCCACAGTGGAATGCCTCTTTATGGTGAGACCTCTAGGAGGGCGGATATTGCACTCAAGCACTACCAGGGACCATCACAGCCTGGTGGCAGCAGAAACCACACTTCAGGTGCAGGGAGGGGGCCCGGGCTGTTTTTCAGCTCACTGATACAGATGTGTGCTCTTCAGGTGGGCAGCAGCCCTGCCTGAGAGTCCCACATACCACCTGCCCTGTCTTCTGTCTTTACAGCAAGGATAGGCAAAGAGGCACCTTTAGGGCTTGAGTTTCTTGACCTTTTTCAGGTTTACCTTCAGATGAGTGGGACTGTACCTTATTTTCCTCCCTTGAGTGCAAGAGAAGCACTGTCTGCCACCTTTATTGGGGATGCTGAAGTGAGTAGAGATCCATACACCTCCTGGGCACCTCCTCACTTCAGCGTGTCCATCCAGGATCGGGAGTGTGGGCACAGTGGGTGAAGTGGGATGCAGGGCACCTGCCAGCATCCTCCCCCATCCTCCAGTGGAAGCACCAGATGCCAGGGAAGGACAGAGGAGCCGTTTGTGGGTGGGAGATAAAATGGAGGGACCAAGAAACACTAGCAAAAAACCCATGAGGGCAGCAGCCAGCTGAGCTGGTGTTGTGAGGGGCAGCCAAGGGAGGTGCCTCCCTGCTTACCCCTTGGGGGAAGGTGAGCAGAGGGGGACTAAAAGGGCAGATGCGCTGGATGGCAGTCCCTGAGCATCACAACCAGCAGTGAAGCAGTTAAGATGTGGGGAGTCCTTTTTTTTTTTTTTTTTTCCTAGATCTGAAAATAGTACAAGGCAGCCTTTGAGCACAGGCATCGATTTGCTGACATTTGTCCCCTGAAACATCCCCTTCCGCCATCCCTCCTGCTCAGTTTGTGGGGTAGGAAGAGCCGCCCACTTGGAGAAGGAGCCCAGAAAGCCTCTCGAGGAACAGGACATCACTTCCTCGGTGCTGACCTGCTAAAAATAGCCTGATAGGGATGAATATTTTTGTGAAACAGTCTGGACCTGATGTGATCTGGTACATAGTGAAATCTCTTTAGGCTGGAATGAGGTGTAATGCGATATAAGCAAGGAGGAAAAGGGGAGAAGGGAGTTGCGTGATTTCTGGCATCTCATTAGGGGTCTCTCTAGTGAGGGGAGAGGGGCAGATATCTTCAGGACATGACTTGGGGCAGGGCATGGGCTTGGGGACCTGGCCAGCCCTCCTGGGGTGCCTGACTCTTGGGGGTTCACAGTTCTTGGCTTTAACTTCTGCAGGATCCCAGAGCAAATTGCTGTGCTGCAAAACTCTATCAACCCATTCACCAGGAGCTAAAATTCCGCTTTTTGTTAACCGTTACTTGTTAACCTTTGCTGGCAATGAAACCATGTCTTCTGTCACTAGGAAAACATCACAGTTCTCTTGCAAAGAGGTAGGCTGAGCTCCTAGAAGCTGCCACATGTACATTTTTCTCACCCCCTCCTAAAATATCACCATATTTACTCAGCTGAAGCAGAAGTTGACTAAACAGACATTCAATATAAAATTCATATTAAGAAAAGAGACACTTGGGATAATTTTGATTGATTTATTGGCAGAGTTTTGATAGCTACTGAAAAACATACTATTCATGTTTAGGTGAAAAATAAATGGAGTCAAATAAGTGTCACTGCATAGTACTAGGAGGTATATACAGCCACATGTAAAAATGCATAAACACAAACATTTCTGTACAGCATCTTTTCAGTCTGTATAGAGAAACACTGGCTTATAATATGGGGAAAATATAAAGCAGACATACATGCAACAAGGACATGACAGTTACATAGGTCCCACCTGCATCCCAACAGCTGCAATAACAATAATAACAATAACAATAATAATAATAATAACAATAAAAGCCTTTTTCAGGGAAAAAAATTGAAACCTGGAATGTTTTTATATTGAGGTTTCCAGAGAGCTTCAGATGTCAAACATATCTGAAGGTTATTTAAAGGCTTGATTCAAAGCCCTGTGAAGGCAATGGAAAGACTCCATCGATTTCAGTGAGCTTGGGGTCAGACCCAGCTATGCAACCATGATCCCATTCTGCCCTCCCCCAAAACCCAAAGTTGAAGTCTGCAGATAAAAATAAACAATTGTATCATACAAAACTTTGTATATAGAATACAAAAGGTAACCGTTGACTTTTTGTATAAAATACAACTTTTTGATAGTATATTTATTTCACATATGTATAAATATAACCCAAATAATATGATTTTTATTATTCCTACCAAAATATTATTACTTTTTGTTGTTGTTTTTACAAAAGTTTACAAAACAAATAATTCTTTATATTTACAACCCAATACTGTGAAGAGTGCCTGGTCAATGATGAAAAATAGACTATAAGGGTAGTGCACTTAGCCATTGCAAAGAAAGAGAAAAAAGACACTAGCTCCATTCAGATACAAGTGTTCTGAAGAAATTATACTGGATTCAAGTTTTGATTGCAAGAGTCCTTACAAGCTTGCATTTCAAATGCATCAGGCTTATATTTACAGGACTGGAAATGGCCTCTACCGTTTTTGAATTTACTTAAGACAGGATAAAATTTTGCTCCCAGGTATGGCACTCACAGCCCAGTGTCTTTTCCACTCTAGGCTGAGGCCAACAAGAAAACACTCAGCATTGAATACACCACCACATGATATCACAGAATCATAGAATATCCTGAGTTGGAAGGGACCCACAAGAATCACTGAGTCCAACTCCTGGCTCCTTGGGATCAGCTCCTAAGCGGAACAATTTTTTTTACATCATTTGAGGATTTGGAAAACAGTCTGGTCTTAATACAGAAACCAGTGGTGGCTTTTTCAATGGTGTGTGAGGGTAGGTGAAGTTACCAGGCTTCAGTGACCATTGCTCATGGTGATACTAACTCAGCCTCGGCCTTAGTGGCATCCATCGTAGTCGTCTGTTCCTACCAGGCAGTCACTGTTGACCAGCTCGTAGACGGGGTGTGTGCCTGGGTGTGAGGCAGATGAGCCAATCTTCCTTCCTCTTCAAATTCATGTAGCTACTATTTCAGTCTAGTTTTGCATGATTTATAGGGGACACATCTGTTAGATTGAATTTGTATCTCTCCAAACCTAGGTGGGACCCCAGTGACCCGAGCTGAAAAGCTCTTTAAAGACTTGGAAAAACTTCTACTGACATATCAAAGCGACCATGTGCACCCCAGTCAAAACTGGGGAGAAGAGCGAGCTTTCTGGGCAGCTGAGTGACCATGTCACAAAACACAGGGGTGTGCAACGATCACTAGATGGGGTGGCAGAAGGGATTCTTCACCAGGCTTTCTTGTCCCTTTTATGACAAACATTTCTGGGAATGAACAGCCTCAACTGGCATGTCTAACTAAATGCCCACGTTACACCTTTCCTGAAGGTGCTAGTGCTCATTTGTGTGACAGTGCTTCTTGAAACATCTTGAAAAATTGTGCCCATTTGAAATGACAGGGTGAGCTGACTGGAAAAGCCTTATTAAAACCTCTCTCAAGAAATAGGTCAGATAAGTGCAGAGGCTATTGTCAAATAGTCTACTCATCCCACTGCCACTAACAAGGATGAATAAAGCACTTGCACGGGCAGAGCAATGCCTCTTGGCACCAAGGCATGCGAACACAGGCATTGTATTCCTTTGCCACATCTAGTTTTAGCTAATTCAGAGGAGGCTGTGAAACACGTCACACCACATCATTTTAAAGAACAGCATTTTCATTTGAATTGCAAGATCTGTTCCCATCCATGAATCCTGTCTGAATCACTGTGGAGCTGTTTTATAGTGACATAGCATATCCTTCTGATCTCCTTACTGACCAAGTCTATAGCAAAAAATTTAACACAGTTGAGACTGTTCCTTGGGAGATGTGGAACTGCCTGTATCCCTATTGCTCTGCTCTGTTAGCCTTCAAGGCAATGCCTATGGGAATGGTCCTTGTCCCAGGATATCTTCCCAGTGATGCACAGAAATTGCTCAGGCCAGTGTTAGCTGGGCTATCACCAAACCCAGAACAGATGATTGAGTCCAGTGCCCAGAAATATATCCCCAAACTGTTTCATCTACAAGTACAGATGTGGCTGAGTGGAGCCTCCTACTGTGAGCTATAATTGATATGCATGCTAGTTTCAGGGGGAAGAGCCTCTCATACTCCACCCAGTGGAGGCTGTGGGGACCTTGGCCATCACTGGAACACTTTCAACTCCCCCCATATAGCAAAGGAAAAACAGCATGGAGCCAAAATGCTGTGCAATCAAAATGGCAGCCTCTCCCCAGACAAAAATGATGGCATTTCTTCTGAGGTAAACCTGTTTGATAGAAAAGGATCATGCTGAACTAACTGACACTCACCATGGTTTAAGATGAAAATGAGGACAGTGGCTTAGCTGAGCATTTGCCCTCCTCCAAGCTGGCCTGGAAAAATAGTTGGTGAGGCTCAAATCATGAGCACCCTTCTCACTCAAATTCTCCATTAAGTCACTGGAGTCCCTGGCGTAGGGCAGGGTGGCAAAGGGAGGATCCTGAGCTTTGGTAATAGTCCATCTCATATTTCCCTCAGTGCCCAAAATGACTGCGTTACTGACAGGACAGTAGTGTCCTTTGATACTCACTGCAAGCATTGATAAAAGGGATAATGCAAATGCTAGAGCACACTGAGTAACCTGCTGGATGATCTGTTTCCTTCTTCTCTTGAATAAGACCACTTACCCTGTTGTGTGCTACAAAAGATAGAGGGTTTATAACAAAATAATTGAGAAAGCAAATGTGAGTTTGTATGGAGCAGAAGTAAACAGTTTTTGTAATGCCATGAGAGACAGGGCTTGATGCTGTCAGGGCTGCAGTCCCAAGGAAGTTAAGGGCTGTGAACATGATGACTGAAGAGCTCTGGACCACTTGGGCTCTTACTTTCACTCAGAGAAATGTTGTTTCACAACCCCTACCACTGTCTGGTGCTTCCATGTGTGGGAAGCTAAACATGTTTTTCCCCACAGTCCCTGTGAGAAGAACTGATGAGTTTGCAATGCGCTGGGCACTGGTGTGGGGAACAGACCCTTCACGCATTCTCACTCCTTTGTGACAGGCAGGAATATCACTTACGCTATTACTTCATCTGGGGTAACCTCAATGTTGTTCCTAGAGCAACTCTTCAAAGAGGGCAGTTGCCCTATGCAGTATTTTAAAGAACAGCCCAGTTACTGGAGCGTAAATTAATAAAGGAGGTTGTTGGCATCTAGAGAAAGCTAATGTCCTTGCTGTCTCTTCATCTGGTTCCCTCTCAGTTCTGTCACTTACGAGTGGCTCCCTAGAATTTCGTCGAGGTTGATGTCTTTCATCCAGTCATCGTTACCAGGTTCTGTTTTCAGTAAAGAGTCTATAAAGTCCGAGTCACTGTTGAGCGCAGGTCCTATACTGTCACCTTGCTGGTTCAGAAAGTCAAATGCTAGGTCATTACCATGATCGCCGCCTTGGTAACCCCTAGAGTTTTGGTTGGTAGATGTGAAACCAGTTGATGGCAGAGATGATGGCGGTGTCATACTTGTTCCTGGCTGATTCAAGGTAGGCATAGTCTGTCCTCTCAGCTGGTTAGGTCTTATGCTGAGCCCTCGTAGTGAGCCAGCAGATTGTCCATTTAGAGTCTGGTGCATTGGGTTTAGAGGGGGCCTCATTTGGACTCCCGCTGTTAACTGGTTAGGAGGTGCCAGTGCACGCTGAGGAAAATGCTGGTTGCCTACATTGCGTTGCAAAGACTGGTTAGGATATGGAGTGCCAGTGGGGAAACGGACCCCTGCAGGCTTCAGTGCATCCTGCTGCTTCACTGCAGCTTCTTGTGGGGCCCAGTTCTGGGCAGTGGCAGTAGCTGTGATCATCACGTTGGCCGGCCGCTGAGCAGGGATACCTGTTGCTCCATGGTTCAAGCTTGGCCTTATTTGCTGAGTGTTGACCACTGACCCCGTCCCAAAAGCTGTCACATTGTTTCCCTGTGTCATGGTTTGCTGTCGGGACACCATGGGGTTATTCTGACCGGGCAGAACCGGAGTTTGGTTTCTGTGTGGCTGCATTTGATTCATTCCTGAAGTCACGTTGTATGTGTTTGGTTGGTTGCAGGGAAGGTTCCCATAGCAGCCCATACTCCGAGCAGCAGGAACAGAAGGCATTCGGGTTCCAGCGGCGGTGGACATGAGACTGGAGCTCTGAGGCATGATGCTATGAGTTGAAATTGGGTTGGATAAGGACATGTTGTTGGAACTCATGCTCACAGCTGCAGAACCACCTGGAAAGAAAAAAGCAAGTGTTACAACAAGCATGAGTATATCAATAAGGGATGTCACTCATATACCAACAGGTCAAAATCCAGTTTTCTATTAGCAGAATTTCTTGAACAAGATACTGTGCTCTTAAGAGGACTTACATGAACTTGCTCAAGGCCTTGAAGATACCTATCATTCAAAGTGTGGTTTGGCCCACATGAAACACTTGGTGGTCTTTCCATCCCTTCAGAGGGCAGCAGATAAGCCAAAGCTGGTGCTCATTGTAAGAGAAATATTAGAGCTGGGAAGGGCGGACTGAACCACTGGGCAGGAGAGAAGACTTCTCTGACATTTTTTACAGAAGCACCGGACACCTTAGACAGAACAAAGCCCGTTTTAGTGATCAGAGATCAAGAACTTCATTAAAGGGCATGGCTCATCCTGACTCCCTCTAAAGACAATGGGGAGCAAGAGGCACCATCACCAGGCTACTTTTTCAGCTACAGCAGCAATATCCATCCTTTCTGGGAATGCCTGTCCCAGATGACAGTGGGAGCCGAGACTGCAGCTCACACATTTGCAGCCATGTGCTGGGAGAGCAGTTCAGCCCAGTGTGTGTGACCTGCCTGTCCTCCCATGTGGCAGCAGAGCAGGGACAAGAACATGACTCAGTGCTGTACCTGGGGAGTGCCACCCAGATGACCTTTAAACTCTCTTTCCAGATGAGAGTTTGGCTATGGTCATTTGCCCCTGCAGAAGCTGATTTGACCATGAGGGAACCACATGTGATATGCTCGCATTTGCAGCACATGAAATTCACCTTCTGTGCATCAGAAAACTATGAGTTATGAGTTGGCACAAATCTACCACTCGTGGCTAATTCTGCCCACTAAAGGATTTTCCTGTACCTGACACCTGCCTAGGAATCACAAGAAGAGAGGCCTTCAGCCTCCAAACCTGGACACAAGCTCGCTTCTGTAGCACATTTGCGGCTACATAGTCTCTATTTTGAGGCCATGGTAAATCAATTATGGGATTGTAGACTGATTGCTTATGCAGTGCAAGACTGAATTAATCCCCGAGAGGCTGGTTGAAGACAACCATTTTCCAAACACAGCTGCTGTAGATGGCACTGTGGAGAACCCTCTCTGCACACAATCAGCTGCTCCGTAGCTTAATTCCCTTTGCTACTATTGCTTCCAGTACAAGCCCTGCGGGAAGCACAGCTTGGAGAAGTCAGGTTCAAGGCTAACGAAAGGAGATGTTTCTTCACACAATGTGTGGATCAGCTGAGGAAACATTTGCCGCATGGCACAGTACAAGCTGAATTCTCATATCACTTTGGGTGGCTCCCAAAGCGTGAGAAAAGCTGTTGAATGGGCTGGCTACCAAGGTACCACTGCATTTCGGGAATTCCCCGAGCCTCTGCCAGAGGAAGGAACATACAATAGATTTTCTATTTCATAGATAACAACTAGTAACAATATTGGACATACCTTGGTTCATACATAGCACAAAAACAGACTGAATTTTACTAACTTTAACTTTGTCATTGAGTCTTATATATTGGTCTGTCTGATAAATTTTATCAGGTGGTTCATCATCAGTTCCTTCCTACCACACAGGTGCTTCAAGACTGTGTCATGCCTGCAGCATTCTCCGAATACTTTAGTCTCAGTAAGTGGCGTGTTTTCCAGCCCCTTGGTCCTTCAAAGCTCTTTTTGATGTTTGATTTCAGAGCTGTGCAGCACTGCTGGTCACAGTAATAGCTTTTGCACATCTCCAATAGGGATGTAAATTAAGCTCTATTTTTCTTGTTCGGCATCATCTTGGACAGTGTTTGTGCATTTGGTTCCAATCACACAGCCTGTTCACAGTGATATCTGGAGATCTGTCAGTGATTATCTTTTGAGCTGTGTTAATTTTGTGTCACTCTGGCTTCTTAACAAAAATTGGCAATATGAAGTCAGATGCTTTAAAGGACATTATCTGAACAACTATTATCTTTAAGTTGTCATCTCACTGAAAGAAATATTATGCAAATTTGAAAAGATTCTGTCATATCAGTCCATGTTGTTTGATAGTAATTATATCCCCTTCCTATATTCTTTATTATTCAGGCTGTATCTGCTTCCCAAGTAGTTTTGCTGAGTTCTTCATTAGGTCGCTAGGGCTGCAATAACCTACTTATTCTTTTAATTTTGGCGGTATTGGTGGTCTGGAATTTCAAGACTAAATAAAAAGTAACATTAAGAATTTGGAGAACCTCTCAGCCAGCTCTTTTAAGACTCTTGAAGACAAATCATACCCACACATATTTTAAAAGTCTATGTTTAGGAACAGCTGTTTAATATACTGTTCCTGTTGAAATGTCACCATAATGATGTTCATCTCCCTCAGACTGGAGCTGAAGAGAAAAAAATCATATATTTCTGACTTTTCTGCATTATTTTTATACATATACTATTTCCATTTAGTAATGAATGCAAAGGATTCATTTTTTTTCCTTAAGGACTTAAAAATTAACTCTTCCCAAATCATTATTAACACTGAGAATGACTCCACAACCAGAGTGCTTGTTCCAAATTAATGTAAACATAGATACCTAAATTAAGAAGCTCTCCCCTGTCCTGGGAGGCAGCCTGTTCCACAAGCAGGCTCTAAGCGGGAGACACTTGTAGAGAATACATTTGCCTTAAGAATTACGTTGTCCTAACTTAAGCACCTAAATTCAGTCCCCAAACTGGTCAGCTCCTGGTACAGGAGATGCTATGGGGAGTCCACCTGGCTTTAGCTCCACAGGGACAATCAAATTCTCAGAATCAGTGCTCAGCAGGCAAACATACAATTAGCCCTATTTTTGGCTCTGCTGATGGGTTGTGCATTTTTGGAACTACTGTAACATCTCCTTTGAAGACAGGCTGAGAGAGTTGGGTTTGTTAAGCCTGGAGAAGTGAAGGTTCTGGGGTGACCTACCACCTTCCAGTACCTGAAGGGGGCCACAAGACAGCTAGCGAGGGACTTTTTACGAAGATATACAGTGATAGGACAAGCGAGAATGGCTTTAAACTGACAGAGGGTAGGCTTAGATTGGATACAAGGAAGAAATTCTTTACTCTGAGGGTGGTGAGGCACTGGAACAGAATGCCTAGAGAAGTTGTGGATGCCCCATCCCTGGAAGTGTCCAAGACCAGGTTGGATGGGGCTTTGAGTAACCTGGTCTAGTGGAAGGTGTGCCTGCCCAGGGCAAGGGGGGATTGAAGCTGGATGATTGTTAAGATTCCTTCCAACCCAAACCTTTCTGTGATTCTACGGTCTTTTTGCAGTGGTGATAGGGATGGGGCCTCTGATTCTTTGCTCCTTTATGCTAGTATCAAAGAGGAGCAATGGTGCAGAATTCAGTGGCATTTCAAAAGACCTGGAACACCAAGCTGGGGAGAGATGGTTTCCTCCCTCCAGCGGAACTATGAGTTTGTGGCATTAATTCACTTGTCATTGGGATGAAGCCCCTCCTGGGGTGACCCTGCCAGCTGCTGAACAGACCCCAGTGCTCCTGCAAATGCCACACTCTGAAAAATACAAGTGGCTGGGACATGGGCTGTACTTGTACAAAAGATGAAGCTTCCTCCTTCTTTGTCTTGCTATTTTTATGATTTTATTTTTAACACAAGTATTTTCTGTTCTGATTTCTTCCAGATGGGAACAAATGCTTTACCCAGAAGCACTGTGTACAACAGCTGGGCACCCCAGGCTACAGTGATTCAGAGAAACATCTTCCCTACCTGATTCACCTGCTTCTTGCCATGATATGGCACTGTGAGTAAAAGCATAAAGGAATAAAATGATTAATCGAGTTTCTCCAAGCCCTGGTGTTATTCTACTTAGCTTTTTGTCTCTTCTTCCCTGACCTGAGCAAAGCTATTCCCAGAAAACAGGAACAGATTCCCTGCTGTTACTCCCTTATGCAAGAGTTTCCTAATCCCTCCGTCTGGTAGCTTTGTTGGAAGCTCCTAGAACAGCCCTTTCTCCCAGGCTTGCCTGAAAAGCTGTTGTCCTCCCAGGGCTCACTCAGCAGGGACTTGAGATTTGAATGGACAAGTGCTGCCAATCCCACACGTTCCAAACCCAGGAGATGGGACTCCAAATACCACAAGACTGACAAGGAGTTCATCAGACTAACAACAAGAGCCACCGAACAACAATGGTGATCTACTCATTTTGGAGCCTTTACAGATGTGGCTGCAGTCACTTCCATTTTCTCTCTCAGGCTAGAAAAGGAATTTTTTTTAACTAAAAGCCAAGACTCTCAGTTAATCATTTGATTCCAGGAATTCGCCTTCAAACAACACACCAAATCACAAGATTCCCCAGCAAACTGCCAGGGCTGCCAAAGCATTTGTTTTGGGAGCACAGAAGGTAGCCAGCAAGCAGGGCGCTCTCTGCCCTGGGGCATTGCCCTCATCACGAGCTATTACACTGGCATCAGGGATGCTTGTGAAAATTTACTGGAGATCATAAACACTCAGGTCCATTAGAAAGTGGTAGTTTCCAGCAGCAGTTTCCAGCCTGCAGCAATCTTATCACTGCTAATACTTGGAAGCAAAGCAAAGGAGTGCTTGAATGTTGCCTGAGCAGCCCAACCTGGCCCTTCCCCACTGAGCTGGGCTGGTGATCTCATGGCCAGCAGGTTGGGCAGAGGAGTGGCATGTGAATGAGCTTCATTTCAGAGCTCATTAAAATTGTAACAGAAGACGAAAAAGTTTTGCTACAAAGGACAGGTAGGAAGGAAAGACTCAGATCACTGGCTGAATCTTCAGAGCCAACAGTTACGGAAAAACAAACACCAAACCATCTTTTTTTAATTCAGTGTGTTGTATACAAAATAACACTAGAAGGCAAAGGATCCTTTTTATACTTGCATGCAGAGACACTTTGCAATATAAAGAACATCCTTTGATCCCATCTGCTGCATTTCTCCCACCTCCTCTCTCTCCTCAGCATTTTTTCTTTGCTCTCTGAGTGGCCTCCAGCCAACCAGCAAGGTGAACAGCATGAGAAGTCAAACAGGCAGGCCTGTGCTTCCGAAAATAGACTCTCCAAGAAGGTGAGGGCACAAGAGCTGAAACAAAGGACTAGTCCTGACGTGTCGGGCATTTCCTGCCCATGGCAGTTCTGGCAGAAACCAGGGGCTTTTCCTCTACTGTTTGACTGATCTGTTGAAATGCTGCTTGTAGACCAACAGTAAGGCCATGACCATGACATATTAAACAGCCCAAAAGTACCACCCATGATGGTGCCATGCAAGGTACTTAAAAATCAATACGAAGGTCCTGACACTGTACATGAACTGCCATTCAAAGGGAGGAATGGTTCTCATCTCAGTCTCTGAAGCAAAATGTACCACATACATGAGAGAAGCATCTGGATGGAGTGAGATTGCATTAGTCAAGAGGACACCTCTGCATCAAGTATTTCAGTGCACCTCTGCCCCAGACAGTGCTAATGGGAGGGGTACTAACCCCTCCTTCCCCATGTTTGAGAGAGGCAGTGTCAGCTTGGATGAACCACCAGATCATACATCAGCACTTCTCAGTGGTGCAGGACAGTAAGGTAAATAGCACAGGAGAGCAACAGCCACCACCCACTGCCTCTGTTGTGATGTAAGTGGATATCCAGAAAATCATGCCCTGGTCATCTGTATATGCATGGCTCTTCTGAATTGTCTTCCAGCTGGAAGGAAGGAAGGAAACAAACAATTTCATTGAGCTGATGGGCACTTACCAGAATATTGGTTTGCTTGTTGCATATTGACCACGTTCCTTCTTTGGTCTTTATAATCTGGTGGTGGTCGTGTCAAGTGTCTGTTCAGCTGATCTTGTGGAGTTATTTTCTCCTAGAGGATTAGAGTAGAAATGCATTAATTTGCTTTTCCTTATGCTTTCCTGTCTCTGTCCTTTGCCCATCTCTTTGTTATCTCAGTATGTATAAAGCTTAATTGTTTCTTCCTTTCACCCTCTCTGGTCCACAAAGGCACCTGTGAAACTGTGCCATCACCCACTAAATTCTATATGGAAACCTTTTTGCTGGTTGCAGTGTGTTTCAGACTGGTTCAACTTTCCTTAAAACCACTGAGCGTTTGTCAACCTCTGAGAACACTGTCCTTGTTTGCACTGCAGTACAAAGTATCTTCTGATGTACACTTTGTCTTGCTCATCACGCTGATCAGATAGAGGGGCCTGATGGTTCCTCATGGTTCCCTCCCTGTCTGTGCAGCTAGGTGTGCTTTCTCTGAAAGAACAGACAGAGCAAACGCCCATGTCTAACCCAAAAAAAGCCACAGCTGTGCAGCTCGGGAGCAATAAGGGTTGACACCTGCTCCTTGGCAATGACTATCAGCCCATTTCACCCACATAGTTCTCTCAGCATGCACAGCTGGAAAAGAGGACTTGAGCTCATCATCCCCATCCACAGCCATGCCCATTCCTCACTCACTCCTTCCTCCTACACTGGAGGAGTGACCACAAAAACCAGCAAAACCCTTGCTTTGTCCTCGCATCCCCTTTTCTGCCTTCAGCAGGGATGCCATTAGGACATAGTGTAGCAAGGATGGTGCTGTGCTGGCTGCTTTTCATGACACTCACCAATGTCCTGTACTTCCCCATACATGTGCATGGTGCTGTCTTTCCTGTTACACTGGGAGTACAAGTGTTGGGGCAAGGATAGAAGGGAAAGATTGCAGAAAAAAATATTAGTTGGGGAGAATATTTTTATGTATTTTGAGCCTGGAGGGACATGTCTCTGGTAAGAGGAAGATAGAAATCAAAGTCCTTGAATTGAAATCTCCCTAGCTGCCCTGTGGTCATAAAGATCAGGAAAGGGCAGGCACCGGAGTCAATGCCAATCTCTCATCAGCATAGTGTGACTTGATGCATTCCGAGTGCTACTGTTCACCCATGAGCAACAACACCTCGGGACATGTGGCCCTGTGGCAGGAAATTGTGAGTTTGGTGCACACATGCCCTTACTGGGCAGCTGCTGGGCAAGCTTCACACCTCTGCAATGCTCCCAGGTTTCATGCTCAGCTGCCACAATGGCAAGCTGCCTCACCAGTGTGAAAGAGTCGGGCCCTGGCTGGTGATGGAAGTCCACCAGAGTAATTTGAGGATCTTCTGCCTGACAAGAGAGGCAAATGGACCTTCTAATGAAAAATCTGTTTTTATTTCTCCCAGGAGCACTTAAAAACTGGGAAAAGAGCCTGTCTTGTGGTATTTAGGCATTTCCATAATGCATGATGAGAGTGAGTGGTCTGATTAAGATTTTTAAGGCTTGTTTTAACATCCTGCTAAACCTGAACCCTTGTGAAGAAGAAAGACAAGTTATCTCCCAGGAAATCCCAGCAATGCATACCGAAACTGTAGGCAAGCTTCTTGTGTCTTTCTATGTACACAATACAAGAGCAAAGTCAAGCTGATTAAAAAAACACATTCTGTAGAGTATTTTCAATTTCTATTTTATTTTTAAGAGGAGCTATTTGAGCAATTAACTTTTTGTTCTGCTAGAAATTCTGACAGAAAACTGCAGCATATAGACCTGACTTAAAACTTCCTTTTTCTTCTATATAAATCAAAAAGTCAAGAAATATTTCCTTGTAGAATCCGCCATGCTTCATAAAATGACCAGAAACTCCCAACTGGTCTCTCAGATACCAAAGGAGAGGAAAGAACTGACTACAGGTATCTGGAAATGCAAAAAGGAGGACTCATGTATGATCCCAGCTGAGCACACAAACTTGTCTTGAAACCCAAAATCAGTCTACCTGATCCTTGTTTACACACAGGCACTTCACACCATGCTGCCTGGGTCAAAGAGCCTGGAAGTCAACTTTTCTCTGAGGTTGAAGTAGCTTAGCAGTACACGTTGGCTTATCTTGCAAAGAAAACCATGGACAATCTCCATATGCCTCAAATCAAGCATATGCCTGGACTGTTCTTGCAATGAAACCACAGTAGCCTGGATAGTTAAGTTGTTTCATATAGACTGAAGAAGATTTCAAAAGGGCTTAGCAAAGTGCTGAAAAATATGAGGCACACTCTTGAAGTTCTAGGCATTGCCAAAACTATCTCAAAGTTTAGGGGGCTTTCTTTTCAGCATCCTAGCGTTCCTTTGTATTGTTTTTACGACAACGTTTTCCATGTAAAATAAGGAATTAGAAAACTTACAGCTTCTGCCAACATCTGCTGCTGTAGAAGGAGTTGTTTTTGCTCCATCATTTGCCGTTGCAGAGCCTGTTTCTTTTCCATCAGCTGCTGATTCAACAATGATTGCTGGGATGAGTTCATGTAACCACTTCCAGTGTTTGGATTTGAGCAAGAACTGGAGCTTGGAGTGGGGCCAGCTCCCTGGCCTACCACAGAGTGTTGATCCTGAAACAGAAGAAATGGCTCGTGAAGGATGAAAATAACAACAAGCATCAAGAAAAGGAAATAATCCTTTGCATGTAATTAGCTCAAGTTCAGGACGTAGCCCACAGACTCTCGGGACAAGTGACCAATACAGGGCTTTGACAAAGTAAGAAGGGGATTGAATAACTTTATTGCTCAAGGGAGACTGAAAATGTGCCAGGTGATTCCAGGGGAAAACCTCAATATAGTACCAGGAGCTTGGGAAACATGATCAGAAGTAACAGAGATGTCCTGGGGATGTTTCAGGAAACATGCATTGGGCTGTACAGCAGTTTGTTTGACCACAAGGGAACAAACTCAGTGTCTGCTGGTTCCTATCATCTGGTGAACAGCAGCAAGAACTTACAGACTTATTACTAAAAGTGGCATCTATTCTTAGAAAATACAGAGGTGGTAAGTTGATACCTCACAGTGGGGTGAATGGTGCTGCTTTCATTCATCTCGTCACCTCCCTGACAAGAGAAATCTCTGAGAGATTGCTAATTGACTCCCACTAGCAACAGGATCAAATAGGCTTGAAGTGTATCAACTTCTTTGGCAAAACAAATGTGTAACTGGGAAGGACTTTGAAGAGTGCTTTAGGGTCTCTCTGGTCTCGGTGAGGAATCTAGATCTGCCTCCTCTTCCCAGTGTGCAGCTTCATGAGGAAGGGATGGCAAAAATTCATTGCAGAAAGCAATGCAGAAGTACTTGAGGACTCAAATCATTCTCATACAAGACAAGACATGGAATGACAATATGCTGCTCCCTTTCTCTCAGCCATAATTTCTCTCAGCAGCAATATGTTTTCTGCCTACTTGCTCCACCAGTGTTTAGTAATTGGGCCTTTACCAAATGTAGGAAATAGCTTTCTCAGTGTACACACAAAACCACTCAGCCTATGCTGGGTCACTCGATACTCAGGTATTCCTGAGCCACCCAGCTACAAAGAAAATGGGATACACTGGAGGGGTCACACAGTCATGAGACACATCCATTCTCTGCCCCCACTTGGCTGCAATTCACCATAGGAACCAACCACATAACTCTCTACAACCTGACAGACAGCAGCATTTTTGCCTTGCAACACAAGATTCCACAGCTGGACTCTGATGCTCCCTATTATGCAGGGGTTCTCCCAGTACTGAGGTGTAGATCCAGGATCTGGTCTACTACCTAGCAAAAGTCTGCTCCATGGCCCTTGTCTCCCATGGCATCTAGGGAAATATGGACTGACCAACAGTGAAACAAAGACTGGTCATACACACCCTACTCATGCCCTGAAGACCATGGAGCACTGATGCTTACTGCTTTGCAAACTCCAGGAAAGCCCATTTCTGTGCCTTAGCTTTTGCATCCCTCCCCTCCCCAGTGACACTCACTACAGACTAATCCCACTTATCTTTCTACCATCTGGCAAGGAAGAAATGCAATGATTGTTATGGGTGTTTCTATTTTAAAATAGTTCTGTGGCTTCTAGATGGGGACGTATGAGTGTGTAGCTAGTTAGATAAAGTATTTAAAGACTGTTACTGAAATAAAAACCATGACTTTCTTCTGGAGCCACCTGCAGCCCCCAAGGCAGTCTTACGAACCCACCCTTCAAATTTACTGGGCTCTTACACAATAATATCCTGCACACTTTCTTTCAGTTACAGAAGGAATCCAGGATTGCTCGGCACTGCCACATTTTTCAGCCCTTATGTTAGCTGCAAGATAGAAAATACCTCCTCTCAACAGACCTTCTTGCCAAGTTGTTGCGCAAACTTTTTTGTCTTCCTTAAAATATTTTGAAAAGAAAAATATGTTACAATAAATTGGCTTTGACTTCTATATTCAAATGACAACTCTAGCTTGAACCCAGCCACATGTTCCATCCATTAATAGAATTCATCTGTTGCATTTTTGCACAGATAGTGCAGGCTCCCCTGAATGTGCTTTCATAGTCCTGCTTAAAAAAATCCACAAAGGCCAACTTTTTCTTTCCCTCATCCCCTACCAGCCCATACAAGCAGTAGGAGGGATTTTGTTTTAAGATGAACTGTGTAGTGTCCATTCACAGTACCTATCAAAGAAAGCTCTTCTGTAAAAGCCATTGGCACAAAACACCAGCTGCTTGGCAAACAGACCCTGAGAAAACAGTGTAAATCATCAACTTGGAGCCAGGTTGTTTTTTTTTTTTGCATTTGGTCCTTTCTCTGCTGTTCATGAAATGTCAGTGCAAACCTATCAATCTACGATGTGTTACTTCTCCTGCCAGCTGATCTTCCATGTTGGGATGAGAGAAGTTTCCTAATAAGTTAGGGATTAGCTGCACAGCAGTTTGCCCTTCATGAACCAGTGTTACTGAGTCTTGCTCTCACCCCACGCTTGCAGCACTGCAAATCAGACAGCAGAAGGACTACACTGTGTGAGAGATGTGGGGCTCTGCTCCTGCACTTGGACAAAGGGCACCTTCCAACATCCCTGATAAGGAAGGGCAGATTTGTGTTGGAGTTACCCTGCTTTCATTGAACTGTTTCATTCTGCTCTTAAACCTGGCTTTACTGCAGCAGCTTTACTACAACTCCACACGTCTAAAGGTGCTGGTACTGCCTTTTGAACCTCTTTTCTGGGTTCCTGTGCTGTGGTTCATGTGCTTTAACTTTAGAAACCCCTGATCAAAGAAAGCCTGGAGCGGGATGTGCATGTCCCCTTACCCAGGGGTGCCTCTGCCCAGCAGCCCAGCATCCCTCCAGCTGCAGAACCCCAAGTGCTCGCTTGCACAGTGACACCATGTGCAAGGAAGGCAACCTTTTCACTTTGCCTCCAAGGAGGCGACATGAGCAGGAGAACATCTGTGCAGCCAGCCAGGTGTCAGGCACAGGCTGGAAGCTTCACACCTCCAACAAGTACAGATGTCCATCTGAATTTGCTCCCAGTTCCTGCCCCACCTGTGGGCATGCCACATCCCTCCAAATGAGCTGTAGCCCTTTCAGGGCTGCGTCTGGTGCCAGCTGGGGAAGTGGCAGCAGCCGAGGGCTGAGTTAGTGGTCACCAAGCACCACAAAACCCCAGCTGGTCCAATGGTGTTGAAACTTCAGCACAACTGCTAGTGCTCTAGGTACAAAGCAGGTGTGTTGCATCATGTCCTCTGATGTTACAGTGAGATATAAAACCTATGAGACGCAGAAAAAGGCAGTCAATGAGAGCTCCTCAGAGCTGGTAGCACAACTGGGGTTTTGTTCATCAGCATCACAAAGAATATTATGTTCAAATGTCTAAATTAGCAGTAAATCAAAGCACTGAAGACCAAGTTTTCTTTTCACTATCCTTGCTGCAGCTGACTTTTTTTCATACACATGAAGGGATGTTTTGGCTTCTAACACACATATGAACTTTATAAAATGCACTTTTCTTTTTTCCCCCCTTTCCCTTCTCCTCCCCTCCACTGCTCTCCCCTCCTCACCTCTCCCTCCCCCTCCTCTTCCTGCTTGCCATGGACCTTTCCAAAAAAATTTCACCTTTCTTTCTCCTTGTCTTCCTTTCTCTCTAAAGCTTGTCAGGAGCCCTGAAAACCTTTTGCAAGCTTATGTCTCTGCATTCTTAGTTCACAAGTGGTTTAGGGACATTTGGCTGGAAAAGGATGGGTAAATCTTTCATCTCTTTCTCCTGAAATGCCTTGAATTGCTGAATAATTTTGCTGGGACAGAAGGAAAACAATGGTAATTTGTTTTAATAAACCACAATGCCCACAGAGGCTGTTTGTTTCCCAGCCAGGAGCCCTGGCATCTGTGCCACAAGGCGAGCTTCTGCTTCTCGCAGATTTTCCCTCAAAAGGAGATGGGAAATTTTTCCACCTTTCTGTTCCTCTGTGGGGCAATTCTCTCTGTGCCCAGTGTCAAGTCAGGAGTGAATGCATCAAAGCGAGTCCCCTCTAAGTTTAGGTCCGTAACAAAAAATTTAGAGCAGATTTTGTCTAAACTGCCTGCTGGAGCTCTCCCCTCATTGTACAGAGGGATGGGGCTGTATAATTAGGCTTCAGATGTTTAATTTAGATAACCAAGTTAGGAACCCAGATTAGATGATAGGAACATTCCCTTGCACTCCTCATTTTGGATGCTTCTAGTCACACTTGAGTAAGATGCCTGGAACAGTGTGAACACTTGATTTGTCAAGCACCAGTGGATCACTTTCTAAGGGTGTTGTATAGAGCGACCAAAAAGCCTCCCAAATTAGCCATGCAGAAGATA
The DNA here is from genome assembly GCA_035583135.1 of Lophotriccus pileatus. Lineage (NCBI taxonomy): Eukaryota > Metazoa > Chordata > Aves > Passeriformes > Tyrannidae > Lophotriccus > Lophotriccus pileatus. The sequence continues at coordinate 37,047,320 of JAWWES010000001.1, forward strand.
GGCTGAATTTCTCCTAATACTCTGCCAGATAATATTTTTATGCATTCCAAGAAGATTGTTTTCATACGTACAAACAGCATTTGAAAAACCAGTACATTGCAAGATCTTGAGACCCGGTTTTTGCTGTGTCTAATATCCAGCGATACAGCTGGGTGAAGACTGCAAAATATTTCCTTTCAGTAATTTTGTAGAGTGTTTATAAGAAGTTGGCTCAGCCAACTTCTGTAGTTTTCTCCTGAGAACATCTGAGCTCTCAGGACAAAAATTTCAGGGCCAACCATGTTTCCAAGGCACATACACCAGGAATCACGGACACTAGCGTTGCAATTTCACAAGCCCAGGCTGTCTGCCAGAAATACTTGTGCCTTCATCCAACCAGGGAAAAGAAGCAAATGCTGTGTCACTCCTTCAACAAACTGGAGTGACGGAGCTCAAAGAGGAAATGCAGACTAATCCCTTTCCACTGAAGCTGGAAATGATCATGACAGTAGAGAGCACACACCTGATTTCTGCATCCTCATGGTGTGAGTCACCCATTGGAGGGATAGGTTTGGACATCAAGTTATGCAGCAGGTACTCAGCATGTAGAGAGATAAGTATTTCAGCATACCCAACTGCTGCAGTTCTCACTGGAAGAGCCAAGGACTAGGCTTTTTAAAAAGACATTTTTTTTTTAACACACTGACGTTAAAGTGTACCCCATAACTATTTTCAGAAATAGGTAACACTGTGCACAATCTCATGCATAAAAATGGGTGAGCAAATCCCTCAAAGGAGCCAATCCTCACTACTGGTGAGAAACCACGAGCAAAAGACTTTGACAGATAGTTATTTGTGCCATTCTCATTAGAAACCTTTTATTGCACTTTTCCTTTTCAGCACCAACAAGGAAGCTGCTTACTCCTGAGATCCTTGGGAACTGATTTTCAGCCATTAGTGATTTATTTGTAGCCCTGCCGTAATCCCTTGATGGAAAGTTGCACAGCCCCATAGATGCTAGCAGGCAGTCTTACAACAATGTTCTCAACCCCAACTCCTTAAACTTGAGCAACGTGGGAGCTGCATCTTGCAGGGTCCAAGCTCAGATTCAGCACTTGCACAGTCACACAGCAACAGACCTAGGAACAGTGCCTCATTACCAGCCTTGTTTGACAATCAAGTCTTTAACGAGAACAAAGGTTGACAGTGATTAATCATTAAGACATTTCTTGTTCCTTGCTGCACGTGTTGGAGGCAGCCTCCTGCAGAGGCAGTCTGGCAGATTTCCTGTCTGCTCTATACCAGGGCCCGGGTCCGGACACACAGGGATGTCTTTTCCCAAAGCCAAGCGCACAGATGAAAGTCTTGTCTCCATTTCTGAGCACGGCAAATTCGGAATGCACGTGCATTCTGCAAAAATAATAAACCCTCAGCTGTAAATCTGATTGCTGTATATTCAGGCAAAATGACCTAAAGGAGATTTGTTCATGTCAGAATTTTTCCCAGAGATTTCAAGGATGGATTATTAGTATTTTACCACATGCACCATGGTGAATTTTTAATGTCATCTTCTGGTGTAATGTATATATGAAGGTGTCCGTTCTAGAAATATTTTGTTTATTTGTAATGAAAATAACATGCATGTGTTGAAAGTTCAACAGAGGAGGTTATTGTGAAATGTCTGCATTGGAAGAGGAATGTTGGCTCCATCGAAGTCAATGGCAAAACTCCAGCTGACTTCAACGAGACTAGAATTTCCTCCCAGATCTCCATCCAGCCACAGGGGCACAGTGGCACTCTTGGCTTTGGAGTGACCTCATTTTACACTTTCTGGACAAGATACCTGGTTCAGAGAGACACCATGTACTAATGTACTTCGGCAAAGACTATCCTGTGCTCTTTATTTAAATACCTCAGGGGCTTTAATTTATATTAAAATAAGTTTGACAATAAGCATTAATGATGAAGACTTCTATCCGGTTTTGGACAAGACCAGATACATAATGATTTGTTCTACTTCAGCATTATAATTTTCAATGGCTGTAATATGCAATACCCACATTGCAACAAGCCAGACCCTTTAGTTTTTCATCACACAATTGCAGGAAAACAAATTAGAGAGGTTTAAGAAACTGCCACTCCTCTAGCTAGAGCAAGAGCTGGTGTGAGTGGACTTGTTTTGCCTAGTACTACAGGACAAGGTACGTGCATACACACAGGGTTTGTGCTTTCACTAAGGAGTGGTAATTTCCAGCTGAGGCAGTGAAAACTTCCTAACCTGACTGAATGAGACATTTGTGATTATCTGTCTGTACCTTTAGTGTGGGCATATATTATCTGTGTGTATGTATACCTTATTCATCTAAGTGTTCTTGTCTCGCTGCCATGTGTTTATTATCTTTCCCAAAAATTATCTAGCCTGAGGTCGACACAGGAGAACTACTAGCAATCAAAACTAGAGTCTTGTAAGAGGAAGAGTTGGATAATTCAGAAATAGGTGACACTCACACACTTTTATGTTTATATTTAAATGTTCAGTTCCCAAAGCAGTGCTAAAAAAGACACTGAAGCATTACATAGGTATGTAGGCTTAGGTATAACGTATCTTTTTTGGCACCTCACCTTATCCTCATGTTTCCCGCCCTGCAGTGACTCTGACAGTCCCACTAATCAAAGGGTATGTAGGCACCATACAGGGAAGCATGGTCCCAAAGTCCCCGAGCTAGTGGACACCTGGGCTGCTAGGATCACATGGAACCAAGTGAACTAGGAACATGTGGAAATTTTATTCTCAAAAGACACTATTTATTCTCAAAGATAAACCACGCTGGAGGACACTGAGCTGAGGGACACTGAGCTCAGTAGGATGCTGTGTGAGTGCAACCATCTTCCAGACCTGAACCCATACAAGGCTGTCACTATAAGATCAGGTATAAAAGAGTGCAGTATTTGCAAAACTATTACATTCTAACAGACCTAATGGAAAGAGAATAAGTCTGTGCCTTTTCTGTTGATCATAAACACTAATGCAAAATTCCATAGGAAATTACTGTAATTTTTTATCCTCTTGCTTTCCAGGCTATTATCTAGTTTCCTCAGCTTTTTTCCCCACTAGCATTCATCTAGGTTTTCTTCGCACCTTCTATATCCCTCCTCATATAGGATTTGACCTCCTTATTAATTCTCTGTGGTTTAAACATATCTGTGTCACTTCTAAATAACAAGCACACATCGAAAAAAGAAAAAAATTTATGACATAATGTGAAAATTTTCCTCAAGCAATAAAAGAAGGCAAAGCAAACACCATCAGTGCCAACTTTGCTGCAAGAGGGCATGAGGGAGCTGTCAACCTGAACAAAATATTCAGTGAAGAAAGAAAAAAAAAAATTAAACACAAAGAACAATAACAACAACAGAAAAACCACATCACTTGAGCCAAACACTTGAATTCAAATGGATACAACATGGATGACATGACTGTCAGAGATACATAGTAAGATCAAAACTCTCCTGCTGAGAATACACAGCAAGAACATGAGCATCCCTAAACCAGAGCCTCCTGGGATTCACTTTCGAAACCAACAGCTCTGAACTCTGACAGAAAACAATGCCCAGTACTGAAAAGCAGTGTGTGAAGAATGGCTCTGACCTGCATCTCCATGCACTGATTGAAGCTGCGGGTGAGACGTGCCTCAGGTGGGACTGGATCTCTTTGTTTCCAGTTACCCATCCCAGGACCATCACTGGTGGAACAAGTCACTGGGCACAGAAGCAGATTCCCACTGCGACAAAAAATGTTTCAATAACAATTGTTTCCCACTGTGACAGCTCACACCACTGGTGCAAGTGCACAACGCAGGGGTCAAGAGAGAATCTATAACTGCCCATCTACTCAGTTTTGAATGAGTCCTTATCACACAACCCCAACTGTGGTCTTCCCTCTCCTTGCTGAAGGGCCTTCTCTTTCCTTTATAACAGTTACTGTCTTTATTATGAAACAATTTGATGGGTGTTAATTTGCAGGAATTGACATAAACCTTAGGCTCCTGCCATCCCCTTTCACTCTCTTCATGAGTGTCATAGAATGGTGTCAGTGGCCGCAGCAGCCCGAGGGTTTGACAAATCTACCTATCCCTCATCTGTCTCTGCCAACAGCACTTTCATTAAAGTGTGAAAACACCAGGTTTCCTAAAAAGCACTCCTGGGATTTGACTCATTTTTCATTATGATCTCAAGATGTAGGAAGCAATGTGGTTTCCTCAGGTACCCCAGCAGCTCCAAATACTTCTCTGGGCCAGGCAATGAGTAAAGCCAGGATCCTGAATTTTAGGAAAACAAAATTCCAGCCGTTCAAGTAGTAAGAGCCCCTGACAAACTGCCCTCAGGAAATAGGGAGCAGAACAGAGCTGGAAGATCTTTAAGGACACTTTCCATAGAATGCGGGAGCTCTCAATCCTCAGGTGTAAGAATTCAGAAAAGGAAGGCAAGGGACCAGCATGGATGAGTTGGGACCTGCTGGGCAAATTAAAGGACAAAAAAGAAATGCACAGGCAGTGGAAGCAGGGACAGGTATCTCAGCAAAACTATAGGATCGCTTCACAGTTGTGTAGGGATGGGGTCAGGAAGGCCAACATGTGGCTTGAGCTGAACTTGGCCAGGCATGCAAAGAATAACATGAAGAGCTTGTACAGGTATGTCAGCCAGAAAAGGAAGGACAAGGAAAGCATACCTCTTTGTCATGGTTTTGTTTGTCCTTGGAGGTATGCTGGAATTTCCTTTTTTCCCCTCCCTGTGTTGGGGGGAAGGGGGAATCGGGCATGGTAACTATATCTAGGCAACTAATGGCACAGAAGAAAGGGCTAGTAAGGCTGCATTCCCATGTTAATTGCCTCGCCTTGTCTCCAGGGAAACGGGAGAGGAGACTGGGAGGGCTGAGTTGGAAGCTGGGAAGGGGGTTGGAGGTGGCCTGAGCTGTCGGAGTGGGGAGAGCGGAGTGGGGAGAGTGGGGAAAGCTGCTGGAGCTGTCAGGGCTGCCGCTTCTGTGGATGTGCAGTTTGGAGCTGTTTGCTTGGATTTTCCATCGGAGAGGGACGGAGCTACACCGGCTGCATCTCAGCCAGCGGGAAGGAGTGAGTTCGCCAGTGTTAGGAACTGTGTCTTCCCTTCCCCTCCTCTCTCCCTTTGGTGAGGGGGGGAGGACATCCATTGTCCAGCTCGTCTCCAGCATTCTGGGGAGACATCACGTGGCGACTGCTGGTGACCCAACAGCACCCCCTGCTGACTGACTCAACCAACTGCAGGCTCCACACCTCCAGTGGTTCAACAGCGCCTCCTCCTGACTGTGGTTATAATTGCCCCAAAGGGTGCAAAATTGAACTGTTTTCACTGTTGGGTTTGTTCATTTGTCTTGAAGGGGATTGTTTCTGGGAGTAGGATCATTGTTTGGGTGTTTTACTTGTGTTCTTTCATTGTTTCTGCCAATACTTACTGACCTTTTAATAAAGGGCTGTTATTCCTACCTTGCTATAATTTTATTTTCCATTTTCCACACTGTTCCTCAATCGAAGTCTATTAATTTTGGATTTATAATTTCTTAGATGGAGGAGTTTTGGGTCTTCCTCATAATTTATTCCCAGCAAAACACTTGTGTCTCATTTAAACTGAGACACTCTTCAATGAACATGACCAGCAAACTGGTAAGAATGGATGAGGATATTCTCAACAACCTTTTTGTCTCAGTTTTGACTAGCAATCTATTCCCACATTTTAGTTTTAGTGAAGATTCAGACTAAACATATGGAAAAAAATTTTTTATGATGAGAGTGGCAAAACACTGGAACAGGTTTCCTGGAGAAGTTGTGAATGTTTCAGCCCTGAAAATGTTCAAGGTCAGGCTAGACGAGGCTCTGAGTCTAGTGGAAGGTGTCCCCACTCATTGCAGAGGAGTTGGACTAGATGATCTTTAAAAGTCCATTCTAACTCAAATGATTTTATGATTCTGAGATGTAACAGGGTTAGACAGAGCTCACCCACTTATGCTTTCAGCCCTGCAGAGTTTAGCTCTTTACCTGGCGAGAATCCCCATCATGGGAGTTGATCTGCTGCATCACTCCCTCTGGTAGCCTTACTGGACATGGCAGTGGTGCATGGCGGTACATCTACTTCAGGAAGAAAAAGGTTCTCAAAGGTGACAGAGGTCTGCTACCACTGTACAGTGGCACAGGCCCTTCAAAGAGCACCTGGCATCTCACTGAGCTCAAAGAAACCTAAATGGAGCCAGCTAGAGACGTCAAAATAGCTCGATCCACCAGGGACCAGTCCTGCCTCGGAGAGCATGCCTGGGAGGAATTATCTGAGGAAAGGCTTCTTAAATCAGATGAAGTAAAAAAGAATTATACTTCTGGTATTTGTTTAGCTATTTACTGCCCAAATCTTGCAGCGTGGGAAAGAATAACAGGCTATCCAGAGCCTGCCGTATGCCAGCTATCAGATAATGTGCTACTCTGGAGAATGGGAAGGTTGATGCCAACAAAAACTTTCTTGGATGACTTCTGCTTGTTTTGTATTATTCTTGTGCAAGAGCAGTGAAAACCTGTCTTACACCCCTGTTTTTAAATAGATCTAGTGTCATATGAAAAAGAACAGGTGGACAGGGTATTGCTGTCCTGTTTTTTTTCTCTGAGCAAGGGAAAGCACAAATGCAATTTCCTATGTCAAATTATCCTCATATTTTGCTGTGGTATTTCCCACATTTGGATATAGCAAAAGTCACAGAGCAAGGAGTAAGAGGCTCTGGGTAGCCTGTTATACTCATGCTATCCACCCTGCCAGACAAGCCATGGGCTTTGCTGTGGGGAACACAGCGTTGCCTTCTGGCAATGCCTTTGAAGAGGTACTGGGGAGGTTCAAGTTCTGCCCTGTCTTCACATGGTTGGTCACATCCAGACAATTAAATAAACATATAAACTAAGAAAAGACTCAGTTTATTAGTATCAGGCTTTTTAGGGGTCAGAGCGTACCCATCTCACTGTCTGGTGGCAGAGCTGAGGAGATAAAAGTACAGTAAGGAGCCTTTGATTGGCTTCTGCAGTGCCCACTGAGATACATTGGACCAGACAGTTCAGATAAAATGGTGAAGTAGAAACACCCGGCTGATCACTTAACTGTGCTTATGAGGAGGCAAAGCAGAAGTAGAAACCAGCTGCACTAAATGAACTGCATGAGTTGTACTACATTCCGTAACCACTTGGTTAGACACCACAGAGGTTAAAAAAAAAAAAGGAGTTGGCTTGGTTTGATTTGACTTGCCTGTAAAGGTCACCCCTTAGCAGTTCTGGCAGTTGGACAAAAATAGAGGACAAGAGAGAAGTGTTCATTTATTGTGAGCTTGGTTTATTTTGGATTTTAGATATTCTGAATCCGCATATTTGCTCTACTGCAAAATTATCTTGATCTGTGACATCCTTTTCCCTATCCTAAAAAGCAAAAGTTGGATTCATTCTTGGGCAACAGACAGCATATGTCTACTTTAACTTAAAAGTAAGGTTTAAATGGGATTTACTTGGCTCACTGGTTTGCACTATCTGGCGCACAAAAAAAAGCTTATCCAAAGGCTGTTTTGCATGCTACTCCTGCAAGCGACCTTCTCTCTGGGCCACACAAAAGTTTCTGGTAAGTTTTTAGATCTCATAGGCAGGAGAAGCCTACCAGGTTGGAGCCTGTGTGGATTCAAACAACAGGAGGACACTCTGACACAGAAGAATTCACATACATTTGTTAATTAGGGGAAGGGCAAAAATCTTGCAATAGGTCAAACCGTAGGTTCAGAATATTCAAAATATCATGATAAAGATTTGATACTGGATAGCAAGGAGTTGTGATGTGGCATTTGTGGGAGTTGACACCAAAACTTTTGAAAAACTGTACTAAAGTTACTACTTGATAAAACATCTCTAAAATACTGTGTCCCTCTTGCTATGACAATTATAGAAGTGATGGAAGATACTGAGGGTTTTAATCAATGACATAAAGTACCTCAAATGGGTGTTGAAATATGTATGATTATGTAAATTAGATTGCTTGGGCTAGAAAGGGCAAGTTTACAAAGTAGTTGGTTGGCATGGTAAAGAGCCCTTTCCAAGTACATCTTGTTCTTCAGATCAAAAACCTGTCAAATTCAGGGAATAACCCCTTACTAGCAAGGTCTTGTAGCAAGGTCTTTACTTACTCAAGTAAAAATACTTCCTTGATTTTTAATAATGTTAGTTGTGCCTCTTGATTTCTGCCCTGCTTCTCTGTAATATTTTTTGTGTGACTAATCAGCCTTGAATCTAACAAAAATAAAGTGTTAATTAAGCTTTATCTAATCTCAATCTAATCTGACAGCAGCAACCCCCATCTGCTACTCTGCTGTGCACTCCTATTTGGACCACCCACTATACATGGATAATTAGGTGTCACAACTACTATGGCATCTAAGCCCAGGAGAGTGCTGAGTGATTCAGACAGCCATCTTCATAGCCAGGCTCACCAGTCCTTGCTTTCCTAGACGTGCAATGGACAGGAGCTACTGCATTGTCCCATCTACGAGCCAGAAACGGGCTCTTTTCATACCATCAGAAAGTTAGGTATCTAATCAAGTCACCCAGGCTCTCCTGGTTGTTCATGTAGTGAAGGCAACTCATTGCCTCCAGAGGGTTACTGGCCAAGTCTGGCCCCTGAAATGGACGGGATGAATCTGGAGTTGCCTCTGTTCTTCTGCTGACTGGAAGAGCGTGGGGGGCTAACTTGGACATGAGACTGCACATTGAAATGAGGCATCTCTCATCTGATGATAAGAAATCTGACTGAGAAATTACATGGGCACCAAATCTGTAGTAACAGATTTCAGAGCCAAATGCAAGTGCATTGCAAAGATCCCACTGGGTTTTGGACCAGGCTCTGTTGTCAAGACAAGTTAATGGGCGTGGGACATGCATGGAGAGCGATGTGCAGAGAACTACAAATCCAAACATCCTTGCAGTTAGATGTGTTTGCTTCTGGCCTGCACCTCTCAAGCTTTTCTGGGGGAATTACTCCAACTAATGCCCATCTTGTACATACAGTCATTTTGCAAGGACAAGGGATAATTTAATGTATTCTCCTCCCTTGCTCAAATCAGACTTATCTAGTCTTTGTCCACATGCACTGCATGACCTGATTTTCCTCTCTGAGATAATTCTTCCTAAGCTGCTAAAAGCTTGTCTCAAAAGCCAGCTCAGAGGTCAAGTGAGCGGGATTTCATGATTTCACTGGGTATCTTTAAGGAGAAAATGAAAGCTTTGGGTTACACTGCTAGTCTGCCAGCATTAGGCATAAGCTGGGTCCAAAGAAATCTTCCAATGCTCACTCCACTGGCGGGAAGCACAACTTCTTGGTCCCCTGGCCAGAACAGCTATCAGTTTAGATAAATAAAAACAAACGAAATGGAAAAGAAACATTAAATGAATTGTAAGGGTCAGGCAGACACCTTACAATCCGGTGTAAGTAAAGATCTCTAGAGAGTCACCACAAGGACTTTGCCTTTACTTTGTTCCACGAGCTCTGACAGAAATTCTCTGCTGAAATTAGGGGCAAAACTCCCAGCAACTTAAGCGGTGACATGGGCTTCTCAAGAGTTTGCACAGCTCTACACTGGGAAGTATACCTGGCTTCTGAAAGGAGCAAATGTTTGAAGGCACGGCATACTGAAAATATGTGGCATAAAGGGAACAATGGATACACAGATAAGCAGACAGCAGATGATATATTCCTTCCTAACAAAGAAGGACAGCCCTCTTTACAGCTGAGAGACCTATCAGCATCTTTGATATCATTGTTCTTGGGGGAACTGCTGAATAAAGGGTCTCTGTCTTTTTGAGCATAATTACAACTGATTTTTTTTTTCCTGATAAAGAATGTAGTCATTGAGCCATAATAGCATTATTTGATGACTTAAATTCATCCTCTAATCCTTCCAAAATGGTATAAATTATTGAATAAGTCACTCAACCCTATAAAAGCACTTTGAAAACATTTTGTTCAGCATGATAATGATCAAACAGAATGTAGCAAGAGTTACAGTAAATTAGACTCATGCTCCAAGCTGGCTGCCACTCAATATACTCATAGCTAAATTCTCACCTACTGAGTTAGACACTCTGTCATGGATAAATTAAGACATAGTCAGTTCTAAAGTGTGTTGGCAAGGACCTTTAGTTCCTTCCCATTTTTTATAGAGCACATCCATGTGATTTCTGGAGGTACTATCAGAGAGCTGCACAATGTTATGCCTTGGAGAGATGCTGCAGTACCTCTGAGCAAACCCAGAAACAGGGGAAGTTAGTTTGGGTAGACCTAATGTTCCCAGAACACAATTTCCAGCATGTAGGTTAGCTTCTCAGCCACTCCCAGTTTCTCTCCTGCCAACCTCAAGCAGTGTCACAAGTTTACTCTTAACAAGGGGCCCAGAGGTGAAACTCCCTCCTCAGCAAAGCACATCCACCAGGATCAGAGCTACTCCTGCAGTGTTCCTGTACTGTGAGGAACCAGATCTACCCCGAATTCAAGACCAACACCAATGCAAGCCATGCTGTGAGCACCCTGTTGCATCCTACCACTTTCCATCTCTTACATGGCAATGGGGATGCCCCAGTAATGCGAGTCCTCGCAATGTTGTGACACTGGGGTAGCGAAGTGGGATCCTCATCTGAACTGAGGTCCCTTGTGATCACATATCACTGGTGATCACAACAACTACAGGTGAAATACTCAGCTGAGAACACATTTTGACAGCCCTTGTAATCATACAAAATTTGTGTGTTTTTCTTAGTAGTATCAGTGTGACAAAATAGTTGTTCATGGTGCTCCTTAACAAAGGGCATGTTAACTGCTTGAGTGTTATCAATGACGATGACAGATAGCAAGTAACAATAATTACAACGACAGTGCTCTAAATTCTGCATTTCTCTGAATTGGTGATAGATAGCTGACGATTTTAGAAAACAGAGATGCCTTCACTAAGCATCAAGATGTGATTCCCTGTACCCCTGTCTGGGAGAGGTGCTACAATCCTTAGATGTGTCACAGTCATGGACTAGCAGATACTTTTGAACTGTGTCCACTCTGAGGAATTTGATCCATCTTACAAAACACTGCCTAGGTTTGTTCCTGTGCTGGAACGGAGAGCCAGTGTGCTTGGGACCCAAGCCAAAGCAGCAATTCTGCCCAGCTGCCAGTGTATTCTGGGAAATTTCTGCCCACAAGCTAAACTTCTGCTTGTTTCTCTTCATTGTAACTGATGCCTCAGCAGAAACACTGGCCTGACCTTCTCCACTGCCCTTAATACTGTGCAAAAATCAGTGATACGTTCATAACACAGAAAGATCTAACACAAGTTTCCCCATATGTGTTACTGCTGATTGCAACAGCTTTCACCTATCCCAGATTCTATTCTATTCTATTCTATTCTATTCTATTCTATTCTATTCTATTCTATTCTATTCTATTCTAAATAAAAGAGCATAAGAGCTATCAAACATCTCCAGTTACCTGAGTATCCTGTTTCCAACGGCCATTGTTACTAAATACCTGGACTACAAGAAACAGAGTGCAAATAGAGTGCTTCTCCCCCTCATATACCTTCTCCATGTCAATCATACCTGCATGCTTCCATCAGGCCCTCCCAGATTTCCCTTGATCACCTTTGATGCCTTTCTCTGATCCTCTTCTAGGGAGATGCAATGCAGTAGTCAAAATGTGAGTGAATTATGGGTTTAAACATTGGGATAATGATGTTTTGTAGTCTGCTTTCTATTCCTTTTCCAATACTTTGTACCTACTATTTGCCCTTCTGATAACTGTTGATCCTTATATTTTCAGAGAACTACTCATAACAACTCTCCTGAGCAGTGGCAGCTAAGTCAGAGCTCATGATTTTGTACATATATACAGGATTGTTTCTTTTAATCATGTGTGTTACTCTGTTTTTATAGACAGGCATAATTTCACTGGCATTTATTTGTCAGGAACCTTTTCTCTCTCTCTCTCCTTTTTATTTTTTCTTCTTTCAGCTGGCATGTGGTTTTACACTGAATAATTTGTGTTACAAGCAAACTTTATCAGTCTGTTACCCCTTTTTCTAGATCCATTTGTCTATTGTTCATCAAAGATCCTGGCCTTAATCCCAATGATACCACTTTATTAAGAATCTGACTATTTAATCCCACAGTTTCTTTCTTAACTTGATTAAGCTGTCTCTTAGCCCATTGATAGTCTGAACTTTGCTAGATAAGAGTCTCCACATCTCCTTATTTATGTAACAATTGAAAGGAAGTGGAAGTTCCTTTTAAGCAAGACAAGTAGCAGAAAACAGGTATATGCTAAACCAGACCCAATCCATCGACACTGAGACTCCTAAATAATATTCCTGTATGTTCTCTTGCCAACCAGCAGACCACATCCAAAACATGGGAAAAAGACCCAAGAACCACAATATCCTACATTATGGCATTTAGAGTTGCCAAAATAATTCTGCTTGTGACCTAAAGCAGCTTGAAGTCTGTTCTAACCTATGCCAGCTAGAAAGGTCCTGCAGGGATCTACTGGTTCTGTTAAAGATCTTCCTCGAGTGACACTGTCCATGAAATGATCCCTGTGACTACACAGCAGTGGAAAGTATAAATCTGGTTATGCTTGCTTTCTGGCTACTTCGGGATGACTGTACTTTAAACATCTCAGTTGCCCTCTGAAAGTTTGCCAGCTTTCACAGCACTGGAGCAACACATTTAATAATTTCTATCCTCATCTTCCACCTTGAAAGCCAACATGTGAGGTGCTGACACAATGGACACAATCTCAGTGTTCATATCTTGAGGAGAAATAAAGCTGCCATACTTGAATTATTACTGTAACCAGTAATGCGAGCCATCAAGACTAAACTTTTCCCCTTCTGTGGCTTTTCCTGGAGTTGTGATGTTCCTAGCCAATATTTTGACCTGGCAAGGAACAAGCTTTCTTTTCATCCCTTCTCTCATATTTGGAGATTCCCATCAGTAATGCTGGGAGAACAAAGGTGGATCATATGAAGCTGGGATGGAAAACCGGCTGAGCATCCCCTGGAGAAGATAGAAGTCATCTGACCCACTGTGATCACCCCTGCTTTCCATCACTCACTTGCCATCCCCTTCCTGATTCCCTCTTGCTCTACCCTGCTGAGTTTTGAACATCCTTCACATTTAGATGGGAGAGGATTTGTTCAGTGGGATATTCCCTGAAAATTGGCCTTTGCTTAAGTCCTCTATGCAACAGCAGTGCTCCCTCCCTTCTGTAATGACTCAGATGAGTAGGCCCAATGACTCAGTGGCTTGGAGAGCTTAAATATCAAGGGACTATTGACAATAGCCTTCCCTAGCTTGAGTAAGGACTACAAATCTTAGTGCTTTGGGATTGGAAGATTCCATCTGTTTAAGCTGTTTGTAACCTCCCTCCCTGGTATTGCAAAAGCATAATCAGGTAGTACACTGATAAAAACAGTAGAAAAAAACCCTTCCTGCTTTCCTGTGGCTGCTTAGGCATCACACTGGGATCTTCAGGGAACCAATGCAGTACGAAGAGATCAGAGTTTTAGCTTTTTCTAAAACTGCACCTTCTCTGTCTGTTTTCTCCATGAAAAGAGAACATATGCACCTAAGATCATTGCCATATTTCTACTAAAATGCAAAGGACTGAATTGCCAGAAAACCCCGGACTAACAGGCAGTGGAAGTTTGGAAGTTGCAGAAGAGAGCAGCATGCCCTTGTGTCCATGCCAGGTTCTCCCTCCTGCCCACCACAACAAATGCACCTGGCAGCATTAGGCTATGCTAGCACAGAGTCGGCAGCAGAAAAACAGACATTCCAGGAGGAATGTCTGTTCATTTTCAGCCTGAAAAGCATATAATGGGAGATGAGAGACTGACCAAAAAGAGAGAGGTTGCTAAACAGATGAAAACAAACTAAAAAATTGTAACAAATTATGATTTCCTTGAATGTCCCTTTTCATATACACATGGGATGCACCCAGAACCTCTGGGACCAAAATAAAGATGCTATCCAGATAAATACATGTTTAAATGTTTGCTTTGATGTAGGTTAACAATAAGGAGTAGGGGAGATGAAAACATTCTCAAATAATCACACTCTTAAAAGATTACATTAAGCTCTGATACACTGTTGATACATCCAGGCAGGAAGAAAAGACTATTTAAACTGAACAGGATTTTTACATATGTAAGTAATTTTATTTGTGCACATTTTTGTTCTACTTTCTCAGGGAAGGAAAATGTGATGTACTTTGAGTGCCTAAAGACTTCAACTTGACATTTATCTCATTTGTTGAAAACAGATCCTTCTGAATTGATTTAATAAAATCTTCAAGTGCCAAGTTTCCTGCTTGGAGCAATTGTTTTAAACAGTGAATGAAGGTATTTCAGTATCCTTCCCCTTTTTTCAGTTCCAACCCCGCAAAGCCCTATTTTTTTTTTTTTTTTTTTTTTTTTTTACTTTCAGATGTTCACTCTTCATTATTTCTTAAAATTATTTTGACAATGAGATTGTGACTACTTTTGTTTTGTTTCAAGTCCTGTCTATTCCTTCTGCCAAAACGATATGCAACCAAATGAAGATGGGAATTAGTACCAAATTCTGTTGGAACTTTTTGGCAGTACGTGTGTTCACTATAAAAGTTAACAAAATATTATTTGTACGTATTTGCAAAAAGCTAACAAGTTTTATGACAATAATAAGGCAGCTGCTTCACTACTGCCCTGGCATTCCAGAAAGGATTTCAGAGTGCTTGGACTGACTTATATTTTGTAGAGGGTACCTTATTTTTCCTCGGGAGGGTGAAGAAGTGTTGTAGCACCAAAACCAGCAACGTTGCTCATGGGCTCTGAGTAGGCACAGAATTCTTCAAACAGTAGGACTTACAGCCTCACTTCTTCCTCTGGTTACTATTACTATTAGAGTTATTAGTAGCATTGCAGTAGTTTAATTTAATTACAGTGGGTATATTACTGCATTCTGATTCTCTCTGAAGGAGCAGGTCCACCCCCTCACCTCAAGCAGAGGAGCAGGTGAGCCCATGCCCGAGGGGGAGGTGCTTCATGGAGTGACCCCTCATGGACACCAGCATAACAGCCCCACCAAACTGCAAATCCTTCAGTGGCCAGTTTCAGGACCCAGGTGAGGGAGAATAGATTTGAACTTTCAAGCAAATGAAACACAGGTTATCCAAAGGTCACTTTCTTAGTTGACTGCCTGGTTAGCCACTTATGCACCCACCTACCCAGCTGCCTATGTGACTGCCTATTATTTTTCATCACCCTTGTACATTAGCTCCTCCAGATTTTTGAGAGATGATCTTTGAAGAGCTTAAACCTTACAAATCTTTAATGATTCATGGTTTTGCAAGTCATTACTAAGCCCCTTTCTGGCTTCCTTGTAGGCCCCATTCAGCTACTGGAAGGAATCCCTATGAATATGTGCAGTTCTCCTTCCCCATGGCAAAATGACACAGGTATCTTTGTTGCTGTCAGCTCATCCAACTACAGTTTACAGAGAACTTCTCTCACAACTCCAGCTCAATGACTTTTATTCAGATGGGCTCCCATGTGCATTGTGCTTGTTTTCTTTTTCTTTTTTAATCATCTGGCATAGCCCCAGATACTTCCTGATAAATCATACCTAATGTCTGTCTTGTGGTTTTCTGATGTGAACAACAACAACAAAATAAAAAATCAAAGAGGTAAAAAGCAATATTAAAAACACATTTAGTGCAATCACACACTGGGGGGAAATGAAAAAAGCACTAAGCTCTACCTACTTCTCTACAACCACCTTGAAAGTTTGAAAGTTACATTGAAAACACAGTGGGTTGTAGAGTGAAGCAGTAATGAGAATCAGAGGATTAAATCAAAAAACAATTAACAGTTTTATTCTTGACATGCTGTTTCCTGCTTTTGGTTTAATTTTATCTTTATCATTCAGGTATTTGCATAACTGCTTAACTAAGGTGTTAGTAGTGTTACTCAGGGAAGTTCAACATTTTGCTGGATTAGAGACATACATTTTTCAGTCCCCATTGATGACAATTACTGCCATTGTGGTTCCTGCTATTAAAAGCTTTCCCTTCCAAGGCTTCTATAGGCTCATTTTAACCCCCACTTACTTAAAGACTTTTAACTTTCTAGATTTTTAACCTTGTATTTTCTTTTATACCAATTATCCTAAATCTTCCTATTTGACCTCTCTCTTCCCTTCCACATGCTCCTTCTGAGGGTCCTACAACTGCAAACAGCAGTGGTGGCCATGATTCAGCAGCTACTCAGCCAACTAGGGCTGGACAACCATCTCACCAGGAGGAAAGCAGCTGCCTCAGCGCTCCAAGCTGCAGAGAAAGTGGGAGGTGGGATTCACCCCTAACTAGTGGCTAGACATAAAGCATTAATTTAATCTTCTGTATCATTTGCTCGCAGCAAAGATACAGCTGCTTCCAACTCTGCTTCTCCTTCTGACAATGTCCAAACTTCCCAGCAGATGGCATCTCCTCCCAACTTCTACCTGAGTTCACCATGTGCCCGAAGACAGAGCCTGCAGCCGCTTTCTTTGAAACAACCAATTTTATATTCTATCTGTGCAGGAAACGTGCCCAAGGAAAGTGCAAACAGGAATGAATCTACACCATTACACATTCATTTTGCAGCTAAAGCTGCTATGTTTCTCTCGATATTCAGATAATTATGGGTTTTTCACTGCTGGAGAAGACCCAATGTTTATTTGCAGATCAGCTCTAAAAAAGCTCAAGCAAAGAGTGCAAATCATTTGCATCTATTACAACAGGAACTCTAACATGGAGTATAATCCATTACTTAGCAAAGCCAAATGGAAGCAACAACAACAAGGGCAATAAGGCTGATGTAGAACACCTCCCCTTCTCAAGCAACAGGTGGAGAATTGGGATGGTTACAGCCCTCAACCCTCAGCCAGATACTGTATAAACACATGCAGTAGGAGAACATTTCCTTGTCCTTCCCTATGTAGCTGCATATTGTCTTTTCATTTCACCTCTGAGGACAATGTGAGCATGACTGAGTGACACCAAGACCTTTGTCCCAATGGTTTGGTAAGTTTAGATAGGCAGGATTTAGATAAAGCTTCGACTGGCACAGCCATAGCAGCACTGTCAGCTCTTCACATCTGTGTATCCACCTCCAAAAGCTCCTCAGAGCCCAATTCTCTTGTGGATTGTGAAAGAAAAAGGAAGGGACCAGAGACAGAAAGATGAGAAGAGGAGGTTTGGAGGAGGATGGTGGGAGAAGCTTTTAGACAAAATGTGAAGGATGTACTGACAGACAGAATGCACTGCAGGAAAAAATTAGGACACTATCTCTTCTTGGAGCACCATGCTGGCTAAGTCCAGCCCTATTCTATCCCTAGTTGGCATTGCTTCACTGAACAGTGAAAACCAGTATACTGAAGGAATATAGATCTTTCCTTTTCAAACTCAGCTGTTATGGCTACCAAACGAACAAACAGAAATGATGCTACTGGGCTTCCATGTGACCACATGGAATTAACTATCACAACTTGGTCATAAAATGCTAACCGGGAATTCTTTATGAATAGTTCAAAGATTAAAAACATGCCTCCAGATAAAATAAAGCAATGCAATTATCTGATATAGGATTTGCACTGACAACCTACAAACAGAAAATGAGAGTAAGTATGTAGAGTAAATGAGCCACTTTCTCAGACCTAACTTTTGATACGATAGTTTCCCTGAAGGAAATCTGTTGAGATTACCAGTGAGTCACATTCAGAACTGGATTTGAGAAGTACATAAAAAAAACAGACATAGAAATTATAGAAAACAAGAGGATCTGCATCAAAGATACATTTTTTCCCTGCATTAAGGCTAAAAAAGCCTGCTCATATGAAATGTGATTAGCATTGGTACACTTCTCATATTTGTTACATTCATTATCGTTATTAAACTGCACCACTTGTGTGCACACTGCTGCAAAGATGGTGATCTTAGAGTGCTTTCAGCTGCAAGTTGGCTTAAGGCTTTTATAATCTGAGGTCTCCTTCTTGGAAAGGCAGACAGAGCCAAGCCAGAAACTGAACATCAAAACTATATATACCGTTTAGTTCAAAATACTGTGTAAACAAAAACTGGATCTCTATAGCATGCTCGTTGGCTTTCTGTTCAGTCTCATTTCTAGGTAATGACTGAGATTTAATAACAGCACCTGTTCCTGTTGCAATCACTGGCCATTTTTTTAGTTGAAGGGGGGCAGATAAACTAAAGTTGTGTGTTTTTGAAACTACCACCCTGTCATTTAACTGGAGTGGTAATTTCCTTTAACATTTTGGACATGAATTCAATTCCCAAAGAGAGGGCAGCCCATCAGCAAGGGCTGCTAATGCAACACGTGCCAGTTTCAAAGCATCCTTGGTGGCTCATTTAAAGTAGCAGTCAAAAATCCCCTCAATTTCTGGGGAAACTGTCCTGGTGGTGACTTTTTAGACACAGCCTAAGTTATTATTTTAGTTAAAACATGCGTTTTTCTCTTCCTTAAATGCCCTGTTTGAATTTTAACTGCTCTCAAATTTCAGATTTCAAGCACATAGTAAATGGACAGGAGGACATTCATTTGCTGGGCAATTTTTCCCTCCACAGGCAGTTTTGTGCCTTAGGCAAAACACAGAGAGGAAGATTGGAGCACCACAGGACCGTTTTGATTCCCCAGTAGCGCAGCAGGAGGTGGTGACCTGGTGCTTTGGTCCCTGAGGGGAAGGCAGGCTGCAGCAGGGACCACCAGGAAGAGAGATATCTGCAAGGTTTAACACAGCGATGGTCCCCAAGATGCTGAGAAACAATCACAAGTTTTAAACAGCTCTTGGTTTGGGTTCTTCCGGGACACCGAGAAGAATCCTGCTCTAGACTGGCACAAAGCTGAGCAACCCATGCAGGAGGCATGGTAGCAGGAGTCTCTAAATCCAAGGGATGCCAAACTCAAGCCAGAGGCTCAAGTCAGACAGCAGTTGCTAAGCAAGGGATGTCAGCCATGGCCGAACTGAAGTCCTATCTGCTATTTATGCAAATATGTGGGGCCACAGGATGCTCTTGGTTCCTTACTGAGGGAACAACTCAAAGCAGGGTGATGCAGAGCTGTGTGCGTGCACGTGTGCTGCTACTGGCACATGCTCAGCATCCTTCCCTCAACAAGACTGGCTTAGGAAGGTCTGGAGGGCTCAGGGAGGAAGGAACCCACCAGAATTGCAGTCTCTTTCTTTCCCCAGGCACTGGCTAAAATCCAAAGACACAGGTTTGCCTTCATTCGCAGGAGACCATGGGGGATTTCAGTCTTGGACAACTAAGATCCCCTTCTGCCTATTCACTATGAGTACAGGCTGCTCTGAGAAATGCCTTTGTGCTGGGCTTGTAAGGGCCAGCCTTAATTATTCCCGTTCCTCTTAAATCGTCTCTTTGTGCTACAGGCTCAGTCGTGATGATTTTTCATTTGAAGGGATTGCATCACATCAGACATGGGGCCATAAATCCCCCAGAATAGGCAAACTAGTGACAGCACTGGCCTGTTTTACAGCAGGAAAGTGTAAAGTTTATTGTCATTTTTAGAAGTGAAATGATTTTAAAGTGACATAATCTAAAAGGAAAAAAAACCCCACACCACACTACGAGCAACACTGCAGAAAGTTAATGGTTTCCCCAAACAAAGTGACCAGGTTATGGGAAGGGGTGGGGGTGGGTGTGTTGGTGGAAGTGGCCAGAGGTGAATGAAAACAGGAAAGGAGAGTAGCTCTGATGTGGCTGTGACTGCCTGAACATCTTAACTCTTTGCTGCCCCTTTCCGACACTTAGGTGGCTTTGGGCTGCCTTGCCTCACAAAATAGTCTGACCTGTGAGTATGCTCCATCTGTGAAAGGGAGAGATAGGCCCATGGAGCTGCATCCTTGAGCACATCCCTCTGAGGCTGTCCCTTTCCTGGGGACAGCCAGCTGTGGGCATATGAGAGGCCCTGGGATCAAGCTTTATTTTGATGAAATGTTTGGAAAGTACATACTGAGATTTGGTGGGAGGGATAGCAAAGCACAGCCCAAAGATCTGACTTGGCATTGTGCCCTGGTGCACTGTTTCAGATTTAGAGGGGGAGGATTTTTCCCACATGCTCTGCACTGGCTTTGCGCTACTCCTCTGAAGCCAACTGCCCCCAGCCCACACTGAGAGCTTCAAAAGTCCCAGCTTGGGGCTTTGGTTCTCTTGTTGCCCAGCCATGCTGGATGGGAACACCTCTTCTGTCACGTGTGATTTGCTGAGCTACCAAAGTAGGGAAAGAAGCTGCCCAAGGAAAGGCAGGGGCACAGAGATCTGACCCCTGCTCTGCATGCCCCTGTATCATCTTTAGTGGAGAAGTGCTGTCCTTGCCTGGAAAAGGATTCAAAGGTTTCCTTCTGCTCTGATAAAAGTTGTGTCTAGTACTAAAGCCCCTTTGTGATCATGACACCAGAGTAAAAGCAAGACTGCATACTTCCAAGGAACATGATGCCATCCTGAAAATGCAGACGGCAGCCCTGGAGGACAGCACATGGGTCAGTCTGAATTAGCAAGACAAGGCTGTGAGGTCTGCAGGGAGCCCTGCAGCTCCAAGTCTCCCAAGTAGTATTTGAAGCTAATGATAGTTATCACAAAGGAGTCTGTACTCCGCATGTCTGGAGAGATGGAGCTCTGGCACAGAAATGTTTCCAAAGCCTGCTCTTGGGGACAGCCTATGCCAGCTGACCACATAACTCCACTGTGCTCCTGCAAATCCAGGTCCTTGCTTGGTGCCCATCGCATCGGTTAGCATGATGTCCCAAAAGCCAGCTTTACTTATACCCTGCCTCCAGTCCACAAGCATTGGGTCGTATCGTCCATTCACAAGGGCTTACGAACACAGGTCCCTTCTCCGTAGTGCAGCAGCCCCAGTGCCTCCAAAGGCTACGGCATCTTGTGAGTCTAGCACAAGGCAGTGTATGTCTTCCCCAAAAGGCCTGACTTCCACGCTCAGAGCAAGTGTTTCAGCAAGTTACAAGGGACGTTTCTGTTCAGACAAACGCTTTTCTGCAGCCAGCTGCAAATCCATCTCACAGTAATGTTTCTATTTCAGTAGGCAAGTCTATTATGTCAGAAACCGTCTAGCCACAATCGTTCAGAACACAAAAGCAGTCGCATAATCCCCTTACTCTGTGCGAGATAAGCAAGGCTCCAATAAATGGAGCACTTCTTCTCTTGTGGATTTAATCCCCATTTGAGTTTTTTTTTACTGTTATTATTATCCTTTCTAATGATCCAGGAGTAAGCAAGGATTTCAAATGAAAACTGCCCCTAAAGGTTGCTGTCCATATATACATGTACATATATATAACAAATTTGCACGTATACAAACACACACACACACAATATTGACTGTATATGTCACTACATTCACTGGTAAGATTCACAAGAACTTCTTTTATTCTGATTCCACAAGCAGGATCCCTTCCCAGCAGAAATATGAAGTGCTGCAGCTTCATGCCAGTGGTTTCGAGTTGCAGATTTTAAGCTTTCTCTGACCTTTGTACAGAATTTTAATTCTTTCTTTTCTTCCTTGCATTTCTAGCTAAAGGGTGATAAAGGAGACCTACTGACTCAATGAGGTCCCATCACCCCAAAAAAGCAATTGAAAAGAATAAAATTTGTGAGCTTCAGAGGAATTTTCACCCAGCCAGCAAGGTAAGTAATAAAACAAACTTTATGGAAAATAATGCACCAGATTTCTTTTCTGTTTTGACAGTAAAAGGGGAGACCACCTCTTCTTCTTCTTAAGTAACAGACATTTGCAACTGGAGAAAGACTTCATCTCTCCGAGTCTGAACCAGGTTGTGGGCTTGAACAGCATTTGTCCCTGTTGGGACTATGTGTCCGACACTTGGTAGCGAGTTTCTGGACTCTCTTGTCCTGCATGTAGGCCTGGGAGAAGGAAAAGGCAGCTTCATACCATTTCCTTTGGCCTGGAAAGAACTGTTTTCAGGATAAGTAGCAGATTGCTACTTCAAATGAGGAGTGAGATATAGGAGTAAAAACTCTGGAGATGAGAGAGTGAATCCAGTTTACAAGAAACCTTTTGGTCATGAATGATTAAGTGAAAAGTTATTCCTCCCTGCCTGTACTAATGCCTCACAATTAATGAAGCATTTAAAGGATACTTAGGAGATGATATATACGAAACAGATCTTACTGGGAATGCTTTGTGTTGGGCTCAGCCTTCAAAGCCCCAAATAGTTTTGCTTAGGCATACTGGCTGGCAGGGGGACCCTGCTCACTCGTCACAGCAAAAGTATGAAAGAGCAAAAGTAAAAAAAATGCAAAACACTGAGAGCTGCAGAATGCCTGGGACTGCTTCTGCTGTTAAAAGCAGGAGTGCAAAATGAGGGTAAGCAAATCCAAGTCATTCAATCTGTTTCCCATAGCTTGGGACATACAGAGATGCCAGAGAGGGCATGGCTATAGTAGAGAATTGCCCTAAGAAGAGCATCAGGCCACAGGCAGACAGTAGCAAGGGAACAACTTGGTGCTATTTCAGAAATTATTGTCCCCTTAACTTGATGGTACCTCAATGTTGGTTTTAATTAAGTGATTTTATTTGGCATTGCAGACTCTCAGCAGAGATCCTGGGCTCCTGGTGTTACTAAATACTGGCCGAGAGGTCAGGCTGAAGATGAGAAAGTGCTATTTCAAAACTGAAAAGATATCAACCTCAAAATTTGGCTGAAGAGCAACTGATTTAAAGCTGATGAAGAGCAATCTTTGAAACTGTTCTGACTTGTCTTGTAGCTTTCTACGGTTAAAGAGTGATAGCAATTTTTCGGGAGATAGATAATAAAAATGTTTTTGCAGCACTTTCCACTAAAGCAATATATGCATGAGTATTTCTGGTTATTATATACATAAGAAATATCACAGTTTAAAAATGAGTCAAAGAACATGTAAAATTTTTAGTGCACAGACTGCCATTTACTTTGTAATTGAGAGCACTGAGGACAACACATCTGTGATCTGCTTTTACAATGGTAGTGTGAAATAACCTGAAATAATTGCTTCAAGTTATACAGTGAACCAAGGAATTCTGATGGTAGTTGAATTATTCTTAGGAGTAAAATTAGGTAAGTGTATAAATATTAGCATGAAGATATTAATCACAAGCTTCCAGCCTATGTGCACTGATCCATGATTCAGTGATGTCAGCAGGAGAGATGAGTGTCTTGCCAGATTTTGGGCTTCTATAAAAATAAAAGTAGTGCTGGTGTAGGAATGAGGATGCAAATTTTGACAGGGTCAAGCATATTGTTTTCAAATTATCAATGTTTTGTGGAGACACTGATAGTTCAAAAATTTTTTTTTGTTGAGGGTTTTTCTTTAGTAGTTTTGGCAGGACTAAATTAAATGCTTGATATTGAAATGCAGAAAAAGTGCAGAGATAAATTTTAAATTCTAGTCCTAATAGAAATGACTGCTATATATTCAAGTTGCATCCACATTTCATAAACATTAAGAGAGCTCAGATATCATGGATGTTTCATTTGGCTTGATGATAGAATGAAGTCCTTCATTGAAACATGACTTTTAGAAGGTAGAATTAGCATTAGAGTTAAATTCAGAAAGCAAAAGATTCTTTTTCCTGTGCCAGAAATCTTTAATACAACTAAATAAATTAAAGAAATGTAATTAGAAAGAATATTTTATAGGACCAAAGTCACTGAAGTCACTTTAAGAGTTCCCATTGACTTCAACAGGTCTGTAGGATTATACTGCAGATTTAAGTGCTTTTAATTGAATGAATTAAAACCTTTCTGTTAAACTAAATTAAATACTTCACAAGGCAAATCCTACCCTTCAAAGGGACGTACCTAATGAGCAGAATTGCCTAAGCTTCACTTCTAACTGATTCTTCAAGGAGCTACTGGAAGCCTCTTCCCTCAAACTGTTAATTCAATGGATGCACAGCATGAATTCTCCCATCCCTCCCCGCTCCACTGCCAGAGGTCTGGCATTAGCTGAGGAAGAACCATGAGACAATAACAGTGACAGGAAATGATAAATGCTTTTTGTCCCCATCCCTCTTTTTGCCTCAAGGGCAAAATGTTTTATTGCAGCCTGGTGGTTTCACCTCTGCTATGTGCTGGCAACACACTCAGAGCAACTCCACTGGGCCCCTTTCCTAGTGCATGTGAGTAAGTGTACATAGCATGCACATGGCAAGCTCTGCAGAAATGAGAGGGAAAAAAGACTGCTGGCACCCATACCCATCCACATGTAATAAAGTTATGGAAAGCTAAAGTGATAGAAGTAGGAAACTGAGTATAGGAATAAGGTTCATGCAAAATTGGCACCTACTAGACCAGTTTAATTCCTTGGTTAAATGAAATGTGTTTTGGTTAGCAACAAATACAAGAGACAGATTAAACTGTGTGAAATACATTGCCATAGCCCCAGTTTAACAAACCCATTCATTTAAATCTTTTCTTACACTGGAAACAGACTGGAGTATTTGGCTCTTAGGCTTTTAATGCATAGTCATGGCACATGTAGGAGACTGAACAGGACTTTCTTGGCATGAACCTCCTCAGCTGACAAATCAACCAACCAGTTGCTTTATCACTAACAAAATAATTTACAAATCCAGCTATGGAGATTTTCTTGGGGAGGGAGCATAGAGCAACTTCCCACAGCACATCCCAGGCAGTGATGTCTGCTGTGGTGAAAGGACACCTGGTCTTGGGTCAGTAAAACTCTGACTTCTGCTTTGCCCCACTGCTTTCCCTTTCAGCTTTGTTTCTGCCTCTCAAGACCATATCTCTGTTCTCAAAAATGGTGTAGTCTGTCTTAGGATTTACTAAGGGTTAGACTTGTCCCACAGTTTTTCTTTTTTTGAACAGTCTGTTGATCTATCTGTGGGGTTTTTTAGAGCCAGGCTTTTGTATTGCATCTGCTGTGAATGTGAACACTCAGAGGGCTGGGCTCGCATTTTCTTTCCATTGCAAAATCTCTCATTTGTGTCTTTCAGCTGCCAGGAATGTGAACACTACCTGTGGCCTGAAAGCCAGGCTGTGTTCTTCTAGCCTCTGCATCATCGCAGGAATAAAAAACATAGTTAGCTCTGCTGTTAGTGACCTGAGATCCAGAGCGTGATCCAGTCAGTCCTCCCTGAGCTGTCAGTGCTATGTATTGCTAATAGGAAGGGAAAAATAGGAATAAAAACTTGTTTCTCTTAGTGAAATAAGCAGCTATGACTCATAATGCACACCAGGGACCGATTGGTTGACTAAGAAGGTATCTTTTTTGCTCCCTTCCTTTCTCTCCATAACCGGTGACACTTTGGCCTCAAAATGAGGATCACAATAGTGCTACATAGTGTCAAAGGCTTATTTTTTATGTTTTTCTCTGAAAACCTTACGAGATGGAAGGCAAACGGAAATGTAGACAAGATAGATGTTAATTTTATTCTCCTGCTCCATTATTTTTACCTGCTTTTTTCTTCACATGCTTCTGACAGATCTGAGTCTAACTAGAAGGGATACAGTTGTTCCTCTTTCCAGAGGTGACTGTATCATGTTTTGATAGAGACCTGCTGCCAAGAGCTGGAATTGAATTATGTTTCAACTTCAAGATTCCTGTCACCTTGGATCACAGAACTTTTCTAGCTGAAGGAATTGGTCAGTAGTCCAAAACCCTTTCTGAAGGGACTTCAGTGAAGTCTAAACTGGGTGCTTAGGCAGCAGCAAGTAGTCTGTAGCTAATGCCTCTGTAGTAGTTCTGAGTTATATGAACCAATCATTTATCCACCCTTTCAGACTGTAGCTACTCAACATCAAACTTGGGATGACAGCCACCAGAAGCTCTGGATAAGCTTTTCAAAATCCCCCATTTTTGACTTTTGGCACCGCTGTCTTTGGAAAAGATGGCGATGGCAGGTGCACTGCTAAAATCAAGTTACTTGCATCTGCCAGACAGCTGTCAAGTGAAGAGCTCTAGAAAACCTGACCTCCAGTTTGTCTTAATAGCTTCATCAAAAAATGTATCATCTGAGTTCTCATTTTCACAACCTTTTAACATGCAACAGCTCTCACTTCTTGCCCCTTCCGTCATTCACAGCTCTGTAGAGCTGAATCATGCAGCACTCATTTGGAGTATTGGTCATGTGCCTGAGTCACATGGAGGGAGATGGCTCACAGCAGGACCCAGGTCGCAGAGATGGCTCATAGCACCAGCTCAGGCCGTGGTGTGGCCTCTGACCAGGCTGCTGGAGCAGGCAAGCGCTGGTGAATCTCCAGCAGCAGAGCTTCCCTGTGGCTTGGTTTCTGTTCCAGACCCTCTGGTCCACTGTGCATACAGCTCCTCAGGGATCACAAATCCACCCAAGAAGCTCTGGCAGGTGTGGGCTCTTCTGAGATGTGGCACAGGCCACCACAGTCCCTGAAATGGAGGCCTGCCTCCAGAGAGGCATGACACAGAAATTCATGGGACTCATGAGGGCTAAATTTGGACATCTCTATGATCCTGCTGAGATGCTGTAAGTGCTGTAACCCATCTGCCTGTATCACTCCAGTGAGGAGTCCTGTAGTCCTGAGCAGGCTTAGTTCCTAGGCAGGCATTTGGCACTGCACAGCTTTAGAAGCTGATAAGAAGTTCTGGAGATCTGGCTACAACTATGCATGCTGAGGGCTTGGAAAGACTAGCCACTTGTGCTGACTTGGATACATATTAAGATACCTTCAAATCCCTCTGCTGTGTAAAAGAGGGGGTGATACAACCAGGTAATGCTCCAAAGTTCCTTCAGAATAGCAGAAGGAGACCTAGGCTTGTCCACAGCAGGATGCTTCTCTCACAGCAGACACTCTGGCACAGCCCCCAGTGGAGACTCACTGTATGTTCACAGGAGTCCTTCTGATGGCAGCATTTACTGCTGCTGAGTGACAGAAATTAAGCTGACAACAACACTTGTCTGACAGCATAAATGTATCCTCCCCAGTGCTTCAACCAGCTTTGTGAACAGCAAGAAGGAGAAGGAATGGTGGTAAATACACACTCCTTGACCCCCATGGAACTCTGGGTCAGGCCACTGTGTATTTGAATTTCACGGATCTGGGCTTTATTTACCCTGTGGCACATTGATATCACCCTGGGAGCATCAAGAGCTTTAAGACAAGGAGTGACTCCGATTTCTAAGACAAATTTAATGCCCTTGTACACAGTTACTGTGGCAGCATTGATGCTAGGCATATATCTGAGTCATGGCTTTATGTCATGACACAAGAAGTTCAGATCACCTGTGTAAAATTCTTGGGTTACAGCCAGTAACAAGATGGACAAATTTTCATCCTCCCTCTCTGCTTATAATAAGGGAAATATGCCTTTTCTCCAGTAAAGAGTGACATTTCCCAAGGAGAGTTTTTATGTGTGTGAGTATTTACTAGCTGTCAACTGTACAAGCTAATCAAATGCACTTTCATAACAAAAATTATTTTTAATTGCATGAAAATTATAGATTTGCATGATGAATGAGGAATCACATTGCAAAAGGGACAGAACCTTCAAAACATCATTTTAGATCTCATCCTGCTCCAATTTCTTTTTTTCTTGCATCTTCCATGAACTGAAGCACTTCAATTTCCCCCCAAACACATGGTCATTGGGCCACAAGTGGCACCTGGTGCAGCTCCAGCTGGCTTTCTGCCATCTGCATCTATGGGAGCAGAAACAGCCCTGTTCCTGACCGTGTTTGAACACAAGAGATACAGTATAGTATAATTAGGAAAGATTAACACATCACTCAGTCCTACAGGGTCACATAATCATTTAGGACATGGGAACAGTGTCAGTTCCTGATTTAAGGGCCTCAGTTACAGATATGACAAGCTAGCTGTAAAGTAGCAGAAAAAAACCCCACAGTGCAATCTACCTTCCTTTCTGAATCAAAACTGCCAGTAGGTACTCAACAAAATGTCCACCAGAACATGTAAAATTAACGCCTGCCAGATCACACTAGGATCCAGTGCTTTGACTGCGTGGTTTCATTTCAGTTATGTATAAGAATACAGCCCAAAGGCCACCCCAACTGCTGCTGCAGCAGCACTGAACTAAGGGCAAAAAAGGATTTTCCCCATATCCTGCAAGAGAGGCAAGGACTTCTTTTTCTTCTCCGAGGACAATGTAGTCAGAGGAACGTTTAGGTGGGCTATCCTTTTCTGGATATCCTTCCTCCTTCATATCTCTGAAATCTAGTTTTCAGCATAAGATCAGATGCCCAGGAGTCACAGATTACTTCTGAGGGTCAAAAGGTAACTAGGGAAAACAAGGTTTGTATTTGCTGTACTGGGTCTGTGGATTTCCTTGAAATAATGTGGATTCACCAGCTGGAAGAGGTTGAAGAGCAGCATGCTAAGCAGCCTGCTGGAAAGCTAGAAGGTGGAGGAAAGTAATGGAAAAGAATTTCAGTTTCTAAAATTTTATCCCCCCTGAGCAATATCTGCCTTACCAAGCTAAACATTTGCAAATGTATCTCTTCAGGATGTTCTTCTGTAATGAAATAGGAGAACAGAAATTTCCCTCATTCCTTACATCCAGTCCATAGAAACTGCTGGTGAATCATAAGCAAAGTGGGTGGTAAAAGAAAGAAGAGAGAAAGAGAAGAGAAGGAAATGCAACAGTCTGCTCTGGATCTGTTATCCGTGAGTAATAAGGGCCGTTATGGAGAAAAAACTGTTTATCCCTTGCAATTACCAAGTGTACCTTTCATCTTGATCACAAAAATTTTAGTAACTAGATTATGCCATTTGGCTGTGAAAAACATAATTCTAGCTCTGCAGTATCCTCTCCCCAAGGATTTATGCAAACATTGCCTCTAACATCAAACATGCATATTTTAATAAACCGTATTAGTCTGCCTTCTATTAAACTACAGTTCAAAATACCAGTGTTAATGAGTTCTCCCCATTTCTGACAAAAAAAATAGCTAGGAAAAAAATACTTTTTGCTGACAGGAGGGTTGGTTGGAAACGATTAGTGTTTAACAAATCAAACAAAGCTAGTATTATTTTTACATGCATTTCTACTGTACAGCTTGGGGGATAAAGCTCAGTGCTGCCATCAGTGAAGCCTTCCTGATTTTCCACTGTAGGGACCATCCAATTTGCCATGCTGTGCTGTGCTGTGCTGCCTTGTGTGTGCAGGTTGAACTCTGCCCTGTCCTAGCACCCTGCAAAGTGTTAAGTCAGTTTCAGAGCAATGACTTTGGATTTGCACCCAGGTATAAGCAGGAGCAACATGTAAGTGCTGGAAGAAGCAAGCACCAGTTTGGGGAATAGTTGCTGGCATGTGAGGGCAGGGACACGCGGTGGATCTGCTGGCTTCACCTTGTGCCAGGCTGCATCAGCTGCCAAGGGTGGAGCTGCTCCTCCATCCTTACAAACAAGCTGCCACAAATGCACGATTCTTCCTGTTATCTGCTCTGACTGCTCACAGCAGCTTCCTCCATTCCTTCCAAACTAGGATGCAGTCCCACAGGAGAGCTGAGGCATCTCATTTTTGGCAAAGAACCTCATTCCCATGAAAGTAAGCACAGCTTTTACACCACCATTTAATAACATGGCAACAATCTCATGCATTAGACTCATTTTCTTACTGCCATGGCTTGAAAAATAATACTGCTGCAAAGCAAGCTTTCAAAAAGCAGAGTGGTTTGTCAAGCTTGCCTTCTCCTCTGTGATGATGGTTTAAAAAAATATTCAAACATACTTTTGCTGACACTATTTAGTATCACTGCAGACTATGCACCTTTCTGCAATATACACCACACGATGTCACCCAGCTTAACTATACAGGACAGATTTCTGAAAAGCAGCTTCAGTGTATGTGAGCAGGGCTGAGGCTGCACACACGTGAGCTTGGCCTTGGCTGCTACAGAATGGGGTGTGAAAACGTGAACAGAGCTGTACAGCAGTGTAGCAGTAGGACAGAAGGCAGGATGTGTGTGTGCAAGGTTTTGTCCTGGTCAAAGTGCACAGCCTTAAGCGGAAAGAGCTCACACAGATAAAGACGACCTGAACTGCGAAAGTCTAACTTGGGCTTAAAAGAGTGCGCCCACTGACCATGGTCCAGCTACAGCTTTAAAGCAACCTGAGAAATACCAGGCTGACATGGTAACGTAGCCTATGCTGGTTGCCCAGGTGTAAATTTCTTCTCTACCTTTTCCAGAGACGAAACTCTCACAGTTGGTCGCGTAAAGGCCAGACTGTGCTCACAGGCTGGCCCCACAGCTGAGCTCATGCCTGCCTGTTCACCACCCTGACGGAGCATCCACCTCATCTTACCTTGGCTCTCTAGAGTGGGGTGAGCCATGGCATCATTGTGGTGCTTCTGCCACCACCACACACATCACCACTGCTCTTGGCACCTCCTGGGGGACAGACTCACTCATTCCCTGGAGGTCCCTGTCTCTCCTTTTACTAACGGGGATTGTAACCGTAAGTGAGAAGCATCATATTTAGATAAGTATCGTTCAGTGAGGCAGCTTGGAACCTAAGTGATTAGTAGGTAAAATTCTTCCTCCTGGACTTTATTCCCTGAAATGCCAAAAAAGACCTTCACTCATGGAGGCGAAAAACCACTGGGTCAAGGTTCCTACAGCGCCAAACCTTTCTGTCACCATCACAGTGCACTGACAATTTTTAGTGATTTTTATATGTATGGCATATAAAATTAACAAACATAATTTATTGCTCTCTCACACTGTAGCTGAATGTTTTACACAGAGGACCTATTCATCACTCTCTAACTAGTGCAAACAAACAGGGTTCCAGAGTGTTGATTGATGGATATATTGGGTTTCTTTACTGCTGCTGCTGCTCATACTGCTCTTGAATTAATAACTAGGAGTTTACTTTGTACATTGTTATGTTATTTTTAGAGTATTTGGAACACCTAAAGCCTGATTCTTATTAACACTAAGTCCTTGATACACCAAAGTGGTCTGAAGATATAATTAAATTTTTCTTCAATTAAAAGCTCTTTTCTGTGGCCATAATGATACAAAGGGGATCTCTGCCTCAATCAGAATCAGAGACAATTTTTTTGCTTATGAATTTGCAGTAGCAGGGAGGAGTAAGCATTTTTGTTGTCACTATTTCCCCAAATCACCCTAGTAATCAGAAGTCTTTTGAACATAATGTAAAAAGCAGACACTAGTATTATGTGGCTTTACATACTTGGCTTGAAAAGGATCCTGTAATAATTAATTTACAAATCTAGTTTCCTTTATTTTTGCAAAAAACATTTGGAGGTGAGCAAGTCTAGTACCTTCACACTGTTGCTTTTGGCTTCTTCATGAAATCCCATTCCAGTTTGGATCAATTATAAATGGCTGAAAATCACGATTTCCCTTCTGTTGCTTGCGTTCCTTGGGACATTTGTGCCACCCTGTGAAAGCAGTCATTAAACTTGCCCTGAAGGCAGCAGCCGGAGGAGCACATTCGGCAGTAGAAACTTCTGGGGGGTGCTAAGCTCTCCCAGAGCTGCCATCTCTGAAAAAACTCCTTCCAAGAGTCATGGTTCCCAGTCACATCCCTGTGCCTGCTCTCAGAGATGAAAACAAACAGTAGATCCACTGTCATGAGCCCTGAGGCTGCTGGGCCAAAATGGGCCAGATTAACTTGAAACCAGTCAAGTGAAAAAGTACTGCCGCAGTGAGGGGCTGTAGGTTAGGTAAACTTCCTAAACTTCTTTGGGGAAGACACGGCTAAGACTAATTCCTCCAAACAGGACACCATTTCTGGCATTTTTTTTTATCAGTAGCCTTTTCTGCTATGATGAAGCACCCTTATTTCTGTGGCTCCAAATAGAAACTGTGTTACAGTAGTCACCTTTAGAGTGATTAAGAGGAGATGTTCAAAGACAGACTGTAGGAACAGAGCCTCTATATACTGGGATTGTGTCCAGACTCTGCCATTCAGGCATTTTGAGTGCAGCTTTGCCTCTACATCATTCTGTCTGACTGCCCTTCAGAAATATTTCTTCTGAATTTGCCCAACTCCAGGTTTGATTCCATGCTTACTTTTGGTATCCACGATGTTGTGTAGCAAAGATGCCTAGAGAAAGTGCTACCTGGTGGTCAGGATAAGATGCCTTCCTCTTGGTTGTTTTGCTGCCTGATGATATCAGTAGGTGCCTACAACTTTCATGCTCGGAGACAGTGATTAATTCTTCTCCATTTGTCTTCCCCATGTCACTCATGATCTCTGTCTATACCTCCTCTCTCATACCTTCTCATCGTCTGAGAAGTCTCAGATTAATTGCAAGGAGGATGTTTCTTCCCTTCCGTATGTTGCCTGAGATGGACACAGAGGTTGCTTGAGATGATGTAAAGAACTAGCAGTACAGCATCATTATCCCATATGTATATGTGTGTGTATGTGTGTGCATGTGCATGTGCTCCCCACTTCCACCACAGTGGCTCCTGCTGTTCATGTTGCTGTTTTGAGCAAACTTGGTGAGGATACTTCAGGTGAGTACGGACTTTGTTTCCTTCTCATTCATTACAGAACTTGCCCTGTGTTTCTCACAGAAACTCTGAACAGATGAACAAAAAGATAGTTCGTACAAGGAACAAAAACCTGCTTTTCCAAATATTTCAGAGCACTGGTTTGAAAATTAAAATATTTAAGTGAACCTTTGGTTTTTAACGATTGCTTATGGAATACAGCAATTATGAACAATATTTTGATTAACATTTCAGTAGGGATGGAGTTGCCCTCTGCATCATCACACATGAAAATATATTCACCTTTGTGTAAATAGACATATATAAAGCAGATGAGACACAAATTCAGAAGCTTTGGTGTGAAATCAATTTCTCTTGTGATCTACATTTGAAGTGTAGCTCTTGCCTTGCATCTATTTGCCATTTTGTGAAGTGCTACTGCAGTGTACATGAGCTTATTTCCATCACACGTGAGTATCAACACATACAGCCTCCCTCAGCATGGAATGTAAACCTATGAACTTTTAAAATGGTTTAAACTATATATATTTAAATATTAATGAAATTAAATTCTGACCACTTTGGCTGGTGAAACCTCTAAATTTTTAAAAGAAAGTTTCCTGAAAATACTCTGACATTTGTAGGAATCTTTGCCTGTCTGAATTTTTAACATGGGAGTACTTGGTCAAAACATTTTAATTTGAAAAATATATAAAAACTGGAAAGTTTCTGGTAATTCTGAATCCAACCCTAATTTGGAGACTAAAATTAAAGCCATGCTTATGCATCTGAATAGATGACCAGTTTTCACAAGTACTGATCTACTTCATCTCTCCTCAACTCAGTTACCTTGTACCAAGACACCTACTTAGAAGCACCACATATATTTCAAATGCTTTCACTTCACCAGCTGTGTTAGAAGAAAGTATTGATCTCACCATCTCAGTTTTTAACCTTTACAGAACAGTAAATAGTTACTCACTTCACAGAACCTTTATGGATGAATTAGTGTGTAGAAAACAATTAGCATATATTACATAATTTCATTACTTCTGCTATCACTGCTATCTCTGTTCCTACTGATATTTGTGCATGAAATCAGTTTGGTTTAGTTTTTGCTTGTAGCATTTGCATGGCTAAAATAACACAAAATCTGGGCATTCTATGTTTTTTTTTTTTGTTCAGTAACATTTATAGTGTAATTCCCGCTTCTGCATTGTTTTGTTGCCACAAAAAGAGCAGAGATGTAAGAAAAATTTGGGAAAAACACAATAATGACTATCCCAAATGTTTACTCGGGGGACAGAGAGACCAAAGGGCACCTTGGAAACGTCATTCAAGAGGATATGGGGCAGCAGCCATTCGCTTGCTTCTTGCCCTGAGAGTAGCACACTGTGTTGTCCAGATCCATAGGCTCAAACGCAAACATCAAGACAAAGTTATCTAATTAGCAGCCTCAAAATTGCCTCTGGCTTTTATATGTTGTTTTTGTCAGGCTTGGTTTTGCATAGTAGTCTCCTCTGTTTGAAAGACTATAATGAAGGTGATTAAAATGATTCATTAACATTGCGCCTGTCTGAGCAAACAATCCAAACATTTCTATATTTCCTGGTATCAAGCGCAGTGATCTTCACACAAATGTCCAAAGGTCTTTCAGCTTTTTTATTTTTTCCACAGCTTGACTTTAATTAATGTTTCATGTGCAAATTTATATACAATTACTGTGCCAACTGACTAGCTTTCAATTTGATTTGGATTCTTTCGGAGGAGGAGAGGGAAAATATCCTCAGAGTTCATAACAGACCATATATTTAAATGAATACTACAAATAAATGCCTGTGAGTCTATCTGGTGTCCCTAGCCATACCATCTACTCCACTTTGCTTAGAGGTGGCCTCCACAGGTCCCTGCTTGGTTCTTTCTACAAAGAAAGGGACATATGTGGTGACGGTCAGACAACTAGTTTTTATTTTGCTAGGAAAGAAGAGTAAAAAAGGATCCCATTTTTAATCTGAGAGCCTTGCTATGACAAATCTAACACTTATTCTAAATTTCGTCTTAAAAGCAGTGAGGTTTTTGGCTACCAGCACTCTCCTCAGGAAAGCCAAACAATTTCTCAAATTTGTGGGAGCATGCTGTGAATTTCCAGCCTAAATTTACTCATGGCCAATGTCAAAGGTGGTTACTAGATGCAGTGGTTGGAAAATTTGTTAGAAATAAAACAGAGGTGGATATGTTAAAGCTATATGGTTTTCGGATGAATGTTCTCTAGATCTGCATAAATAATTTGGCTATGGACACATAAGTCCTACCCTGCAGCTTTAAAAAGCTCAGGCACAATAAGGAGAAAAATGCTTGTATCTCCACAAACCCAATTTCCTTAATATTTTCAGATCATGAGTACAACATTCCAGATAGCATTTCAGGATTACTTTTTTTTTTTTTTTTTTTTTTTAATGCAGTACTTATATACATATCAATGGAAAACCCTTCTGAAGAATGTCTCCAATGCTTCCTGCAGCCCTGGAGCTTTGCCCAAGAACTGCTGCTTCTGAGAAGGAAGGGCAGCCTTGATAGCACTTTAAATATGAAACAAGATTTTGACAACACAGCTGTACTTAGCCCATGAACTAGCTTTCATACTTACCAAAAAGCCCTGTAATTTGTGGACTAAGAGCTATTTACTTATTTTAAAAATAAAACTCAGCAGTGAAAACCCTACGTGAAGGAGAGCAGATGACAAAATCAAGGACTGTGGCATGTTTGGGTTTCCTGCATCGATGTACTGGGCGCTACTACTTTCTTGCTGTGTGCAGCAGCCCACAGGGCTGTGAGACATTTCTCAATGGTGTTTCAGCTACCCAGAGTTGGGTGCTGAAAAGGAATCAGGGCTGAGAAAGGACAGTCAGTGGGCTGGAAGCACAAGAGCAGAGCTGTGGGATTAAAAGTAATGATAGGGCTGAGAGGAAGACAGCAAAAGAGGACTTTGCACATTCCTTGTGCCATAAGGCTGGCATTGCACAACAGGCCAAGGAAGCCCTAGCCAAGAAAAAAAAAAGGCAGTTTGTATGCTGTTGCTAGGAATATGGTAGTGAAACAAGTGAGTTGGTCATGCAAACAACTTGTTCTACAGAAAGCAAACAAAGTGGAGAAGCTCTGGTAGAGTACGACAGCTGTGACTGGAAATGAGACACCCAGATTGTTTTGGATTTGCTCTGGTTCAGTCAATGCAGCAGATAAACAGTTAATGCCATTACAGAACAAATGGCAACAATCAAAAGCCAACAGGAAAAGGCCATCACTTGCCATAATGTGAGCGAAACTACTGCAGTGAACGTCCTCCCTGCTGGGAAGTGGCAACACCAGATAAAAGCAATTGGAAAAAAGCAGTATTTTGGAAAAACCCTCTCCCTGCCCCAAATACATTTCTTCCTGATGGAAATTTTTGAAGTCTGGTTATTACTGTTTAGCCAGGTTTGTTCACAGGAAAAACAGAGGATGACAGAGCTGGAGAAATTCTCAGCCTGTGCAATGCTCATAAGACTCGCTTTAGACTTTGTTGATCCCTTGTGTAGTGAAGCCCATGGAGTCCACAAGAAAACAGTAGAGGGAGACACTTAGCAGGCTGCAGAAAGGGTTAAAAGTGGTCAGTTCATCACTCTTCTGTGTGGTGCCTTGGAAGTTTTCACAACACCAGATGTGCGAAAAAAAAAGAAGAAAGCAAGCACAGTGAACACCAGTAGACATCCTGGTGCCCTGGAAGCAGTTAAATTAACACCCAGCAGGGACAAATTTGCAGCTTTGGGAACAAGCTTAAAGTTAGTCTGTTTTCATTCCTGGAGTGAATTTGCAAGTGTATGACAGTGAAGTACAGCCTGGGAAGGAGCAGGCAGCTTTGGATTAAGGATGGATAGCCAGAATTTGCTCCTACCCTCCTTCTTCCCACTCTGTTTTGCACTTAGGCTGTGAAGTTCCCAATACTTCTGCTAATCCCTCTGTCTTCCCATGTCTTTTACCGGTTCCAGTAGGAAAAAAAAAGTAATTCTGGTTTGGTTTTTTTTTTCCCATTCTAGCTGAAACCAGACAAGACTGGAGTCACCCCAGCAAAATCTGCTTTCGCTGGGATTGCAGTTAACAATCCTTCGGAGAAATCTAGTTCTGCACTGGATAAAGTTGGATGCTTTTCTAACCAGAACCAAAGCACTAAATCCTTTAGTCATTTATCACTCAGTTGGAGCCGGGCTGTGGCCCGGCTTGCAACCACTGCAAATTATAGAAAAGACTGGAAAAAGAAAAGTCTCTGAGAGTACATCTAACCCATCTTCAGAGAATTACAGAAAGCCCTCAAAGTCCCTGGCCCTCTTACAAGCTACAAAACAAATTGTCTCCACAAAAATATCATCCTTCCTTGTTTTCACACCTTAGTCTTTGCAAGTATTTTGGCATCAGTCAATCATGGGGAACTTTGCAACCAAGGTGGACTACACAGCTTCTTATGAAGACCTGAAAGGACCGTTCAGTGTCCATCATTCTTCCTCGTGTATATCTTTGGCAAGGCAGGAAGAAACTTCAAATCCTGAAACAGGCTTCCCAGACAGGTGGTTGATGGCCCAAGCCTGTCAGTGTTTAAGAGGCATTTGAATCTGCTTTAACTTTTGGTCAGCCCTGAATTGGTCAGGCAGCTGGACTACATGACCGTTGTAGGTCCCTCACAATTAAACTATTCTATTCATTCTATTCTGTTCTGTTCTGTTCTATACTGCCCTACTCATGTTGGTTATTCAATGGCTACACTTGCAGCTGTAGATGGTGGTGGAGCTGTAGGGTCCCCTGAAGTTGAAGAAAACCAGAGAACTGCTCATATTAGTTGTTTTCCAGCGGGGCAGGTATGCTGCTTATTCTGTCTCCCTAACTGATGGAGACTGGCAGCCTGAAATTTGGTTGAAAGCATGCCCTTTCAACCAGCAATTTGAAGGGCTCAGGGCTGTATTTCCTGCCCTGTTCTGAAGACTTCATGCAGATGCTTTGGGAACTACTGGAGACAAAGCCCTTAGGCCCCTTCACTTATTCCTGGCATAGGATACAGAAATAGTTTTTAAGTGTTACCAAATCTTCTACTCTCCCACACTATTTCCCACCCTCAAATCCCCTGTCCTCCTCTGCCTGCACCCAAACTTACTCTCAGTTTTCTCCTCTGAAGATCCCAATCCTTCTCCCTTGTTCCCTCTCACCCAAACTCAATTTGAACTCTGTACTACTGCCTTCCAAGCTTCTTCCTGCCCTCAGACCCTCACCCTTCTTGCCCTTTACTCCTTCACGACCTTCTCTCACAGTCTTGGTCCATCCCATCACAATTGCCCTACTCTGGATCCAGTCTCATCTGGCTGTTTCTTTCTCTTGCACCAAAGTTTCGGCTCCCCGACTCTCCCTGTCCTGTCCTTCCACACCCAGACTCCCTCTTGCATCCAGCTGTTTACCCTCCACTCCTTCTCCAGCCACCCTGATAGCTGAGGTTCCCCAGCACCAGTCACGAGTTGAGTTTAACAACTCGCTGTCGCTGGCAGAAGCAATCCCACCTCTGCTTCTGGCCTCCAGCTATGTGCTCCCACCACTTCCCTTGTGCCAGTGTTGGCTTTGCCTGACCCTGAAAGCTGAAGAAAGTCACTAGAAGAGGAGAAAATCTACACAAAGAGAAAAAGAATAGTCTTCTGCAGTTTTGTGAGAGCTCAGACAAGTGCCAGAGGTGGTGCCCAGAGGGAAGGAGTGGACACAGGGCTGTGTTGAGGGAGGACTTCTTGTCCCTTTCTGAAGCTTCCAGTCTTAAAGCTTAAAGCTCTTTCATCCTGTGAAACCTCACCTAAGAGCGTTCAGAGCCCTTGCCCTCCCCTTCTTTTGCCATATTGCCACACCATTCAGCGCTCTGTAGTTTCAGTTGCACATGTCTTTCAGGCAGAGCAGCACAGCTCACGGGTGCTGAGAGTCTCCTTCGGGGAGGTTATCCCTCACATTTGTGTCTTGCTCAGGTACTCTGAGCTGCGCCTTCCTCACTGGGTACACAGAAAGCTTAGGGGGTTAACATGAAATACAGATATCTGGTATGACAGAGAGGGATAAATATCCCTTCTTTTACTCAATTCCTTTTTACTGATTCACTGGGTCTGTTTCAACTCCAGACTCTGTCAGAGGATTTCTCTGCAATGATAAACCCTTATCCAACAACTCCAATGGACTGACTGTAGTGGCTTTGAATGACATCTTCCTTCTCTCTTTCCCCAAATACACAAGAATATATACAGTAACATTTCCTTCATCTCAAGGTTTGGCTGGCTTCCCTATTTAGATTATAAATTCTTCAGGGCAAAAACTGTCTTTTACACTGTGTGTACATTACCAGAAACAGGCATGCAGCAAATGAAGCAGGCAGATGGTTCTGGAATAGTTCTGTTGGAGCATCTGGCTGATTTTCTGGATCAGCATCACATTCAAATGGTAAATTCACTCGTGAAAACTCACATTAAGGGAACATTACTAGGTCTGTTCTGTCTTAACAACAGTCATCTGTGGCCTGGGGCAGGTCTCTGCCATAAAAACACCAGCAGTAAAGGTGGCTGAATGGAGGAATAAATATTCGCCATTAAAATATTCCTTCATTTTGAACCCCTAGAGAGACAAATTACTCTGACTGAGCACTCTTGAGCACTTTTGGGAATTAAAATAATAGGAAAACTCTAGGGAGAGAAATGGTAGCTGGGGCTTGTTAAAATTTTTTTTGTTTCTTGACTTCTTGAGGTATTCATAAATTGCCTACAAACAAGTAAAAACTTACAGGAAAGGGTTTTTCACCATGCCAACTCCAAATGGCTGTGGAATTATATTGTTTTTTCCAGGCTGCCTTTCCAAAATCCCTGCAGGAAGTTGTCTCAGGGTTTGACTCTGGCCTCAAATGCTCAAGCAGCAATAGCAGGAATCCTCACGTCAACCAGGTAAGAGACACTTGAAGATACCACAGCTTTATAGACAAGTTCACAGGTCAAGATAGACTTAACTTGCCTATTAGCAGAGAACCAGACCTGAAACATTCCTGGCCCCTTTCCTTCTGGTCAGCATGAAATCTTCACAGACCCTTGTCCCACTGTTGCCTTGCTAGACTTCCTTTCCTGTTAATCTAATAAGCACAAACTCATGTCCTGTTTTTGGTTATGATTTCTTAATTTACCCTACTACCCCAAGCCTGTAAACTGTACTCTTAGCCACCAGCACTGTGGAGCTACTCACTCCCCATTTCCTCATTGGAGCCATCATCATCTTCTCCTGTGTACACATCTGGTCCCTCTGCTTTCCTTCCCCAGCCCCTGTCTCCCAGATGGCCGTGGAGTAAAATCAGAGGAATGAAGCAGGTAACAGCCTTGTTGTATCTCCCGTCTCCAACAGCATGTTTTTCCCCCACAGCCAAGACAGCTAACTTGGTCACGAAAGGCCTTTTGGATCACTGCTGTCCTGAAATCAACATTTCTAGACCTGCAGGTAGATAGAAGTTCATATCTATCAAATTCCTTCCATAAAACCCGTCTTATCTTTGATCTTAAAAAAGCCAGTTCAACACTGTTTCTTTGAAACAGGTGACATTTTTAATATGAGTTTACACAGTTCTTCACAGGACAACATTTTGCCCTATTAGTGGATCTCCCAGGCACTTTCACAATGTTAATAAATAATGAATAAGACTTCAAGTGTGCTGACAAATAACTCATACAGGCAAGCGCAATGATGGTTTTCTTTGGTAACTTCATGGAAGTACCTTCAAAAAGCAGTCCAAAAGAGACCTCAGGAACTTTGTCATCTACTGTCCAAATCCCCTAACCCAGAAGCATTTCACCATGGCTAATAATCTACTATTCTTCCAGTGTAAATGCTTTATGCAAAGAGTTCAAGAAACCTTATGGAACTAGGAATGTCCCTGAGACTCTGGGACAATGTCCTCAGGGACTGACTGTCCACAGTGTGACTGTCTATGTATTTTGTTCAGCAAACTGAGCATGAATGATGTAAAGCACTACCAAGATAACTATCTGTCATGACAACACAGGAACTTCTGACATTTTCTCTCTGGTTTCATGTTCATAAATCAGCTGTGACCCTGCAACAAATGGTGGTATTGGGACATACTCAAGTTTTTATACAGATTATTTAATTCAGAAGTCCTTGCACGAGGGAATGTGACCAAAATGGAGCTATCAATAAAAGCTGTCATCCAAACATTATTTTTATAGAGAGCATTGAAAGAAGGTCACATTGTTATTTTCTTACACTATGGAACAGTTTCTATTATTACAGATTCTGAAAGCCTGGAATCGCTGTTATTTACAATCTAAGTTAAATTCAAGTCCTGGTTTGTACCAATTACCATAAGCCATTCTAAGTCTTCTCTCTTCATTTCACAAATATTTGCAAAATAATTCCTTCACACTTGAAAACAGAGAGATTGCCTCACCAAAATGTGTTCTTCTCTTCTTCTGTAATGGTAAATACAGAGGTCTAGGAAAATACTGTTTTGATATCAATCATTTAAAGAAACCACATTTTCTTTGAGAAATTTCAGGGGCTAAATTAGAGATGTAAGTTACTGATCAGGACTGAATGGTAACAAGAGTTTCTATATACCTGCACTTTCAAAAAAGACATTAGCTCTTTTGCTCCTGGTGCTTCTTCCTCACATAGCACTCTAACTATCTGACAGTTCAACATATACTTTTTATTGAATCCATATGGTGGTCATGCTTTAAAGCAAAAAGGTAGAAGGTCATATCCTGCTGCTTATTATGCTACTGTAAGTCCAGTTACACTCTCCTGAAACAAAATTTCCCTGGCTTTACACTGGAGAAAATGAGAGGAGAATCTGTTTCAGCATCTCTGCAGAGCTGCCAGGTTAGTTGAAATATCATCTCTATCCCCTGGAGATATTTAAGTGTGATGAATATATATCAGTTAAGCTCTGGGCACTGGAAGGGCTGGTGTAAAGCAATGGTCTGCATGGGGGGTCAGCTCAGCACTTGGAGCTCCTCTGTGGTGGCACATCCCTTGGTGCTGCTCTGTGGCTTTTCTCCAGCCAGATGCAGCCGTGCTGTGTCCCTGGGGCATGGAGCACTTGGATGGCCATTGGCCACATGCTGCAAAATAGAAAGTCCTCCTGGAGAGAGCATGAGGCAAGAGGCATGTATGGGGAATACATGCTTGGAGCTGGTACCAGAGAAGGGATTGCTTAGGATTCAGTAGGAAGGAAGAATGGTTGGATTTAAAAGGAGCCTATTAAGACCATGTGAAGAAAATTATCCTAGGCATGCTCCAATTAGGGTAAGTAAGGGCAAACACTGCTTACCCACACCACCCCCCAAACTGCAACTAATCACAGTTCCTGGGTTATTGAAAATGAAAATAGAGAAGTGAAAAAGAAGAAGATGACTACATGCTCAAAGCAATTCTAAAGGAACAGGGGCTAACATGGACCTCAGCTTTGCACAAGCAAGCACTGTTGTCGCTTGTAACTACATAGATGCTTCCAGAGCCTTAAAAATAGGGACTACTGGTTGTTCATGCAAAGTGGGGGGTGAAGCTCTCACGATCCCTTGTATTATCCCTGCCTTCAAAGCCAAAACTAAATAGGACACATGCCCACATGTAGCAGATGGAGTGGCCTTGCTCCATGAGGGTTCCTGTTCTCATGAGCTCAGCCTTCTATTCTCCCTTCCCTTGAGCAAATGAAGTCGAATAAAAACAATTGGAGAAAAATTCAGCTTGAAATCCCTGAGTTTAATTTGGCTTTAGGTCAAAACTAGAAGGGGATTAATAATATTTTATTTAGTAGATACAGGCTTTTCAATTTTTTTAAAATTTTTTTTTTTACTTCTTCAGAGAAAACTAATGGAACAAGCCTTATGTCTGATCAAAAACTTGCAGAATTTCTTAGACAAGTTGAAAAAATTGAATTTTTCATCCAAAAACTTTAAGTCTTACTTCAGAAGCATCTTTCACTGACTGGACTAAATTTCTTCACAAGGGGAAAGGTAGACTTCAAACTTTTACCCAAGCCCAGTTACAGATTTTCAGCTCAGGTTCTGTATAAGTATTGCAAACCTGATTAAACCTGTGTGGAATTTGGAACTTCTAATTATTCCCTAAACAAAGAGAGTGTTGAATTTCTATGAGATTTGTCATGACTATGTGTATATTGAATTCTAATAGACAGTGCAAAGGAATCTTTCCCACAACAAAAGAAGAATAAAAGAGAGAAGCAAACAAACCCTTGATTCAGATCAACCTTGCAGGAAACCAAGATGATTTCCATCATTTTTATGACTTTTCCCTAGAGGCAAAAGACATCTAATTAGCAAATCCCACTGCAAGTTTGTTTCAATTTGACATAAAGGGAATATGACAAGCAGAGAAATTATAAGCCTTACATTTCCAGTTAGCCAGCTTGGACTGATAAATCCAAGTTCAAATGAATTTTGGGGATCTTAAAGCTTGGGGAGTAAAAATCCAGAGGATGAGCTGGTTCTCTAAAAACGTGAACTTATAGTGTTTCAGTCAGTGATATCTGATGGTAATGTCACAGCAGCCCTTTATGAACTCACATTACCAGCTACAAAGCACTCCAGCAAGTTCTGAGATGGTCCTTACAGTGCACAACTACTTTGATCTGAGGAGGAGCTGAATGATACCAAGAAGAATCAAACCTTGATTCCTCATGAAGAAATAGACCATTAGTAAAATAAATATTAATCATGAAGTTAAGTAGTAAACGCTGGTAATTAATCATGCATTACTCTTAATGATGTGTAGGAATCTTCAGAAGTGGGAGGTGATCCTTCAGGAAACCAGACCGCGCTGCCTAAATGAGCTGATGTCCCCATTGCTAAAATCAGCAGCAGTCCACCCACAAGGTTGCTTTGACCTTTGTTGTCTTTACTGGAAGATAATACTAGAGGTGTCTCCTCTTTCTCTGATTTAATATTCAGACTTATAGGAGAAGCAGGCCCTGGCCAAGGAGTTGGCCAGCTATGCAGGCTGGCACTAAGGAGCCTATAGAACTCATAAATAAACAGTTATGTTCAAACTTTTCGAAAACTCTGTAATTTACGGACCAATTGTATTTCTAAGTTTTGTTCCAGCAGCTATAAAATACTCTGCTGAGAGAGACC
Organism: Lophotriccus pileatus; assembly: GCA_035583135.1. Taxonomy (NCBI): domain Eukaryota; kingdom Metazoa; phylum Chordata; class Aves; order Passeriformes; family Tyrannidae; genus Lophotriccus; species Lophotriccus pileatus. The sequence goes on from JAWWES010000001.1 coordinate 37,091,129, forward strand.
TAATTGATTTTCTGAATTTCATCAACACTTCGGAAAAACTGCTAAAGATCTCTAAAAAAAAATCCCAGTTATGTCTCTAGAACATAATAAAAACAGTATTCTTGCTGCAAAAGCCCTGTAATGTGTGTCTACGAAGCTTTCAAGCTTCTCAGCTTTACTGTGGGTCAGGTAGCCACATCCTGCAGACACAACTGTAAAGTGGTCAGATGACAAGAAACTTCAGAAAATTAGTTTGCAGAAGTCTGTGATGATAGGCAAACCCCTTCCTTGAGGTAATATCTAAAGTTTGGTACTTGGCAAAGTTCTTTTAAGGACAAGGTTCCTGAGCCAAAAGATCTCATGGCTGCACAGGTGAGAGATCCTGCTACACTCATGGTAAATCTTGCAAGTACTACTAGGGCCAAGGTGCCAAGTCCCATCTAGTTGGCTGGCCTCCCTGAGCACCAGCCCAAGAGGATACAGAGCAAGGAGCTAATATCGCCTCAAGCAGAGTTGCTCTCTATGCTTTTATTCGTTTCCAGAATGTGACCTTGCAATCTTTTTCAGCAAATAGTAGTGTCTGCAGAAGTCCTGCCTGTCTCTCCTGTGCTGACAGACTGCTGGAAGGTTCATCATGGCTGAATGAAGGAACTGTTAGAATTCGTCTGCCTACCAGTCCGTTATGAGAATAGGAATATGCACCCAAGAAGAGAGCACACAGTAGCCCAAGAAGAGGAACAGCCAGCTCCCATAAACCAGCAAAACTGTGTTTGCATCCTGCCAACACTCGTTCTCCAGCATCTTTCAACAAAGCAACTTCTCAAACCTGGCTGTAGGTTTCACCTGGTACCTCTTGCTAAGGGATTTTCTGTTGGAAAAAATCATGGTTATTTGGTCAGGAAAGTTAAAAGAGTTAAGAGGAGAAAGGTGTGCAGGCATACAACTGTATTTACTCTTTTTAAAACAGACTGTTCACCCAAACAGTTTGGTGAAGAAAGTCCAGTTCTAAATGATTCATTCACAGTATTATTTCTCTCGGACTCCAGGAAAAACATAGGCTCTCATTTTTCAGTAGTTTCTCATAGCTGTTTTTACATCCACAGATGATCTCCACACCTATATTCGGATTTCATATCTTCAAATGTGTTGAGCCGAAGTCCCACTGAAACTACTCACAGTTGCTTAAATGTCCCAAGGTCAAATATGTTTTACTTGTTTTGCACCTGGTTTCTAGATTCTGGAGTACAGTGAGGTTGCACATTCTAACTTTGATTGGCAGGTCTGAAACTTGGGATCTGAGACTTGGGTGCACAGGGACTTGGCATAGCATAACTAAGCTATAACAGCAGATTTTGTCAGATCACTGTCTTACGATAACGCAGTGGGAGCTGGCCATGTGGTATATAATTGTAGACATTTCTGTGGCAACCTTCTCCTTCATATCTAAGCATGTATTTTATCCACAGAATATTCCCAGAAGTGTGATGTTTATAAAGCTACAGATAAGTCTGTTTTTCTTTGCCAAACAGATAGCAAATGTGCAAACAGTATTTTTTGTCATATCAGTCAAAATATATCTAAAAACAGAATTTCCTAACCCTGCCTCCCTGAGAAAAATGATGGCATAAAAATTAACATTGTAAAATACATTATCTATGATAACATAGGAATTCATTAAAATTTTGACTTTCAAAAGAGCCTAAATTTTTGTAAGCTATAAAACTTAGACAGGAGTCCAAAATAAGCTTGCATCTGCCCTACTATCTCACCTTTCTGACAAGTATCTAAATAATACACAGCAGTGACACTTTCATTCCATCGCACTAAGCATGTGTTTCTTGAAATTTTTCCTAAACATGCATTCATGATACACCTGAATAGGTGCTAAACGTGCAATCACCAGCTGTGCAGAAGTGTATGCTGAGAGGGTCATTAACTGCCAACAGTACACATCTCTTGGAGGAATGAGGCCAGGATGGAAAAGCCTTTCACTAGTTGGACCAGAATCGTTCTGTAACAAATAAGGAGGAATTTGCCATTTGCCTTACCTGTCTATGCTGCTGAGAGACTGGATACTGCAAACCTGAGATTTGCTGGCTTTGCTGCATTTTCTGAAGCATCATTTTTTGCTGCATCGCTAGGGTTACATTAGGTGGCCTCTGAAGAGACTGGTTTGGGAGAGGTTGAGCAGGTTGTGACTGCGTCTGTTGTTGCTGCTGCTGCTGTGGCTGTTGCATGGGAGTTGAACCCTGTGCCTGCTGGGTGTAGTGCAGAAGGGCAGGCTTGTTTTGGGAACCCAAAACTGAAGGCATCTGCTGGTTTGTTTGCTCTGAGTTAAAGTGAAACAAAGGCTTTGTGTTGCCATGATGCTGCTCTAGAGGTGGCTGAGCACTGTTGATAAAGTTCCTGTTTAGGTCCTGAGGCTTTTGTTGCATGATTATATCCATTGGATTGCTCTGGGGAGTGGTTGGTTTATAAACATAGTTGTTCATCCCTTTTGACTGGTTTCCATTCACTGGTACCCCAAGCATTGCTGAGCTTTGTGGGCTGAACTGCTGCTGGCGAAAAGAAGGACTGGGGATTTTCTCTTGCACAAAGGGTCCGGGGGAAGGTCCTGATGGAGACAGCGTGGACCAGTTGGCTGTCTGGTTCTGCTGCTGCTGCTGCTGCTGCTGCTGCTGAATCAAGGCATGCTGCTGCCGGTTGGCTGCGATCTGTTTGAGCTGCTGTGCATGAGACACCTCTTGCCAGTTGGGCAATGGCCGACTGGACGCAGAAGAAACCTGTGATACCTGTGTTTGATTCTGAGGCACTGAGGGGATGGGTGAAGAGGTGGACATGGCAGTGGTGGCCATAGTGAAGGCTGAACCTGTAGAAGAAGGCCTCATCTGTGGGGAGCCCACAGGAGCCTGATTCATGCCTGGTGCATATTCACTCTTTATCACCATCTTATCCATCTGCAGAGATCTCACAGGGCCCCTCTGGCTCTGCTGCCCAAGGTCAATGTTGAATGGCTCGTCTTGTTTTATCGTGGCATTTATCATATTCTCTAGCTCAAGATCACTCATTGGTGGCACTGATATATTAGTCAATTCGTTAAACAGTTCCTGAAGCTCAAGATCCATCTGGTCCCAGGAGTCTTCCCCATATCTGTTAGGGAACATGTTCTCATGGGACGTCTGGCTGTCTAAGTGTTTGCTGCAGGACATCGTTTCTCCTGGTTCTTTCTTTACCTCTTTCAAAGTCATATTAAACATGCCATTCCCACTGGCATGTGTATTGTTTGCTAGGCTGCTGGCCTTTCGTTGTGATCCTTGCCCCACAGTCATAGCTCCTGACATTGACTGGCTTTGGCAATTGTTAACATGTTGTCCACCTTGTCCCACTGCCATACTGTCACCCACTCTTATCCTTTTAATGTCAAGGAAAGAGCTCTCTGAAACACCATTGGTTCTCTTGTTGTTGACAGGCGACAGATTTACCACCAACTTTCTCTTCAAGGAGCCTTGGAGCTGAAAGAAGCAGAGACAAAAAGAATAATCATTAGATAATATTGAAGAAACAATCCATAGTCCAGTTGCTTGAAAGGCAACAGACAAGTAAGTATTGCTTAGCTCATAAAGCTTCTCTGAGCTTTTTCAGTCAATGAAACTGTGCAGAACTGTAGGAAAATATGCTTTAAGTGATAAGTCTCCCTGCCACCACCACCCCTGCCACCAGCATTTTGCAAGCACTGCTGCCTCCTGTTGATCACTGACCCTCTTTCCCCCATGGACATGAGGGAGGAGACAGCTGGAACTGGAGCTGGTAAAACCTAAGTCACATGTGGCCCATATTTGATCCCATCTATCTGTGCCAGACAAATATAAAGTATTTTTAGATGGCAGAGATGAGTGCAGTCATGAAATCTGCCCTTGTGCTTCTCCAGTGCTGCAGGCTTTCACTCTCCTGATTTCAGTATATGACCCAAAAGACCATTTTTGACTGCCACAGAGTCCAAAGGTCCTAGGACGTGTAATGGCACACACAAGATTGAGGCATCCTGAGTTTACACAGGTTTATACTGGCCAGAGATGTGTATAATTAAAGATGTGAGGTGTTAACTTGTGGAAAACTGAGAATGAAACCACTGGAGCCATGTCAGGTTATGTCAGCCAAGGGTCTGGCTCATGATGGACTGATGGATTATGTCCCAGAGACGTATATTAATACATTAAGCCCTAATTATTTATGTTGCGAAACATCTGCCATAAAACACATAGTCCACATAACACTGCTCAGACAGATGTATCTATTTCCTTTTCCTTGGATATTTACAGCAATACTTAATTTGCTCACCAGCCCTGTGGGCCTACTGAAGGAAAAGAGGTTCACGGCTCTGTCTACCTGATTTACTCTCATCTGCTGTGGTTGTATACACAGATTCCCACCCCCCACACAGAAAACAGAGATGTCAATCCCATGAGCTGAAAAGTTTGGACTTGGTGCATATGTTCTCTAGTAAGATGCTGACAAACTCAAGAAGAGTTGCTTTGACCATCATTTATAAAAGAACAGATCACTGTAAAACAAGGGCAGCTGTCCTACATTTAGCTCTCCACTTTTGTTCTTAGAGGTCTTTTCCAACCTTAATGGTTCTATGATTCTATGACTAAAGGCATCACACACATGAGCAGCAGACAGACACACACACAGCTCTCACTCAGCGCATGCTGTCACTCTTCCAGCCGTGAGCAATGCCAGGAAACTAAGCAGTGAAACATGGCTCATCTTCTGCCTTTCTGCACCTGGATGGAAGTGCAATGGCCTGGGAGACATCAGACAATGCCATCTGACAAATACCTGTGTGTGCCAGTGAGAAAGTGGTGCCCGTACAAACTGTGATACCTTGGAAGGCTGTGATGGGCAGAGACAACTGAGAACTCTAATTTTCTAGTTAAGTGAGGAAGGATGATTTATGAGATCTTCCAGTCACATTATTTGCATATGTTTCATAGTGTTGCACGTACAGAAGTCCATGGGCACGTAATACTCTATTGTGGCCTCTATGTCCCTCAGCTCCAGGCTTATCTATAGGTAAATGCTCTTCCCAGATAACTCCAGGTGTGAACAATTTTATTCTGATGTGAATATCAATCAGTTGATTGAAAAGAGATCTGAGACATACATATTTTCTCCATACCCATCTATCCTTTACATTCCATCAGAAGGTTATAGGACTTAGCTCTTAAAAATAAAGTTTGTAATTTCTCTCTCTGACATTGAAAATTTCATCTCATATCTTAAGTTAGTTTTCCAGCATAGCTTTTGAATCACAGATTCACATTTTCATTTCATAAGGATAGACATGTTGGTGCCTATTTGTACAAGTCCACAGACTGTGTGCCTTCAAGAGTAACTAATTGTCACTTGGTGTCCCTCAGGGGGAAGAGGTTTGGGTGGTCATTGCAAAAGGCACAGGCTGTCTTTGGTTAGCATGTTCCTTTCTGACACATGAGTCACTGTACTTTCCTTTGGAAAAAAAAAAGGTAAGCTGCACTTCCTTTTACCATCATCTTTGCTGTCAGCGTGTTTATTAGAAATCATTCTTGTGCCACCAAATTCATCTTCCTGGGAAATGGGGAAGTTCCCAGGTCATCAGAATACATGACTTGGCAGCCCATTTTGCTTTCAGATTTGTTGCTGACAGAAAGACTGAAGAGATAATGAAAAATATATTCTCTGCACGTGTATATGCTTTATGTGGTTAATATGACTTTCTGAGTTAATTTCAGTTGCTTGACATTTTGAAGCAAAGGGAGCTGTTTAAAAAGTCTCCACATTTTCAGGGCACCTGCACCAGGCTTTCTGATACATGTAAAAATGCAGATGTTACATTGCACTTTGAATAGCAGCTGCTTTTCTCCTGCATTTGAAGTAGCTTCTAGCAGATGGCAGGTTGAGCTGGGTGAGCAGATAGGGCTAAGCTGGGAAGTGGTTTGCCACACACAAGTCAGCAGCAGAGCCAGGCAGAGCTCCATGGTCTCCAGACACATCCCTTAACCAAGCACTCCCTCCCCTGACATGGGCTGGAGGACTCCAGGTTTCATGACATCTGCTCTGCTGAAGTGCCTCCCAAAAGGGGCACTGTGCATTTCAGAAGAAGAAATAACAAGTGCTAACTTATCACATCTCCTCAAAACCTTGCAAACATAACCCTTGGAATGCTGACAACACCGTGGTCAATAGATGTCCCCACATTAAAGCAGAAATGAGAGTGAGTGAGGCTGCAAGGTGCAAGGGACTCTTAGGGGACTTCACTGAGGCTGATAAAAAGGTCCTGATTTCACATCCCCCACGAGTTCAGGATATGAAGAACAAGGGCATGGGAAGGATGTGAGCAGCCCACAGGGATGAAGCCCCCTCTGCCTCCTTGCAGTGAGCTGTTACCAATTATATATCAGGGGGGTTGCAGGTCTGTGTTTGTTCAGCAAGACAAGCAGTGTCCATCACAAGCCTCTCCGTCTCACTACTTCATCTGAACTCTGCCTTAGGAATGGCACTGCTGCCCCGGCATTTGTTTGGTTTTTTTTTTCAGAAGGGAGTGGACCATGGTTCCATCACTCAAATCTTGGCAGTTTTCTAACAATCACATTTTTTAACTACTGATTGGAAGTCACTACTTAAGTCCTTTTTCCCCAAGCAAAGCATAGACTCTTCGAAAGGGAAAAAAAAAAGAATTTGCCAGATTTCAGGCTTCATCTCTTCCAATTTGCAAGCCAGGATTGATTTGGGTCAATAAACGTAAAGCAAAAGTTCCTATAACACACACACAGATGCATTCCTCTGATCAAACAGGCTTGTGATTACACATCTCAAACTGCTTGAACTGCCTAATACTGAAAGGCTCTGTGATGGGAAACAAGTGACATGACAGTAAGTGGGGGAGGACAAAGCCCTCCGTACCCAGCTCCATCCCACAGGTTGGTGTGCGGCACTGGATGAACCATCACAGAGTACAGGCATTTCCTGGCAGCCTGTGTTATTGTGAGACCTTTTGCTGAGCAGGCTCTGGTGAGTCAGTGTGCGTTCACGCACTTACAGAGAGTCAGTGCTGGATGATTGATCTTCTGAAGTAAAAACTGCGCAGGCTGAGCCTCTGGAGATCGTGTCTGTGAGACAGCCCAGCACTGGTAGTGGCCAAACTGCTTGGGGACATTAACAGCAGAGGGCAAAACTCTAGAGATGACTTGGTCTAAATGACCCAATATGACACCACGTCCTGTGCGGAGGGACATACATAATATTTATAAGTTTTATATTTATAACTTATTCTGAGTCTTAAAGGGATTTAAGAGAGGCAGCATCTTCTCTAATGCTCCTAGCCAGGCCAAATCAGCAGATCTACTGAGCTAATACGTAGGGCGCGTCAAATCCTGGTAACAAATAATTTGTCTTTGGGAAAAAAAAAGCGCTTCCCCTTTCTGTTGGTTGAAGTTTTTACTAAATGTAAAACTAGAGGATTTTGCTGAAAATTATTTTTTTTTCTGTCTCAAGTTTTTTTCAAAAAATGGAAACAAATGAATTTTTTGATGCCAAAGCACAAATTGTCAATGAGAAATTTTAGAGATTGTTTTCTCCAAAATATATACATTTAACAATATTTTTATCACACATTTGTTACACTTCTGACATTACTCATGTGTATTCACCTTGCATTCCTTTCTGCAGGGTCTGTTCAATATGACCAAGAAAAGAATTATCTGTGTCAGCAGGAAATTGCACAGTCTATCTGGTTTCACTTTCAATGAAAGTCTTATTTTTTTGTGCACTTCATACAGCCTCTGCAATTGGACCTCCTTTAGAATTTGCTTTTTATCTCCTTTAACGCCGTGTAGAAGCACAGCGCTTGACAGAAGTCCTAGGTTAACCATCCAGCACCTGGAGTTTCACAGCTCTCAGGACGAGTAAAACACAAGCTCGTCCCTCTGACTTGCCCGAGTACCTCCATAGTGCCTGCAGATCTCAAAAAAAAAAAAAAAAAAAAGGAATAAATTCCCAGTGCAAATGTTAGTAACACATCTGACTGTCATCTTGAAATGTTTATAGCTGGGCACTTAAGACTGGACCAAAACACCAAAACAAGCAACCTACAGAGAAAATACCAGAGCGTGATGGTTTTAAGTCCCCAGTAATCCTTATTAGCTGAACACATAAAAAGAAGATTCCTACCACCTTTGTCCCCCAACTCTCACAATGCCCTGATAAGGTTTGCAGCTTTCTTAGCTTGTGTGCTGGAACAATCGGGACAAAACTCATAAGGTGCTGCTAACTGAAACCCCACACGATTGCCACACTTTGTTTATGAACCAGGCAGTGTGGCAGCATTAGTGATTCATGGGGAGTGATCCTTCTGATGTTAAAAAAAGCAGCTTTGGATTTTATGCTTTTAATATAGAGGCAGCAGAAAAATCCACTTTAAAAAGTCCCTTTTGGCCTACCTAGACTTTCTCACAATATGTGCTGACTGTATCTATGGCTGAACTGTAAATAAAATCCTTCATGTATCTGGGGAGGCAAAAGGGAAAAGGAATTACAGGAAAAATATGAAAAATATTCAAACAATGAAAAGAGGCCAAAAAGAAAAAATTCATTCCAAAGGAGGAAAACATGCTGAATGCTACTTCTTATTTATGCTGTGAAAGCACCTTTGCATTGCAGGGTTTGACCCAGCAAGTCACCCCTGGGGGCTTAGAGCCTGATCCTGAATGACAGTAACTCTCATTTTCAAAACAGTGGTTTGCAAAGCTTGATGTCAGCCTTCTGCAGTGCCACCTCCTGCAGTGTCTGTGCCTGTGCCAAGCTGGGGAGTGCCTCTCTGGGCCTGGACTGGGGCTCACCAGAGCAGAGCCTCCCTGTTGCAGCCATCCCAGTGTGCAGGAGGACCAGGTGTTTCTCTCCTTGTTTCCTTGCCCCTTTAGCCAGACACAATAAGACAACAGGATGGTTGTGGTGACTCACACTGTGGCCAGCTGTGAAGTGACAGAGGCACCCTGGGGCTGACACAAGGACAAGGAGAGGCCATTGCCCTAAGATGCCACCTCTGGGGCCATCACAGGTCCTAATGCCACAATCACACGTGCATCCTCAAGGCCCTTTTCTGACTACAGACTCACGAGGGCTCCCATTGCCTCTATTTCTATATATCTCATAAAATCTGATGGCTCTGGCTGTTCACCCTCTTTCTCACAACCTGTGGCATTAGGTTCACCCTGACATCTCTTCTGAAGATCTCAGGAGCATGGTTCTCTTCTGAGAACCTCTCCCTAGCCCTTCTGCTTTGCACTTTCTGTTCACAGCACGAGTATATTTATTTTTAATCTTTTATCTTCATTTGCAGCATCTACCTGGCATGGCTGAGGATGCAGGAATGACAGTTGTCTTCAGAGAGATTTTAGGACTCCAAGTTCAGAAAGTCCAATCTGCTGGATGATGCTGGATCTGGGAAGCAACATTAATTTTTCATGTCGGACTGAGTGACAGAGAGGAGGCTCTGGGCACAGTGCACAATGGGGGCAGTCCTAAAAGCTGGTGTGTCCTCACAGCACCACACAGCACCATGGCCAGGTCAAGGTGGTCCCTCCATGGGTGCAAAGAGCTGTACAGGAGCAGCAAATGCTGTTTCTCTCTCCAGTCTGGTTTGCACAAGCTCAGCTCCAGGTGCCTCCTGCTGCCTCCTCTGTGTTCCCAGGAAGGGGCCCCACTGTTCTCTCTGAGCAGTGAGGAGGAGGAGGCACAGGTGCCTTCAGTCCCACACTGTAAGTGAGTGCAGGGCATTTGAGACAGCACACCTCCACCCTGCCTCACTCCCCTCCTATTTAGCTAATCAGTTCCTGAGACCACTTGGATGACCAGAAGCAAAGTTTACTGCTGTGAGAATTTTGTTCTGCACATCCCAAACCTTCCCACAGCCCATCCCTGTCCTTCTTATCATAAGCAGCTTGGGAAGAGACTTGGTGCCTATACAGGCCTCTTGAAGTGGTGTCCTGACTCTGGTCGATCCTTGGGTGTAGGCACCACCAGCAGTAATAATGCTGAGTGAGAGGCAACACAAGTTTTCCTCCCTGTTTACTGTAATAAGTGCCACTGAAACTGAATTTCTAGTAATAAATAAGGATGTTCCTTGGCTGACAAGTATCCACTTAATTCTCATTAGCTGGAAAAAGGCTGGAATAGTAATCAGTATGTTAGAAATCCCACAATTTACCTTCACTTATGGAAAAATTATGTATCTTGCCAACTGAACATACCAACCTAAAAATGCATCCATATTATTCACAGTGTATTGCCTACAAACATAACGTCAGGGCTCTGGTCCAAGTTGCTGAAGCACAATAATTATATTTTTTAATGCAGATTTTACATCTGATGGATTATAAAATATCATGTCTAGTCACAGTCTTTTAGAAGAATAGGAACACAAAAAACAATAGCACTTTAACTAGGTCAAGATTGCTAATCAGAATGTAGCAGTCATTACTGTGTGCAAAACAAATAGGCATGAAAGATCTGCATTTCTTATCTTGCAAGCTGTGTATTTGTCTTCTGGAGAAGTCTTTTCTGCTGTGCTTTTTTTTTTTTTTTTTCTTTTTAATGATCCTTTCCAACGATGAATAAATTAACAATCACTTTGTGTGAAATCTACAGAAATTTATGTCAACGTTTATTACCATGAAATGTGGAACAAAGCCTAATGCAACCTGAGCTCTGGGAAATATGACTGCTTAACTGATCCTATCCTGATGAGAAGGAAATATCAAATGCATTATAAATGCTGACAGGATGATCAGGCATGTAAAAGAGGTCATCCAACACCACCCTCCACATTGTTTACCAGTTTCATAAGTCAGCTTAAAGTATTAAAAACACATACTGTCTTGCACAGGAAGCTCCTAATCCTTAAAAATGTGGCTGCTGTTATTTGATTTGCCTTTTAGAGATCAATAGCACAGCAGACTTCACCTAAGGAAAGACTGCTGAGAGCAGTCTGGTCTTGGTTTTCTGCTCATTGTTGCTCCCAAACTGTCTGTGTGAAGGCTGTGTAGGTTCATTAGGGAAGATATCCATGACCACATGTGGGCTTTATTACCTATCTAAGCACCTATCTCCTCTGCAACACTCTGTATCAGAAGTTCAATAGTGGAGGAAGACAGTAGCCTATCTAGCCTTGGAAAACAAGGAAATGTTTAGACTGTTTCTCTCTTCCTGCAAATCAATGCGTCACACAGGATGCTCAAGCCAACTGTTTGGCCTTGAGGTCTTCTGTAGGGCAAGTTACAGTTCATAGGAGATACAGTCATCACTTGTCGATTGGAAAAGAAATATTCCTTCAGCACATTACCCAGTCATGCTTCCAGCATTAGACTCTATCAGCCAGGACAAGGAGGGCCCATGCCAATGAGAGCTGCCCTTCCATCATGCATCAGCTAATGCTATTAATGAGCAACTGGCAAAATGGCTTCTTGTTAGAAGGAAGGAGTTCTGATCCTCTGCCAAAAACTTCAGTGAAGAAGTGATATTTAGGATCAAATTCAGACCTGTGGTAAGAGAATGTCTCTAACAAGGTTGTTGCACTTGCCTGATGGCTTGGTTTGACCCGTATTAGCATCTTCACTCTGCCTCTCCCCATCGCGCAGATTCACCCCATTAAGGACATAAAATAAGAGCAGTACTTAAGAGCCACTTTCAAAACCTTTGGCTTAAACATGCAGTGTCAGGACAGGCCAAGTGCATCCCACCAAGTGTCTGACCTATATGAGCAGAACAGGCAAAGATTTACAGGGCTGTGGAGGATTTTGAAACAACAATTTAAAAGCTTTGAAGATACTTCTATGATGAGAATGGACAATAGAAGGGACAAAGAGAAAATTATGAAAGTTTATATAATAATTCTCTAACTGATTAACTGCAGATCGAGAGATTATTTAACAAACTTGATACGCAGTAAATTCAATGGCAGTGAAATGATACACTTTTTCATCCAAAGTGGATAGAGTTTGAGAAACAGCATGAGAGATTCAGAGCTCAGCAAGATCTAAAGGGGGACTTAACATTTGTTTGGAAATAGGAAGGTACTGACTTATGGAAGGTGATGATAGCATATGTAGAAGGGCATGAAAAATATTAAACATCATGGTTCAAACTGGTCTATGGTTCATGGGGACTGGTGGTGCTTGTCAGTGGGCAGGGGAAAAAGGGGCAAGGGGAGGAGTGGTGGTTTTTGCAGGGCTATCAAGGTGGTTGTGTATCTTCCCCTGATATATTTGTCATTGCTATTGATGAGATGCCACAGGGTTTAGAAAGACACAAGTCTGGAAGAAAACTGTAAAAATGGGATTCATTTTACCAGTATCTAGAAGATGATGAAATATGGAAGATCAATTTGGAATCATAATCATTATGGAAGATCATTAGCAGGTTACAGGAACCCCAAATGCTTTGTTGTCTTGGATTAGTACATGTTCAGATGATTTTTGATTATTTGGTCTTTCTTTCAGTACCATCTTGATGAGAAGGTTGAGAATATCCAAACCCAAGAAAATGGCCAGAGAGGCTGAGTGGAAACAAGCACTCACCCAGGAGGGGATGCTGCAGGAGGTGGAAAAGGTCAATGTGAATAGAGGGATCCAGGAGCAGTCCAGAGTAAGAAAAAGGCACCTATAAGGTGAAAAAAACCCCGCAATTCAGGCACTGAAAAGCTGACAAGATCATGCTTAAAAGAAACGTGAGAAATGACATGAAGAGTGGAGAGGATGAATTTGCACAAGAGAATGAGAGAATGTTCGCACAACTACACAAGTCAAATGCATGGAGACATCTTTGAATAATGTGAAAATAAGTTTTCTGTTATTCTTTTTCTCTCTGGTTAGCAAAGAGAATATTGTCCCTAGCGAAAGACTGGCTTTTGTAAAAAGATTTGCTTTGGCAAAAGAGGTTCAAGGAGACCGCACCTAGGCAGGACCTGAAAACCTTCCCAGGGATGAGGTGATGTCATTTGTACACTGCAGCCCTTCAGCTCCTCTATCCTGCCCCTGCTGCTGAGCACACACCGTGGTTTGTGGCTTGGAGGAGCAATGCCAGTGACTAAGACTGTCTGTGCAATCCCCTGCTGCAGACGCTCACACCCCTGCAGCCATCCAGTCTCCTGGAAGCCTTTGTACTGGATGCCTTTATCCCGCCCACAGCTTTTTCAAGGGGATCCTAGACCCATTGCTGAATCTCATGAGACACAGTGGGGTGCTAAGCAGCTGATGAAGATGCTTCTGGTAGTCCTGCTCAGCAGCCCATCCCCACCAGCTATGGTAGTAAATGACAAAAGGTCATCACAAAACTTCCAGGTATTTTTGGCTGCTATGATAGTTTTCAGTGAATGGGACACAAGTGGATTCATTACAATTGATGTGTCCTATATGCCTTATTTTCGTCCTGAACACTTGTTGAGTTGACTTATGCAAATAGAAACGGCACAGAAAAATTAGTAGTTCTAGGCCTATCAAATATAAAAGCCTGTCTCAAAGTCATATTTTCCTCCACAGCAGCCTTGAGTCTGTTTCTAGAGTCAACTGTGATTGCTGGCTTTGAAAATTCAAAATGAAAAAAATTCTTTATTTGGCAATAACTGAGTGGAGTAGTGTCTCCTTCCTGACACAACACACTGTGGCAAGGGGACACATTCCTACAAGAATGGACACAGGTATCACAACCCTTACAAGAAACAGAATTCCTTGGCACAGCCAAGGACTCTAAGGATCTCTCAACTACAGTGGAGATTTGTTGCATCAGTGCTGCATCACTTTTGTAGCCTACACATCATCGATGCCTCGGGTGTGGCCAGAAGCAGAACTGTTCAACTGCTCTGCTGACTTGGGTAAGGGAGTCCAGGCACCTAGAGTCAGTCCCCACCAAGAGTCATGCAGTGGAAACCTTCTGCAGTTGTATAGCTCCATAGGCACATTTCTTAAGCTCCATCTCTGCAGACCACTAACACAGTAGAGTTCACTTGCCACTTGTCCATTTACCATGATACTCACAGAAAGAAAATAAAAGTATTGTGTCAGAGGCCTTAGTGGAGAGTTCCTTAGAAGATCTTTAGGATAAAATAACAGAGATGTGAAGGGATCTCTGGTCATAGAATCAGAGAACCAGAGAATGGATACAGCTGTAAGGGACCTTAGAGATTCTCTAGTTCCAAACTCCCTGCCATGGGCAGGGACACCTTCCACTAGACCAGGTTGGTCAGACCTCCATCCAGCATGGCCATAAACACTTACAGGAATGGGGCATCCACGGCTTCTCTCAGCAACCTGTTCCGGTGCCTCACCACCCTCACAGTAAAGAATTTTTTTCCTAATATCTAATCTAAACCCGCTCTTTTTCAACTTGAAGCCATTCCTCTTTGTCCTGTCACTACATGCTCTGCTGAAAGCAGAGCTACCAACAAAGTTACATCAGATTGCTCAGGACATTGTCCAGGCAAGTGCTGAACGCATCCAAGGATGAAGACTCCACAACCTCTCTGGGCCCTCTTCCAGCTCCCCTGTTTTTCTTTACATCTAGTCAAAAGTTTGTGTTCCTTGCCTCTCCTCCTTTTGTTGTTCACGTCTAAGACAGACTTGGTAAGTAACTGGAAAATTCTGAATGTAGAACAAATGGAGGGAATGCATAAATTTGACTTATCTCCAAGTCAACGATATATATGATGAGGGAGGAGGAGGAGATGAAAGCAATAAATGACAATGTACTTGAGAAATGTCAGTCTCCATTTCTATGCAGATTCCTTCAGGGAAGACATCAGATCAGTAGTCTTTAAATGACATAAATCAAAGGGCTGACCGAGCAAACTGATGCTGCATCAGATGAATTTGAGTTGCTAAATTATGCTTGTCTTTAAGCCTGATTTTAAGTTCATTGAGATTACACAAGTCTTTAAATGGACTTTGCTGGCCTTTGTTTCTCTCTTCTTGATTATAAGGTTCCATGACAAGGACTTTATCTCTCTATATTTTTCTGAAAAATACTCTTCATGCATTTAGACATTGTCAAACACATTAATAACGAGCCCCATTTTCCAGCTAGATTCCAAAAGACATCAATGCGCATTCAGCACCTCTGAAAAGCAGACATCTATTTAGGTGTCAAAATATGGATCCCAACATACTTTTGAAAATACTAGCCTGGATAAATATAATTTTACATTTTATAACTAATGTGAAACCTTTCACCTTTACAGAACTAGTTAATGGTGACTAGAAATAGTTACAGTTGAAGGGCTGGACAGCAGACTGCTATATTTGAAACTCCAGAGGTAGCAGATTAGCCAAATGACCACATAATTCTTGATGCTAATTAGTTCCTTTAGCCCTTCATATGCTTCCCTTTCTTTCATAAGGGTTATTAAAGCACTTCAGTGAAACTTTGCTTGTGTATTTTACTTAGACCAGGCTGGCTTTGGTAGATACATATTTATTCTCATTTATGGAGTAGAAATAAGCATTTTATACCCTATTAAATATCTGAAAAAAAAAAAAAAAAAACTAAAAGGTATTTCTGTCCAGAAAAACAAAGGTATTTCTGTCCAGAAGAAGAGCCTTTGTTCTCATGTAGACTTCTGTTTATAGCAGCCTGCACTTGGGAGAAGCCTTTGGAAAGGCTAGCCATGAAGTCTTGCTTGGGACATGGACCAAATCAGAGCAGTCTCCAGGGCAGCTGTTGCTCTGGCAGGCATGGATGAGTTCAGTCTTTAAGTCATCAATCAGGCACATTTCACACACACTTGAAAATACAGAGGTGGGGAAGTGTTTTGCCACATTCCCCAAGTGAAACTTAAATTCCAGGGACCCCTTAAATGCTGATATTTGTCTGCATACATGGCCTTGTTTGTGAATCTGTACTGAGTCCCAATTCAACAGTGAGCTAAATTTTCTGTTGCTGTAAACAGATGCAGCTACACTGACCTGTATCAGTGTTTTATTAATAACCAGCCCCGAAGCCTGAAATCTGGATTATGAACCAGTGTTTACTGGAAGTGCAGATTGCAGCAGGAACTTTTGTTGGATGCCTATTGCAACAGACTCTTCACTTCTTTTTAAAGTGCCTCTAGTGTTGCAGGCTTTTACTGAGGGAACACAATGGAGCTGGCAGGAAAGCCACAGCTCTTCACCATCTCAGTAAAGAAAAAAAAAATATCAGCAGTCCTTAAGGATACAGCACTGCTAGGTAACTAGGACAGTGAATTAACAAGGACTGACTTTTCCCTCCCTCTGTTTTCAAGGATAGTAAGTAACAAAATCTGGCAAGCTGAAAAACCCCTGCTTGGAGAAGAGAGACAAAGAGGCAGGGCTGAAATTCATCGTGTCAGTTTAAAAAGGCAGAGTTTTGCATTTACACAATATGCCCATTCTTGTTCTCCTTGACTCATGGAAAAATATTGAACATCGGACAAGAATGTAGGAATGTGTCTGGTGTCTGATCTCCACAAAAATCTAAATGCCGTTTGCATTCACATAAGAAATCAAGACTGGCTGTCCAGGCTCTCTTGATGTGTAAAAAAAAATAACAGTAGTGATAGCAATATCATTATAATAACAGCAGTAATAAAATTTTTTAAACTGGCTGTGTAACTAGTACAAATAAAGCACAAACCCAGCACTCCTGGCCCTTAATCTCAAACACAACTCAGCAGAACTTTCTCTACCATTTGTCTGTCACAAACATCACAAAGGCTCCTCTCCACCGACGGCATCTGAAACCACTGTTTGTTTTCCTGGGTAGCAGAGGTTAAAGATTTTTATTGCTTTTCTGCCTTCAGAAGCCATAATAGTTGCAGTGCCTATATTACCATCTATGGCAGACAGGCTGCATGTCTGCCAGCTGTCAGGCAGCCTATTCATCTCCAGTTGCCTTTTGCCTACTTTCTGCAGCAGAAGAATTTCTCTCCACTTGATTTCATGTGCTGGAGTCCTGTGCCTGCTGACGTTCCTGCTGCTTGTTTTTAAGCACAGGCTGACTACAAGCGTAGGGAGCATGGGAGCCCACAGCCCTGAAGAACTTGGGGCTTCTCTGTCACATGCAGCTTGCTAGGCAGCCAGCTATGGCTCTGTGTCTAGGCAACATCATATAATGGGCAGGACGTGAATGGGGGATTCCCAGCTAAACCCAGTCATTGACTGGAGGAAGAGGCAACCAATGGTGTCATCATGGCCTGCACTGATGGGCTGCTCTAAGATACCCTCGAACACCTTCCTTCTGCTTGTTCCATGCCAGAGATGTGAAATCTGGCTACTCATCCTCTGCCCAGAAACCTCTCTTCTTTCCCAGTTCTTCTCATCCATCTACGACACATGGTCTCTGTGGTAAGGATATCGGTACACATAATGTCTGGCCGCTCCTGACCCGGCTGTTCCTGGAAATTCCCTCAGGCACCTGCCAGCATCATTAGGCAGCAGTATATCTCTAAAACATCCAATACTGTGGTATTTTACAATTTTACCAAAGCCTGATTATCAGACAGGAAGATAGGATGGCCAGGCCATAAAGACCAGTTCCTACAATCATAGCCCTACGCTGTATCATTCTTTGCCTAAACAAATCATGCTCCCATTTACGAGAGGCCCTGAAATCACGAGAGGCAATGCTGGTATCTAGTGGCTGCCTCTTTTCTTCTCCCCAGTATGTTAGTGATCTGGAAATCTGCAGACCTGCCTATTTCTCGACCCGTGGCATGAGCTAGTGACTCATAGAAGGTGGAGAGAGGATGAACATCTCTGCCAGACCTTGTGACAGGGATAAAATAGATCACTTGGTTAACATGAGGTCTGCCAAACTAGTGCGTTTATTTTACATTTTCCTAGGTGTGACCCAACTCATCGCCTGCTTACCCAGGCTGTGAGAAGCCTCTTGAAATTTCACTTAAAATCCTAACCAATAAGGATCAGTCTCATAGCTCCCAATTACCAAGCTCCGGGTCATGAGTTACTCTTCCTGCCATTACTGCTACATGAAACTGCCTGCAGAAAAGAAACACCACTTTAATAAAACCACCCTCACACAGGACAGCCAGGGAGCCCACAGCCAGAGGCATTTGCCCACCTCCCTGCTCCCCAAGGAGCCTAGGTCTTGAGCTCCTGAAGTCAACAGAAAGACTGTTGTAGACATCAGTGTGTCTTGGATCAGGCTCCAGCTCCCCAAGAGAAAAGATGGGCTTTGCAGCCCATCCAGATGGTTAACAGCTTTACATATAACCACTGCCTTATTAAATCTACAGTAAATTAAATGAACACTTAAGACACTCAACTGAAAGTGCTATTGACTGCGGTAATTAAATTGCAATACCCAATTAACCACACCAGACTAGGAAATGAATATATCAGGGGGCACCACTCTATAGTGTATGAGCCAATCAGATGCTGTCTATACCTTAATTCGGGATGAAATAATTTTTAAAAGGAGTTTATGATTATTTAAAGATGTTTCTATATAGCACACACATATATATGTCTATACATATACATATATATATGTGTATACACATACGGACACATATTATATTATTATATTTAAGTCTTCTGTCTGAGCTCTAGCCTTACATTGGCAGAGATGTACTTTCAATTCCAGGTCAGCCACCATCTTCCAAGATAAACTCCCACATTATTAAAACATCTAAATCAGAAGGATTACAAATGTCACGCAGCAGACATTTTTTTTCACTTTATTAAGAACATTTACATGAAGGTGTCTGCAGTTTCAAAGCCATTTCAGACTGAGGCCAAAGTGAATATTTGGGGGAAAAAAAAAGAAAAAAGAAAGAGCCTTTTTTTCTCTCTATTTAGCCTGTGCTGTCAGGTCTCTGCCTGCTGCTCTAACCACAGCCACCCCAAAGCAAAAGTTTACCTTTAATTAAGACATCTAAGTGTTAGGATTCTTAGGCTCTGAGCCTCTCTCCCTTTTCTCCCCCTCCTTTTTTCTGTCAGGAGCGGAAACTTTATCTCACCTACAAAGGAACGCTTTGCCCAAATGTTAATAGACTGCAGTGAAAAACCTTCACTTCACTCCAGATGAGTCTCCTGGTGGAAGGTTCTCAGCCATTCCCAGTGACAGGGCCCCCTTAAAAACATGGCGGTTTTGGGGCTGCCTCAGCTCGGAGAGAATTCAGGCATGGCCACCCCACTCTGCTCTTCCAGAGATGTGCATGAGGCCCTGGCCTTGGTTTGGCCTTTGTTTGGAGGGGAATTTACTCTCCACAAATCATGAAACTGCAGCCTCATAATAGCAGCACTTAGAGTGACAAAAGGTCAAATTGGGTTACAGCCATTCAACCCTACTGAGTTATCTGGGTAGTGGCAAGAGGAGTTATTTTTAATGACTTCATGTCCCAGCCTCATAGACAATAACCAGAGAGTGTCTATGAGCCTGCAAGCCTTCATCTTCAGCTCAGGATCCAGCAGCTCCCAAGAAAGCAGAGATATGACAGGGTGGAAATCATCTTCCAAATTTGGGGGTTTCAGTAGAGAACACACTTCCTTCCATTTCCTCAGTCACCTCACTCATCCTGGCACTGTCCACAGCATTGCCCCTGCCTTGTCCTGGGGTGGTGACCAGGTCCTGTTTCTGCCTGATGTTCCTAATGGCTTCAGTATCTTGGTGCTCAGTGGACAGAGCTGAGGCAGGTGCCTGTCCTTGATGACACTGGACCCTGCCTCCCTGTGGGACCATGTTCAAAGGGTCTGAACTGCTGCCCTCCACCCAGGCTGTGGAGCCAGGGAAGGCAGAGGTGGTCCTACCATGGTTCTGCAGTATTTTGGAGGGGTCATACAGGTACCATTTCTGTAGGTATTTGTTTTGCTTTGGTCATGCCTCTACTTTGGCCACTTCCATACGTTTTCTGGACCAAACTGATCTCTTATTGTTGCTCTCCTCATAAGTGGAATTGCAGCCCCTGTGGCCCTCTGTTACTGTTTATGCTGGCAGAGACCAGTGGATATTGGCAGGTAAACTTAGATGGGATTCAACAGTGAGAGGGCAGAGAGGGAAGAAAGGGCACACTGTGACCCTCAGTGCCTTTGCCTGCCTTTCAGAGAGCATGCTCATGGACAGAGGTAATGGAGGTCACAGGTGGGGTGAGAGCTGTCCTTGCTGGTCAGGAGACCGGGCTGAGGCAGGTTTTAAAATGCTTAGATCTGAAAGGTGCCTTGTATCCTGTTAGGTCTGTAACATCCTCTCTGTGGAAGATGCTCAGCTGGCCCCAGAAGCTTTCTTCTATTTATCTGACAACATTTCTGAATACATCATGCTGCCCACTCTGTCTCATGAAGGAGAGGCAATACAGCCAAGTACAAAATGTGTGCTGGAACAGAGATGCCTCAGGCTTCAAAATGCATGGACGTGCTTGAGCAGCAGGGCGAACTGCTGCTTTGGCCATCCCTTCTTCACTCTTCTGCAGCAAGAGGTAGGAGAAGTGAGTCTGCCGTTGACTCACCTTTATGCCTTTGAGATGCCCAAGTAATCCAGGCCTGACTGAAGTAAACAGAAAACTCATAATGGGTCCCAAGGCCTGTCCTTAATGCATCAGAGCCTAAAAGAAGAACCTGGGCTGAACTGCCTGGCTACTATTCAAAATGGCTCTTAGTTATAAAGAACAAATCGTAAGTTCTCATGTAATGTCCCTGGCAGAATCCAAACTTGTAAAAGAAAAGCCTGTAAACATCATTCCTACTCAGGAACTGTGCAGTGTTATTTTCTGACCCCAATGCACTTTGACATATCGCAGAATTACGCAGGTTGAATGTCCCCCCGACGGTCTTGAATGAAAAATTTCAAAAGGTTTCTCTCCTTTTCTTTCCCTCTCTGCCTAGTAGAAAGAAACATCTCATTTTGCTCATGTAGATCTAAAATGATGACATACAGCTTTGAAATGTCTTCAAGTACAATAGGCAGATTACAAGGAAAAGCAGTTCATGAGCTCTAATTCTGCATTTACCTGCTGCGAGGAGCAGGTCCCAGAGCCTGCACCTCTCCACTGAGCCCCGGGAGTGCATGAGGGATTTGTTTACATGTTGGAGGAACAAAGTAGTGTAATGGAAATTCTGAAAATGGTTTTGCTGAATTTTACTTTGCTATTCTCCAGCTTAGTTGAAAGGAAGCACAGTTTCTCTGAACCTGAATCCTCCTCCACTGGCAGATTATTTATTAAACAGCAATGGTAGGCTGGAGCTGTTTTCACTTAAGGACAATTCTTTCAAAGCCTAACAGAGAAGCAGAGTTGCCATAGTTACCTGAGCAAGCCCTCAGCAGAGCACAGCTCCTGCCTACAACCCAAGAGTTTAGGGCAACTTGCAAGTTTGTCAGACAAAGCTTAATGATTTGCTATTTCATGCAAGTGCATTGCATTTATCCAATGAGAAGGTGATGGGAAATCACAGATAGGATTGCCCCCCACCCTTTTTTTTGGTGTTGATCCAGAAGCCTATGGGGTTCACACCAGCTGAAAATTCTGCAGGGTATCTTGACAGCTGGGGAGGAGTTTGGAGTAAAAACACATTTAGATCTTGGCACTGATTTAGGCCATCCAATCCAGCCCATCATTAACAGCTTCTGTACAGCACTGGTCTTCCTCCAGGGTCTGTAAAAATGAACAAAACCTTTGTTCAACCTAAACTTCCTTTCCTTGTCTGCTGTTCCTTCAGACTTTCCATTCTAGTGGTCCTATTGTTTCATTTGGAAATGTCAGAGAGCTTCACAGTGTGCCCATTTTATAAGGAATATGTTCCATTTTAGGAGGCCAAAATGGTACACTGTGTTGTTCCACAATTAATTTACTTGAAACTTGCTTGGGCTTACTATTGTTTGTCTGAAATGGTCTTCTTTCTCTTTCTTTCTTTATTTTTTAAATTTTTCTTTTTTCTTTTTTTTTTTTTTTTTAGGTGCCAGTATCTGTATTTAGATTGGTAGCTACTGCAGATACTTGCTTTGCACCTGAACAAATAGGACTGCTGGGGACAAGATTAGCTCCTTTGTGCCAGCTAATTTGGACACTGGGCATCCGAATGAATGGGCATTTTGCTCTTGAAGGTCTCTTACTGGAAGCGGCAAAAAAGGAGTAAATACCCCAATTGTATCATCTGTTAAGTGGGTCATTCCTACAAAGGGAACTGGAAAATCTGCCTTGCTACTCACAGTTTCCTTTAGTTCTTCTTGTTGTAGTGTTGGAGAGACCAAAAGGGAGAAGAATGTGCATAGAGACTTAGTTTTCCTGAGAACATGGTGAAATCAGGCAATCACAAACTGACAGTCCTACATCCCCACAGAGCCTAGGTTTCCATATTGCTCTGACCTTTTCCCCTCTTGGCTTCTCACCCCAGCAGTCTTATATCATGATTTCAGGCATAAGTACATCCCTGCCAATCAGCACAACTGCAATTTAATTAGGAAGCAGGAGAGATGACATGAGCACAGTGAAAAGTGGCCACATACACTGGCCACTTCTGTCATTAATAGCGTAAGTTTTGTGAGAGTCTTGCTAAGGGGCTGTGATGTGGAATGGATAATGTTGCTGACCTGGGACCAGAGGCTCAGAGGGATTTAGACCCCTAAATCCTACTCAAAATTAATGGGGATTAAGTGTCAAAGCTGAGCAGCTGTTTAAACTCCCCTGGAAAACCTGAGGCTGAGTGCCT
Organism: Lophotriccus pileatus; assembly: GCA_035583135.1. Lineage (NCBI taxonomy): Eukaryota > Metazoa > Chordata > Aves > Passeriformes > Tyrannidae > Lophotriccus > Lophotriccus pileatus. The sequence continues at coordinate 37,113,817 of JAWWES010000001.1, forward strand.
ACTCAAGCAGTCCTGCTGGCCTCCACTCCCCTTTCTGACCAACATGGTTGACATGCATTTTAGGAGACATGAGTATATGCAGGCATGGTGCAATTTCAAGTAAAAAATAACAAAGAGGAACAGAGGAAAGAGAATAAAAGAATTATGAAGCAGGAAGATAAGGATGAGACAATGTATGATTTAGTCTGAGGAGTAAAGGACAGAACTCAGCAAAAGAAGAGATCTCCAGCAAGATCCTCCAGACAGATCCTGGAGAATTAAAGAAGAAAGAAAGAGGAAATGAAGCAAAGGATGGTCATTTCTCTCTATTGTGGAGACAAGTCTTTGGTGCCCCTCAAGCCTTAAGGGGCCACTCATATGTGAAGCAGCTTGTCACTAATGAACTTTTGCAGGACGCACCCATGTTATGACTTACTTCTAAGTAGATAGCTATTTTAAAGATGCTATTTTATTAAATATCATATTTCCAGCTGGATGACTGACACAGGGGACATTTGATTTCCAGAGACAATAAGCACGGAAGAGTACCATGCCATTGGAATTTTGGTTGCTGAGGGTTTTTGCATTTTCCTCCTTTCCCTGCCAACACTGAATCCATTCCATTTGGATTTGACAGACTGGTTGAAGTCTCAGAGAAATAAAGATCTTACAGGTTGCATGAAAATTAATAGATAGGAAGGCAGATAAGGGAGATGCTGGTTGAACCCAGACATAAGTGTTCAACAGAGGTTGGCACAGTACAAATTGACCCAGCTGGCATCTAATGTCTTTTACCTGGTGAGGATGTTATAGAACACAGGAGAAGGAACTGGGTATGTTGTGGTTGGTAAGGAAAAGGAACGTAAAGGGACAATGACTCAAATCTGTAAGAAGCCCAGCTTATTTTTCTGTTTCTTTAACTTCTCAGTTTTCAGAGGTAAATTATCCTGGATGATTTAGGCCATAAAAGCTTTTAAGTCATCTTCAGTGTTTAGCTGTGAAAGACGAGACAGTTCAGTTCAAATCACTCATCTGAAGACATGTTAAATAATTAACAGTGTATGGTTTGCAATGCTATTTACCATCCCACGGGGTTGCCATTCCTCTGACCTTGTAACAGCCTTATTTCATAAACAATGCTCCGCAGGACTGCACACTGACAAAACTTCTTAAAATAAGGAACTGTAATTCAATATCAGCCCAGTACGTGTGGTGGAGCAGGTAGTTTGTGCTGGTTCTTCTGGGCCTCAAGTAAATAGAGTGAGTTAAACAATAGGGGAAACTGCAGAGGAAAGAAAGGGAATGTGGTATATGCCAGTGCCAAAGCCTGAATACATTTGATGTAGTAAACTAAGGTCACTGCCTTTGTTAAGAAAATCTTGGCAAATGGCATCTGTTGTAGAGGTCAGGCAATTATATTCTCAAGGAAACACAAACATGCATGCTATTTAATGTTTCCAGCCTCTGTAGCGCAGTCCTACGTCAGTGTAAATATACAACATCCCCGATGAGTAACAGATACTGCTGGACATGCTGCTTTCCTCCAAGCTCAGTTCTAACAGTGGTAGAAACATTTACGGCAAAGTTGGATTTTCACTGAGAAGAGCAACCTCTTTGAAATGGAAAAATATTGAGAATGATTCGTAATAAAACTGACTGCTTTATTTTGCCTCTTTCCAAGTTTTCTATTTTATGTGAGTTTTATTTAGCTTTGTTTCCAGTTTACTGTTAGTTTTTTGTGCTTGTCATTTCATTTCATTTCAGGTTTTCCAATGCTTGCAGCACAGGTCAGCTTCTCTACTCTCTGACTGGCTGAGTGTCCTTTATCACAGTATTTGCCAAATAGTCGAAAGATAAAATAGCAGATAATCACTGAATGTTATGGGCTGACACTAGCAGCAAACTAAATGCCAAGTCATTTAGAAACTTGCAAAACTAAACTCTTTTCCAGAAAGCAAACCAAACTGAAAAAAAAACCCCAAAAAACATCAAAACAAACCAAACAAACAAAACCACAAACAAACAACACAACCAAAAATCAGTGTTTTTTCTACTTCCATCTTGATTCAGCTGAACTGCTAACTATAGTGTGCAGCTGTTGGCTAAAAATTATCTTGGCATCAGAACACTGGCAAGTGGCAAACATGGCACCAATTTTTAAAAAGGCTCTAAGAGAAACACTTAAACCAGGCAAAATGTATATATAAAAAAATTCTAAATAATATCTTTAGGTGACACTGGGATAAACAGGATATACTAGAGAAGTCCAGCTCAGCTTTTGCAAAGGAAGATTCTACTTCACAACTCCAGTAAGGATTTTTGCAGAAGATAACAAGCACGTGAACAAGAAGAATTCATTGACACAGCTTAACTGGAAAGCTTGTGCCCAAAGGCACTCAACAAGATCACTTGCTAGAGATGCTTAAAGAAATTAAGCTGCTGTGGGTAAGAGGGAAGCTTTTCACATTGGTTAAAAGGCAGAACAGAAGGGTAAAAGCAAGTTATGAGAGAAAACTCACAAGAAAGGGAGATTACCAGCATCTAGGTGATAGAAGAGCAGATGGAAGGAATTCAATAGAAATTGATATAAAATCCAGCACATACAAAACCGTCCTTTCTCTACCTACAGAGATGGGACCTAAACTCCATCTTACTCCTTGAGAATGAGATCCCCAGCTCAAAACAGACTGTTCTATAACATCGTCTGAATGCTCAGAAATGCAAATGTTCAGACACCAATCTGAATGATAGCAAAGGAACACAGAGCAAGGCAGACACATCACGCTGCAGTGTCTAAATTCACCCCCATCACAAAAAGAACATAGTAGACAGAAAAATATACAGAGAAGGGCAAAAAGGACAGTCAAAGGAAAAAAAAACCAGCTTCCATAGAAGAACAAGTTAAATAGGCTAAGATTTTTTCAGGCCCAGGAAAGGAAAATTTGAGGGAGAAATATGAAAAGAGATCAATGAATCTTCAAATGCAAGAGTTGGACAACATCATGTTAAATGTGCACACAGCAAGGTAAAAGCAGACAAGGAGGTCTGGATGTGAGAAAACGCTAGAGAGCTATTTTTAGCAGGATGTCATTCATGTTGTAAGTTTAAATAGATTCAGAAAGCAACTAGGTAAATTAATTGAAGTTGTGTCAGGGGAGGTTTAGGTTAGATATTAGAAAAGGGTTCTTCACCCAGAGCACTGGAACAGGCTCCCCAGGGACATGGTCACAGCACCAAGCCTGACAAGAGTTCAAGAAGTGTTTGGATGACAATCTCGGGCACATGGTGTGACTCGGGGTTGGTCCTGTGCAGGGCCAGGAGTTGGACTTGATGATCCTTGTGAGTCCCTTCCAATTCAGCATATTTTATCATTCTGTGAATGCAAATACTCCATTTATTGATGCTTAGCCAAAAATGGCTGGAGGCTGGAAGAGCATCGTGGGGACGGCTAATGTTTGCTTATCTGGTTATTACACTGTTACACTAATGACCATTAAGAGTGATCACATACAGAATCAGACAAACCTTTGGTCTCAGCCAGTCCAGATTTCATATCTGTGCTTGCTCTGAGATTTAAATCACAACATTTCTAATTGTGTATGAAATGAAATGAAAAATTGCTTTTTTCCGCTCACTCTGTTCATTTTGAACTGCTCTCGGTTTTGAGGGTGAGCATATAGGAAATACATTGGGAAGAAATACAAGAAGTTTTTTAAGGTATCATCTCTTCTGCTGTGCAAACGTCATTTATTATATTTATGTTCATATAATAGTCATGAAAATTGAGCTTTCATGTGATAGAGATCATTGTCTGCTGGTGTAATAAAACAAAACACTAATGAATGCTAATGATGGGATTTGTTTCTGCACACATGGGTATTCCTGTCCCATACTGTTTAAAATGAAGCTTCCAAACTCCTCTATCATCCCTAAATCCAAATTAATCCACAAAGCATTGAAACAAACCACTAGAAAATGTAAGCATTGATCTGTCAGAAGCATTTCCCTACACGGCTCTGGTGTTGCAGTCTTCATCTTCTACAGATGAACTCAGTCAAGACTTTCAGAATAACCTGGAATGTCATTTCCGTTGAGTAAAATCCGTTGAAACTGATGAATAAGTTGCTATTGGAAATCCCCATGGGGCTGAGATTTTACTTCCAGTGCTAAAGTCTTGAGAACACCAAATGATTCAGTTGTAGTTGTGCACTCCTGAACTGGAGGCAAGGAATGAATAATCTAAGAACAGGTTTGTAATCTCCAGCCACTAAATACTGACAGGGAAAATGTCTGCACTAAAAATGAGCAGGTAGATTGATCCGGAGGGGGACAGGTTGCCCAGACTTACCCAGTTCTTGATCTCTCTGCTTGTCTCATGTTTTCATCATTTTCTCTCCCTGTTTCTCCTGATAAAGCTAACAATGCCTCAGTTGTTTTGCTCCTTGCCACTGCTGAGGGCTCTATTTTTAATCACAATTAATATGGAGGCCAAAACAAAGCAAAACTTATCTCTCACTCCCATTGTTTGTAAAGGGGATGTTTAGTCTGAGGTCATGGGGCATGCCTCTGGCCAGGCATGCCCCAAAGTCAAGCCATGCTCAGGGCCTGCATGACTCCTGCCAATCAAAACTGCCCTGCAGTTGCTTTACACACTATGGGGTTTTTTTATCAACTGAGGTTTTCTAAATACTCACTGAAGCTCTTAGTATAGGTGCGTGGTGTGGCATGGCATGGAGAGATGCTGGACTGTCTATGAGTGCCATGATCATCCATGACCTTTTGGGCAAGGGAACATTTTTAAGTAAAGACGCCTTACATAGACATCAACTGCTCCTCTCTGACCATGGGTTATTTTGGCAGGAATGAGGCCACGTTGATCACCGGGGACTTCATGTACCTGACCAAGAGGGATCCCGATGGGTTAGCTAAAATAACAACTAACTCATGGTAGTGCCTGAAAACAGCAGCTGATGCTCCTGAGAGCCCATTTCCTTGGGTACCAAAGCCTTATGAATATGCCCCAAAGAATACTGGTGTATACACAGAAGCAGAGATCTCAGCACTATTATGGTTTCAGAGGGACTTCAATTTTCTGTAATTCGCTACAGAGCTCCTTTCAGTTCACATGTTCCAGCCTTCCTTATCTACCTGAGCAGTCATGAATGCAATACCAGACACGGTTTACCTATGGCAAACAGCCTTTATAGTCCTTCACGGTTCACCATGCAGGCAGGCAGCTTTGGTACTGCAACACTTGAGTGGGCAGCTGCTGGGTGCCTTATAGCGACCTCAGAAGAATAATATTATTTTCTTTTAATCCCTTTTTCAGTATTAATTCCTAAACTGCTTATCTAATTTACAGGAACTGGTTACATTCCAATTTTGCACACAAAGAAATAATAAAACCATCTTAATTTCAAAAGACCTTGCTTATCAAATGCATTTTTCATAGACAAGATATTTGTTGAGCATTAGTGTATCACGGCAGTTTTCTGTGCCTGTGCCAACAGCCACTTTTCACTGAAGAACTGAATGTGTTTGAAATAGTTTGAACCCCCACTTTCTGCTTCACTTGCTAAATAATTTCACATTTCTTCCATCTTCTTTCATCAGATAGCAATCCATATTATCGCAACTTCCTGGAACAGAGGAATGCTACTGACAGAATGAATATTTAGGTACAGAAGTAATTTTATTTTTTGCTTATTTAACACAGGAAAATGCTAAATTTGCACATTTTTAACTAGCATATGTGTAGATGCACTTCTTGCTTAAGCTGTCCAAACCAGGTTATGTTCTATAAGCATGCTTAACTGGTCCTCAGGATTATTTTTTCCTACTTACTATTAGCATACCAACAGACAAAAATGCAACTGAAGCTCAGCTTTAGCAAACTTCCATGCATTTGACTTTACATGCATTCAGGCAACCTTATGTCCATCACTAACAGATTGAAAAGGCGTGCAAACATGCACAGGGGAAATTTTACTAAAGAATGCCTATACTATTAACTTCTTGCAGCTGCCCTGTTAAGAAACAACATTATCAGCCTCAAAAATCCTGAAGCTCGTTACTGAAATGGTTACGGACTAAGCTGTCTATTTAGTTTGAGTATATATTTTATTTGAGCAAATGAAGTGAATAACCATGTGTGCAAATGATCAGACATGCTGATTTGTGTGTGATTACTCAAGTCAAATGTTTAATTTGCATAACTGAATGCAAATTAGGTACAGAACTGCAGGCTAATGTGAAGCATGCCATTTGGCGCCTGACAGTTTTAAAAATCAGACTCAAACCCTCCATGTTTAGTGAAACTTAATCAGAACAGTGGAATTCAGCATAGCAGATACCTATCATTTGATTCTGCTTGCAATTATTTACCAATAAGGGAGGATGACATGTAAACAAGCAGTAGAACCACAAGTCTGTTTCATTTTTATCTCTCCAAAAGAAACCACTATTCTGAGCTTCTAGCATATTCTTTCTTGTCTTCTTTCTTAAATAAAAGTCTCTGATAGAGGAGTCTGAAAATATGCAAGGGCTCCCCTCTTAGACTAGATGTTTGGTGGTTTTTTGGAAGTGGAAGGTTTCCATTGTACATGGTCCTCAAATTATTTTTAGCTTTGCTTGTTTACAGTCTGGAATGACATATTCACTGTGATTTGATGTTTCCTAGTATTCTTGATCCACTCTTTTCCAAGGGAAGCAGTGGAAAGTCTAAGATGTAGTAAACTGAATCCAATACCTCGTATGAGGAAGATATTTATAGAGAACAATCTGACAGGGATTGGGAGCCGAACTGGATGATCTAATGGGCATTACATTCCTGGACTCTAATGATTCATAGTTGCAAAACGGCAAAACAGCAATTCTAATGCTATTTAAGAGCACAGTGAGTAGGGTTTTCTGGTGTATTTGAAATTCTGGTTTACTATAATATACAAGAGACCCCATTGACTCTGCTTGGGATGTCTTTCTATAATGTCTATAGCTTGGTTATAAACCCAAGCACTTCAAAAGCCAAGCTTGGGAGCTGAAATATAGTCAGAAGATCAAACAGTGGCTGAGGATATCCCATACTCCAGCCTACGTATGTATCCCAATTTTTTGCCCTACATTTGAAGATGCAGCCCAGCTGAGACTACTGCTGAACATGGAACTGCTGCCTGTTTAAACTGAGAATTACAAAAGAAGGTTTGAAAGAAAGGCACCCAAAGCTCCTGCAAGCTGGGAGGCAAAAGACACAGAGTTGAAAAGCACAACTCAAAGCCCTAAAAAAGCCCCAAGTGACATGATTTTGCATGCCCAATTAACAATTTATGAGTGACGGAGGTTGGCAACACTGAGGAACCAACTTGTGAATACTCTGCATTCTCCCCAACTTGTGAATACTCTGCATTCTCCATCAAGGAAAAAGAAGCAGAGGGAAACGTCAGGGTTGCCCTTTGGCTGTCTCCCCCATGGTGGGCAAAGACCCGTGCAGCCCCTCTGTGTGGTACATAGGAGACCAGGAGCTGAGCAGCCTCGTGCAGGGCATTGGCGCCGCAGCACACACTTGGCCTTAAAGAACTGACAGTTCATCATCTGTGTGGAAACTGAGGGTCTGTGCATGTGCCTTGTCCAGATGATGGCTCTGGCTGTGCAACCACTGGAGAAGCAAACATGAAGGAACTCCAGACAAAGGAATTCTCACTTATCTGCTGGACAGTCACAAGTGTTGTCTACAAATCTTCTGAGACAAAACCCAAACCCTGAAGACAGAAATAAGCTCTATTTATTCAAACAAACTAAAAATGCCTTTTGCTAGGCCTCTGTGTAATATAAAAACGTAGAAGAGAGGCAAGTATTGATCATGTGTGATGCCCTGGTTGAAGTTAGTTCAGTGAGCTGTGTGAACCTTAAACACCTACATTGTGTGTATGCATTTCTGGGAACACACTGTATATGAGCCTGCAAATCCCACTAATTCACTATACGTGAAACAGAGCTAACATCAAGGACAAGAATTGTTTTTCAAAGGCAATAGAGTAAGCAAGTCTGTTCCTGAAGGCCCAAGATGCTAAAGCTGTGAGAGAGACAGGGCAGGGAGCAGCTGAAATTAATGGAATTGCACTTCATTATAATTCAACTAAGAATTTGATCTTCTATCAATACAAGTGAACTGGTAGATTCCTAAAGATCAATATATACGTATATATCAATATATACGTTGAATGTGATGTCTACATCACATTCAACCTGAAGACTGATTTGTCTCACTCAATACAGCTTCCAGCTATTAAAGACCATTCCAATTCTGTCTGTGTGGCTGCAGGGCTTTCTACCCTTCTACAGTACCTCATGCAGCAAGCAACACGCAAGACTAACCAAGTCAGCCCTCACCCTTCTCTTTCATAAAAAAACCCCACAGAATGAGAAACCAAAATTCAATTCAGGAGCAATTACTTCAATTTGGTTAGACCCAGTAAAGATATGCTGGTTCTCCTCCAGTAGAATATATCATTATTAGTTCAGGCTTATAACTGAGCTCCTGCAGCATAACACGTTGGCGTGTGTCAGCTCAGTCATGGCAACTCCGCGCTTGTGTGTTCATAGTCCCTTGCAAATGGGACATAATTCAAGCAATCGTAAAGTAAGTTACACTTCAATGACAGCGGGTTATGCTAAGTCACATTTCCATGTATCTGTCAGGAACTGGAAGTGTTGCACATGGACTGTTACCACTGGTAATCAAAAGAGCACAATTACTGAAGTTACCCGAGAGTCTGAACTCTCTGTATGCACAGACCATGGAAGAGGTGTTTGACGATATAGGTCAGATTTCCCTGTCTTGAGGACTATGTTATTCCTTTTTCAGTGATACTACACAGGACTTCAGCAGTTGCCAAATTTCAAGCACTGATTATAACCTTACTTATAGAAAAAAAAACAACAACAAAAAAAATTCTTTTGGCCAGGAATTGCTAACTAAAATAGCTCGATGATTTCAGTGTACTTCATTAGGATTTATAATCTCCAGGGTAAAACACAATCAGCATTTGCAACACAATGTAAGTATACCAAAAAAAAAAAAAAAAAAAAAGGCAAGTAGAAATAGGAATATTCCCTCAGCCAAGAATTCTTGTAGGCTGGATCTGCTGATGTGCCTGAGCCTGCAGAGACTTTCGGGCGAGGGGCTTGCAGAAGAGCTTTTAGGATGTCTGAGCTGTGAGAACTGACAGCCTGGGAGGCTTAGTAGAGGCAGGGTACACATCCTGGCATTTTCAACTTAAGTTTTGGCTCTGTAGGGAAACTATTCTGATTTAAACAACAGTCACCACTGAAAATGGTCCTGCTTCTCTCCTCCCACTCTTCCCTGTGCATTGGCATTTTTCTGGCCTCAGACAAGCTGGGTTGGAGACCTGAGCCAGCTGCCGGTTCTCTGCTCGTTTCTGTAAGGCTAATTTTCTGCTGATTTAGCTTTCTGAACATGTTTTCTGGTGGGGGCAGAAAACTGTCAGTGCCAGCAGAAGGGGAGTGGCAGGGGGACAGCAAGGGGAAGGGAAAGAAGCAGAGCCTTACTTGGCTGCAGCAGCTGAGCATTAAGTCCATTTAGTGGCACCAAAGTACGACACCATTAGTATTCCTGTCCCATAAAGGAAGAACAATCAATTCAAGTTCAATTCTTAGGGCTTCAAATTTGATTTCTCTAGCAAATAGTTTGCTTGATGATAAGCTGCTTCCCATTGCTTACTGCAAGTAGTGCTGGCAGATGATGCTGCAGCCAGACGGCATTTTGAACCTACCTTTCCCCCCTGATCCTCTCAAATGCAGACTGTCCCTGGTCACATTTGAGTAAACTCTCTGGGAACAGTACCAGCAGCCAGTACCACCCATGGATGCATTTGGACGTCTTGGTCCTGGGTAGGTGGGCCCAGGACTTTGTTGTCCCTCTAAGACAGTCTGAGCACAGCCCAAACCACCACAGACAAAGACAGGGAGAGGAAGGAGGACACAGGGAAGGGGAGAGCTGAGGTCACAGGACTGTGATGGGACTCAGGCATCCTGACTGCTAGCATAGCAGTCTGGCCAAGGTGTTCAATGGCTTCAGTTGCAGACTGTGCATTCAAGTGCAAACAAGTTGTGCTGTTGACCAGTCATCTCATGATGACCCCAGAAAGCTGTTTGTAAGGAGTCTGGCCCCCTCCAAACACTGTTTTACACAGGTCCAAATGGCACAGAAAGGGGGCCAAAACTAACCAAACCCAATCAGGCAGTAATCATCATTCATGCCTTCCTCAGACTAACCCAGTGGAAAGGTTTTCTAATTGAATTTACACACCTAATACAAAAATAAATACAAAAAATTCAGCTTCAGAAACGTAAGTGACACAAGATGGTTTAATGCTGCTCTCTTCCCCATACTGCTATGCTGCCCTGATCTCACCCCAACATGCACACGGTCACTTTGGGGGTGCCAAGACTAATCCATTAGTGTTGCATGGTGCAGTGGTTTCAACAGGATGAACTAAGAGAACATAAATCATCATAGAAGCTAATTAGGCCAGAGAGAGCCAAACAATCTCAGTGACAAACCACACGAACAACTTTGTCTTATTTTGACACTCTAGGCTTGTGAGGTTTCCTCAGCTTCTGTTGAGCCTTCTTAGCTCAACAGACTTTACATGGAGCAAATGGCCCACCAGTGCCTGCATATCCAACAAATATAAAAACAGAGAATTAAAAGCTCCCAAACCTCTAGTCTGCACCTTTATTCTCAGACTTTAATACTATTTTTTGTTATCATCTGGTAATTTGCTGACCTCTCAATTCTTTCCGATAGCTGCAGCTGACAAATTTTTTCTAACGTTACTCCAATGAAAGTTTAATGAGAACTTTGCTTTAAATAACCTAATGAAATAAGGGTACCAATTAATCCCTTTGGGCTAAAGTCAGTTCCTCTTTATTTTTGTTCTCTAAAAGAGGCTGTAAAAGTCCCTCCTGCCGATGGTGGTCCTGGAGATTAACCCATGAGTTTCAACTGCAACTGCATGATGGGGAGTTGGAAATTTTTCAGTCAGGAAGGATTTTCCGTTGCAGAAATGCTGATTTGTCAAAAGCAATATATTTTGTGGAAAGTATTTCCAAAGAAAAAAGCATTACAGAATTTCAGCGCTACAAGAAACCAAAGAAAGTCTTCAAAAGTAAAACAAAGCCAAAAATTAAAATATCAAAATTCACCATGCCATGGAAACTCTGAGTTTCAGCTGGTTTAGCAGAAAGTTTCAGCTATGCAAATAGCTTGACGTCCCCCAGTATTTCTAGACAGGTTCTTGACAGTATCCACTTTACACAGCCATGCAGAATCCCTAAAACCAGAAAGGGACCTTAATGTAAAATCTGTCTACATCTTATGTGTAAAGTGAGACAAAGCATGCCACTCAATAATTTCAACATTCCTTGATGAGATGTTGCAATATGAGCTACATTTGCTCTTGACAAGGCCAGGGTGGATGGGACTTTGAGTAACCTGGTCTAGTTGCTGGGCTGAAGTAGCATAGACCTCTGGGCAAGCTCTTTTATTCTGCTTTGCGATATCAATCTGGGATCTCTCTGCTGCTGCTGTTGGAAGGCTTTTGCTCTCTGAATTAGCTCATTTAACGTTCATGCATCTCAACACTGCGCTGTAATCTACAGTGTAGACAGAGCATTATTTCTCATCTAAATTTATCCAGCTTCAGTTTTCAGCCACTGGATCCTGTTATGTCTCTGTCTATCCATTCTAAAAACTTTCTATTATTAGAAATATGCTACAGAGTTGAACAGATCACATCCATCATCGCTTTATGATCCTCCCACTGTTTTCCTCACTTTTAAACCACAGTCTCCCGTGTCTGCATACGGGTCTCCTTTTCTCAGTCTCTGTTTTACAGTGTGGAAGCAAGTGCAAGGCTGAAAGTGTGGCACTGGCTGGGGATGCAGCTCTCACTGAAAGAGGGCAATCAGAGGGCAGAAAGAACTGGTAAGTGCATCTGCTGTGTTGCTGGGCCCAGCATCACTGCGGGCACACTTGCATTATGTCAGTGTTTCACGTGGTTGGTGGTGCCTGAAAGATTGTTCTGGCTTTGGCTTGATCTCTCACCTGATAGGTATTTAGCTTTTGTCATGCCCTGCTTTGTTCTCACAGTTATATGCCAATAAAACTATCTTCTCCCCCAAACTGTCCTACAAACCTTTAAGTAAAGCACACTACATAAAACAGTCTCTGTCGTTCTCCGGGCTGTCAAATCACAACTGTTTTTGGAGAGAGCTCAGATACAGATCTCACTACGCGAGATCAGGTTCACCCACAGAGATGAGGAGAATCCTTTGTCTGCAAAAAGCAGTTTGCAAAGTTCAGTGCAAGTTCCCTGCTTAGTCCTGACGTTTGTGCGCTGCCCACACAACCGAACTGAACAATGAACTGTGGGAAACATTCCTCTGCCGCTCTCACCAAGCTGCCAGAGCAGGATGCAGAGCTAGGATTTATAGAGTTAAGAATTACACAACGTTATATGGCTATATAAAATGCAATTAAGATGCAAAGAATATTTTATAGCTTGACTGCATCAGTGTCATAGAATTTCATAGCTGACTGTGTGTTTTTCCATTTCCTAGAGCACTCTTTAAAAGCTGAAGGAAATGCATTCAAAGCCAACAAGATTAAATTATACACAGTTCCTATTACTTTGCTCTTATAAAAGGACCTCACATGGACACCTCAGCCTAAAACATGGGAATGATGAGGTTATTTTTGCCAAAAGCCAAACATATGTCCTTTAGATTATGTAAGAAATGTTTGTGGTCCCTGCTGGTGTTGTCAGAATGTACATCATATATTAGATTCCCGAATACACAGAAATACCCTGCTATTAAAGCAAAACAAAAGGGATTTAACGGGTTAGACTAATGAATTTCAGGAACTGATTATCCGTGGCAGTATGATACTGCCTGACGCGTTAAAAACAGTGAAATAATGTAGGACCTTGCCTAAATAAGATTTATACACAGTGCCAGCTAGCTGGTAAAAAATAGCAATAACCTTTTAAAACATTAATTTAGGCTTTTATTAGAATACAAAGAACCTCCAGTTTTTGAAAGCAGGCATTGTCTCCCCTTTTAATTTCAACAGCACCATGGCTTGAATACAACACAGCAGGGTGTGTGTTTTCTAAAGTTGGGTTATTATCAGAGAGCTCAATGCAGTTTGCCAATAAGCCTTTATTTGGCAAAGCTTAAAACTGCTGACAAATGAGATTCTTCCTACAGCAGTAAAACAAGGCACAGTTCAATATGCCTAATTACAAAAACACACCGAGAACCACTGTGAAGTATGTACATCACTGAAAAATCAAATGATCTCTGCATCACAACTGAGGGGCTGGCATCCCAATGCCACCTAACCTCATGGAGTCAAAATACATAAACACAAAAAATCTAGGGACAACATCCTGCCTGGTTTATGCCTTGTGCAACCCTGTAACACCCAACAGACCCCGTCAAGGCCTTCTTCAGACTGCAGTGACCCACTGCCACAGGACATCCTGCCTCTGCTCCTGTAGCCATTCTGGCTTTAGGAGCTATCTAACCATGACAAGATGAGTACCCTGGAAGATCAGAAGCAAGTTTAAGTACCCAGAAGGAGAAATATAAAAAAAAGATTCTCATCTTGAACCAGAAGTTCAATTAACTGATTTTTTTGCCTACACAAGTATGGCAGTGCTTTTTCTTCAGGACCTCAGACTTTCTCTCCAAGGGTATGAACTGATGAGGAGTTGAGAGTGCAATTAAAACCTAGAAATTAAATGAAAAGATTAATCTGTTTAAAGTGAAGTAGCTCTTTGTATCTTTCTCCAACATAAGACTAGGTAACTAATGGACTAGTTTCTTTAATAGTGTGGGACAGTGTGCACTTTGAGTTCAGATGTGGACCTCATTCCATGACAATTATATGTAGCACTGATGAACTCTATTCTAACTCCAATGGAATTAGTAGTATTTCATGAGAAATTGATTTGCCCACTTGGACTAAAGGTTGATTCTAATGCATCCTATTGTTAATGTACCTTTTATCCATGAGCATTTGAGTAGCTATTTGTGAGCAACATTCTCTGACAAGAGGATATAAGCAAAGAAGAACCACAGTGAGCATGACCGAGAAACAGAAGATGACTAACAATTGCATTTTGACTGAGAAACGGAGTCCTGTTGGTTGACACAGGATAAAACTTCTTGATGTCAATGTCAGGACATTTAATAGTCCCAGGCAAAACTCATGATAAACAAGAGTAAATCAGTACAGCTATATGCACTATTGCTGTTTCATGTCTATGATGCATTTTTTTCATACTTTTAGTATTTTAAAATATGTGCACATTTTTAAATGTTTCATGTTTACTATACATATTTATAAAAATATTAAGAACTACAAAGAGAAGTAACCCACTGCAGTGAAGGCAAGTACCCAATAAAAATGCCAAATCCCCAAATAAATTGTCCTGTAATATAATGGAGTGTCTTATTTGTTGCCATGTCCCATCACTTCCTTCAGCTACACTGAGTGTCCCTGAATGGGGATTTACAGCAGCCACCACAGTGTGTCTCAGTTACTCAGTCTGTGACAGTATTTAAGCCAGGAATGAAGGGTTTTATGTTTATTCCCATTGCTTTCAGGATAAAATTGCAACTTCTGAGCATTAAACTCAAATTTTAGCTTGAAAATTAAACTTGGTACTTTCCCAGTTCATCTAGCACACTTTCCCATGTGCTAGATGAAGTCTGATACATTTGCACCTAAATAACATTACCAATATTGTAAGAAATGCCTGGAATGATGAAGGAACCTGAAATTTCCTTTCAAAGGCATTTAAATCATAAGAGAGCACCAATTTAATAGATAATTAATTCGCTTAGGCTACTGAGTGCACCAAGTCACTTTTGAAAATAAGCCCCAGCCTTTAGGGTCATGTAAGCTCTTTTGAAAACTTTACACGCCAGCTCAAATTCACCTTAATTGTATTGATAATAGAGCTCAGGGTGAAACAGGATTCCTGGGAATCATGTATAACCAAAAAAGGATCCTGGTTTCATTGAGAGGTCCCAGGTTAGGCTTGCAGAGCTGGCAGGGCAAAGAGAGGAGCTTTTTGTTGATCATGTGTGATCTGTAGATAACTGAAACACAACAACAGAGCTCCAGATGCATATCTTTCTGAAAAGGATAGTTGTTAAAAGGATAAGGGGAAACCTTAGGAGAACAATACACAATATATTAGTCTTTAAATTAACAGCTGCCCTTGTGGAATCAGTGTTAGGTGTATGGAAAGTGCACTGTTTGGGTCACTCAAAGCTCTGCTCATACCTAAAACTAAACTCCTGTTTCTGATGTGCTCAGAAAGGGTTGAGATGTGAGCACAGGGAACAGAGCGCTGCAGTCCATAGAGCTGAAGGAGTGGGGAAAATTCAGGGAATTCAGAAGACAGTAGACAAAGAGATGAGGCAGATGGAAGGACCAAGGTATGAGCAAGGATTAAGAGTTAACTACATATAGCCTGCCTGAGCACTGAATTAAAGTGCCCAGCTAATATAAATGCCTTGGGAGCAGAGTTATTATTTACTGGGGTGTTTCAATCAGAGAATCATAGAACATGCTGAGTTGGAAGGGACCCACAAGGATCACTGAGTCCAACTTCTGGCTCTGCACAGGACCACCTCCAAGAGTCACACCATGTGCCTGACAGTATTGTCCAAACGCTTCTTGAACTCTGTCAGGCTTAGTGCTAACCACTTCCCTGGGGAGCCTGTTCCAGTGTCCAACAACCCTCTGGGTGAAAAACCTTTTCCTGATATATAACCTAAACCTTCCCTGACTCAGCTTCATGTCTTTTCCTCAAGTCCTGTCACTGGTCACGAGAGTAAGGAGATGAGTACTTGCACCTCCACTTCCCCTTGTGAGGACGTGTAAGACTGCAATGAGGTCTCCCCTCAGTCTCCTCTTCTTCAGGCTGAACAGACCAGGTGACCTCAGCTGCTCCTCACACAGCTTCCCCTCAAGGCCCTTCCCCATCTTCGTTGCGCTCCTTTGGACACTCTCTAATGACTTGATATCCTTCTTCCGTTGTCGAGCCCAAAACTGCCACAATATTCAAGGTGAGGCCGCCCCAGTGCAGAGGAGAGCAGGACAATCCCCTCCCTCAACTGGCTCGAGATGCTGTGCCTGATGCCCCCCAGGACACAGTTGGCCCTCCTGGGCACTGCTGACTCATAGTCAACTTGCTGTCGGCCAGGAGACCCCCAGGTTCCTTCCCATGGCACTGCTCCCAAGCTCCTCATTCCCTAGTCTATACACACAACCAGAGTTGCCCCATCCCAAGAGCAGAATCTGGCACTTGCCCTTGATAAACTTCGTATGGTTGGTGATTTCCCTACCCTCTAATTTGTCAAGGTCTCCCTGTAGGGCCTCTCTGTCTTTGAAGAAGTCGGCAGCGCCTAACAATTTAGTGTTATTCACAAACTTCCTTAGTATTCCTTCAAATCCTGCATCCAAGTCATTAACGAAGATGTTGAACATACCTGGGCTGACCAGTTAAGCCAGGGAACATCAGGGATGGATTTAAAAGATTGGACACATGTAAGGCATACATCACTTGGCAAGTTTGTGTGTCAGCAGAGCCACAGTAAGTCTTTACTGGGCATTTTTAGCCCAAAAGTTCACTTGCCCTAGACTGCCTTGAAATAGGTTGGAGCTAAGCTGAATATTTTTGTGTGCTACAAGCAAGCAGGGAGCTACCACCAGAGATGAGCTCATCTAGGGTAATTTGTTCATGAGGCCAAGTGCTGAGGAAAAAAATTCTTAATTCTGAGATTTACTGGCTTTATTGTTGTGACCCTGTGAAGAAGTGGAAGGCTTATTGCTTGGGTTGTTTAAAAGTAGACTGACACAATAAAATACAGTGTACTACAAGGAATAACTCTGAACCCAGCAAGGAGATTAGTTAGATGTCTCAAAAGTCTGGGCAGCTTCCTTCATTTTTTATTTCTGCAACTTCCATATGACTTTCTGTGGAGTACTGAGTGAAGGCATCTAAACAGAAACAAAGCCTCTCCACTTTTCTTTTGTTCCAAGACTCAGTTTATTAGACCACTTTTTTTAACCTCTCAGATATTCGAATAAATGTTTTCCTACTTGCTATCTGAAATTGGGAGTGGCAAAATAGCCCAAGAAAAAACATTCCTATAGCATTTTCAGCTGGGACAAGACACAAAGGTTGCCAAAAATCTCATGAGAAAGTTTATTATCAAGAGATTTCCAACCGCTTCTTTCAAAGTTCTGCTCAGTGCTACACTGTTGCCAAAACTGACTCCAAGTTCTGCTTCTCCTGAAAGCCTGTCCATCACTCACCAGTGCACTTTTAGGTGTAACTACCACATCTGCAAGAGGTGAGGCTGATGGGCAGCATCAGTGTGGGTAGAGGACGTGGGAGCTCTTCCCTAGCAGGCAGGAGAGGTTCAGTGCAGGGAGCAAGCAGGTCAGAAAATCCCTCAGCCCTACTCTCCCTTCCCAGCATGGAAACCCATGGTTTAGCCCATGCAACTCCATAAGACTTCACAGAATCACAGAATGGGTAAGGTTGGAAGGGACCCAGTCCAACCTCCCTGCTCAATCCGGTTCATCCTAGAGCACACTGCAGAGGATCATGCAATTGCAAGAATCGCAAGGACTTTGTCCAAAGCAAAACATCTAACATAACACATACAGATGTAGACCAAGGGTCCTTGGCATTCCACAGAACCTTCCTGTCCCATCACATCACTGTGGCTAATAGCCTGATCACTTGCATTTCTACTCGAGCAAGCACCTCGGTGATGCTACCCCTCTCTGTCTCACTTCATGGACTTTAGTGTTTCTCCACCAGTTGCAGTCTTACAGACCACCTTCCTGGAAAGTGCCTTTAGTTTTTCAAACAAAAGAAATCCTGAAAAGTATCACAAAATGACTGCAATTAGTACTGAAGTTTTGGTCGATGGCAAGTTGAATATGAGTCAGCAGTGCCCTGGCAGCCAGGAGGGCCAACCATATCCTGAGGGGCATCAGGCAAAGCATCACCAGCTGGTTGAGAGAGGGGATTGTCCTGCTCTGCTATGCACTGGGGCAGCCTCGGGCACGTGGTGTGATTCTCAGGGTGTCCTGTGCAGGGACAGGAGTGGGACTCGATGATCCTTGTGGGTCCCTTCCAATTCAGCGTATTCTGTGTGTGACTCTGTGTGATATATATATATATATATATAAAAATTCCACAAGGAAACTATGATCTCCCAAATGTTCTCATGTTCAGTAGAATAACAAAGTTCTTTTTTTGTTCAACATGAAGTGGAAAGGCTTTTGGTCTTCACAGTTTTTTTCTCACTCCCCTTTCACAGAGATAACAGGGGAGTGGGGGGTAGGGACAAAAGAAGAAAGAGGAAAAAGAAAAAAAAAGAAAGGGAAAAAATAGAGGATGAAGAAATTTCATTTATCAGCTTCAGATTTTTCAGTTCTTATCTTTCCATCCCAATCAGAAAATGTAAGCATCAACTTTCTGATAAGATTCTTACTTCTGAAAAAGAATTTTTTTTCTAAAAAATTAGTTTATGCATTAAAAAAAAAATCAGCTATGGACAGCATACAACCAAAGCCTTGGCCTTCGGATTTGCACAGGTTTTAGTTTACGAGCATGAGAAGTTTAAATAGAAGATTGTAAATGTTCTTTGATACAGGATTGATTGGAAAAAATCCAAAAGCCTTGAAGTAGAGAGGAAAGATACATATTGAGGAAAACAGCAATTAAATAAACAACAATTAAAATATTGCAACATAAAGACTGGGATGTTGAAAAATTCCACTGACTAAAGAATATATGAAAAAGAGTGCTTTTTTTGGCTCAGACCACAATGCCCAAGATATTATTAAACTTAGAGAGAACACTGTGGAAGAAAACTCTTTTATACCCGTGTTACTCTAACTTTATGATAGTGTGGTGATTTAGTTATGAGTGATTCCAGTGTAAATGTACTGGCTTAAAGCTAGGGGAGTGGGAAATCAGGTTTTATTTTAGGTTTTATTTTCTGGTAAGAAAGAACCTGACTTTTAGAAATGTGATGGGCCTGATCTGCTTTTTGTCTCTATGGGTTTATCCTGTTGTAGACCACCTGCAAATCCTGCCCAATATACTTTGTATCACTTTAATTTAATTAAAGGCTGAAAAGGTAACGATCCATGTGACTGTACACAAACGGAAATTTGTTGATAGAAAAATCTGAGAAAAACTAAACCTCTAGAATCCTATTTGAACTTACAAGTTTGACAACAGAAAATAGACACTCTCAGCTCGGGGCCACGCAGTCTTTGATTGCCAGCTCTGGGAATGCACAGGTGTTGGATCACCCACAGCAGGGCAGCCCCACAGCCCCCCTCGAACAAAACCCCTGCTCTTTGATCCCTCCCCTTATCTCGATGGGAGTTCCCCCTTCTCTGAGTCCAGGTGGACCACAGGAACAGGAAATGTTCTCTCTGAAGATGAAACCCAGCTTGCAGATCCCATACCTCAGCCCCTCCTCTCCACACGAGTGAACCAGAGAGCAGAGAACAAGACTTCCACCCATCTTTCCAGAGGTGAAGAATGATGTGCCAGGGACAGGCAGTGGGAAGAAGATGTCTAGATCACCTGTATGGTACAGACCAAGACAGATGGTGACATAAATTGGCATGTTCCCACTGTGGCCTTTGGTGTAGGCCAAACATACCATTTATCACTGCTCTTTCCTGCATGTCAAAGGTTTGGACATAAACTTTGATTTGACATACTCTCCTAATGTGTTTGTATATGTTGCCACGCTCACTGAACAGCAGCCTTTGTCAGAAAAGTATCTTGCAATGCTGGATGACAATTTCATGTAGTCTTTGAAAGAGCCCAGATCCATTTCCCCAGCAGGCTTGTGCAGGTCACTAAGGAGATTAGTCTCATGCTTACAGCAGTACCTGTCCACACTGCACCGGCAATCAAATTCAGACTGCCTTCACACTATATCTATTTGAAGAAATTTAGAGGAGCAAGTGCATTTGCTACAGCATTTAAGTTATCAGAGATGCCAGAGATGTGGGCACAGCACATCCAAATGGGAGTAGGAGGGAAAGAAGGAAGGAAGGAAGGAAGGAAGGACAAGTTTCAAGGTTTTACAGAGACACGCAAGTCAACACCACAGGCTCAGCAGGTGTCCATGGTAAAGGTAAGGCCTGCCTATGCCCGATGTAGGACATGGTGTGGGACTCACCATGCCTATGGAGTGACCTCTCTGGAACAACTTTGAAGTCTTACGCTTTGTTGTGTTACTCTTTCACACAATAAGGGTGCAGCATGAGCTGTGAACATGAACCTCACAAAAACGTAAAACAGCTGGCATAACTAATTGCTCAAGGAGGAAGACAGGCACCCCTGCCACAGGCAATTGCCAATGTTTAAGGTGTTCAGAGTTCCATGAAGACAGTAGAGCATGAAAATCTGAGATGAAGAAAAGGAAACAGTAAAGGAGAGAGGAAAGGAAATCCAAAAGTAGTTATTTTTACATGCTTTGGAGATTTTAATATTATATCCATTTTTTTGCTGATAATTTGTAGACAAATGCAGGTGTACAGTTGCAGTCCACAAGAGGGAAAAGAAGTCAGGAATATCAGCACCAGTTTTCATTTGTGGTCTTCAAACAAATTTGATGCCTGCCCCTTAAGACCAACAATGACTGCTGACCTGAATCCCCTCTCAACCACCTTTCACTTCTTATATTTTAATTCTGACTCCACTGAATTCTAAAATAGAACAGAATCAGAGTCTTGTATCTCTGAATGTGGCATCTTCTGTAGCAATTGATTCAGCAGTTTAATTCTGCTGCTACACTACAATGTGAATAAATATGGGTATGTGTTAAAGCTTTCAGCACAAGGACCTCTCAGCAGGCTCACTCATAACTGTCTACCCTGAAGGTTATACAGTTTGTTTGTTTGCACCTTTTCCTGTAATACCTCCAATAGTCACTGTCATGGAGAGGATGTTTCAGTAATTGTACACTCCCCTGAACTAGCAAGTAGATTTCTAGGCACTACAAAATGTTCTGATGAGCTTTCAGTCATCATTACAGCCCTTATAAATGACAGTAGCAAAAAAAAAAGCCAGATAAACTGCACAGCCAAAGACCCTGGAGTATTTTAGAAGTGAATTGAGAGCCTACAGGGCCAGATCCTCCTCTCTTCTTTACATTTACACAGCAAACCACATCCTGTCATTGAGAACCTGGTGAAAGTGAAAGTTCGCCCAGCAGAAGAGCCCCTGTGCAACTATTAACAGCTCTGAGCAGGGAACTGATCCAGCTCCTGCCTGAGAGGGAACAGGGATAAATACAGTCCTCTCAGGAGCATGAAGCAGGTTACAAGTTGCTACCTTTAGGGCAAAGCTGCCCTCAGTTAGGATAGCTTGAATGTGGGAGATGACAAGAAATGCTTTTTTTGGTGATATTTAGTATAACAGAAATACTTCTTTGATACTTGGAACCCATCCCCAGCAGGGACTAATGTGAAAACAGCAATGTAAACCACAGGCAAAGGAATTCAACTTCAAGTGGTATAAACCCATAGGGTTGAGAGAACTCTGCTAACTGATGCTTTAGGGGTACCTGGGAGTCTTAGTTCATTTTACTGAAAAATTAATAACTAATTATTATGTAGCTTAGTGAGGATATTTTTCTGCCTTCCTCTTAGAGCAAATTTGACCTGGACATACAAAGGGTTTGTATACACCGGAAACAAAGCTAAATTACAGATTTGAATTTCAAGTAGATAGTTAAAGGACTAATAATTACATGGAAGGTTTCATTCCGAAATAAAGTAACTGTAACTTGTTTTAGGAATGAATCAAGCAAACTAAAGGCTCCTTTATGTCTAGATAAAAACATCCACTCATGGGTTTAATAGGTATTACCTCAAACACTTTAAATTCACATTTTAGCTATTTCACTCTATCTTCCATGCAGATAAATCCAAGCAATACCACTTTAACTGAGGTTTTGTCTCAGGTGCCAGCTTAACCTCTGCAGCCACTCTTAAACTGAAAAGTGGGTATCTATACAGGGCTTTGCACTAGCTTTCCCAAACTGGTTTACAAAATAAACTTAATTCAGCTTCTGTGTAGAGATAAGGCCTAAATAGTTGAAAGAATGGGATTTATAGATAAATGAGGAGGGATGCCATAAAAGCGACATTGATTTCTGGCTGTGCTTCTGTTCAAAATCCCATTCTCTCCTAGTCTGCTGCCTCTGTTGAAGACTATTGCATCCCTTTTTTTTTTTTTCTTTAAAACTTCAGCTGAGTTTCAACTTTCTTCATTAGACTGACAATGAAGGCTTAATCCCTCTTGGAATCTGCAAGATGTGAAAGACTGTGACAGGTTTGATAGGACTCTGACTGGGAAAATTGCAAGTGCTCTTTCCTGGTACAGGTTGTTCCTATTCATCAGAGCCATCCTCACCTTCAGCCACGACTCTGCAGAGCCAAGGGCACTATAAACAGGGTGGTAGTGGATGAAGCAATAAAATCCTTCCCTTTGCATAGAATCCAATCTCATTTCATCATCTAGTTAGATGCAGACTTCTATATGGCCACATTTGACTCCAGGGTTTGCACGCTCTGTGGTGTTCAGAAACAGTCTTGACACCACAGGCTTTTGGTTCCTTGGATGGGACTTTGAGCAACCTGTTCTAGAGGAAGGTATTCCTGCCTATGGCAGTGGAATTGGAACTAGATGATCTTTAAGGACCCTTCCAATCCAAACTGTTCTATGATTACGTGATAAACAGTAGAATAAAAACGCAAGGAAAAACTAATCTGATCCCATTCAGACATTTGGCCATGCTTGGTAGAGATGGATTCCTTGTTGTGAATGACCCCACAGCTGTTAAAGCGTTTAGCAAAGTAACGACTAACGACAGTGACAAACACATTCTAGGAGGACATAATTTGCAATCAACTAAGGCAAATATTTACACATGCCATTATCACTTCCTGGTGGGATTACTGTAATCCATTATTTTCAGGTCTTCATGCTACCGTACTTCCTTTAGGGATTTGAATTTTTGCAGAACTGTGGCTCCAAAATGCTCATCCCAGCCAAGATTCATTACTCACATTACAGGGAAAGCTCCACTGACTTCCTCTGCAGCACAGAACTGACTTTAAAGACTTTTTGCTTATACGCAGACCCAAATGGTGATTAATCCATCATGCCTATAGTGCAAAACTGGTTTGGATCTGAATTCCAGAGGTATGCCATAAATTTCTGTCATTTTGCATAGGATTTACTCGCAATCTAAACATGTTAAGGACCAAAATAAATGTTGTTAACACAAAAGTTACTTCACTAGCTATGGCTGTAGAAAGTGTCCAGAGCCTTTTAAAGGGACTTGATTAACTGAGAAGTAATTACATTCTGAAAATTGGTGAGTAATTTCACATTTGTAGCACTCAGAGACCGGCCTCCATTCCCTTTTGCTTTAGTGCAGATAAATGTTAAACCCGTAAATTTCCATGGATGTCAGGGATTGCTGCTCAGCACTCTGTGAGATCACACTGCTCCCCGAGGTGCAGTTGAGTGCAATTCCAGAGCCAAGAGGCTTTGAGTCACAGCCACTCAGCACACGGTAGCAGGAGTTTCAAGACATTGCCACCAGCTTTTCTTATTCTTCAGCCACAAACTACTGCCTCTGCCCCAAAGCTGCAGACCGGATCACATGGGGGGTGTTCAGCCTGAAGCACAGAGTGAAGCTGGTCTTATGCAGAACACTGCACTGCAGACACTGAGCCAGTGGCTCCAGAGCTGCCTCCTGCCAGTGCTGAACTGAGGCTGGTAATCCTGAGACAGGAGTCAGCAGAGATCTGCAAGTGGGAGATGCTTTAATTTTTGCAGTGAACTTCATCAGGGCTTTATCTGTCAGCACCTTGATTCTTGCAAACCTCAGCCGACAGAAATAGCTGATGTTGGGCAAGACAGCCCTGATCTTTCATCCTCCTCGGCAGAGGCCCACCAAGCACTACTGTACCACCTCACCACCTCCCAGAAGAAGCTTTGACAAGGCACATTACAAGTTTAACTGGGAGGGGTTAATTTCCAGGCAACCTCCAGAGACAAATATGAGGCTGTCATCAGCTCAGTGCTAAGCAGATGACTCTGAACACCTTAAAAAGAAGACACTATTTCTGTAATAGTGGCAGGGGGATAATAGCATAAAGAGATCACCTTTAAACTGTTAAACACAGACGACAAACAACAATTTTTGGAACATCCTCACTGACATTAGCTAAAGTGGGATGAAAACATCACTCATTATAATGAATTTTGAGTGACAGTCCCAAACCCCATCACTCCTGAAGAACACATAGTTTTGAGGCTGAGTAATCATTAGAGCACAACAATGTGATAAACAAAGCTCTTCAGTGCAGTCACTGCTGCCAGCTCTGCACTGCAGAGCAGTTTTACATGAAGTGTGGGTCTTAGAGTAAAACTGAGTCCTTCTGACAACTTCATATCTCTGCAAGGTGTGGCTCTTTACACAAGCACCTCTGAGCAGAAGACATCACATACTCCAGGTCCAGTCCAAAGGGTGGTACAAACCCTCCCAAGAGTCATCGAATATCAGAGACCCTACCAGTGTCTGCTCCACAGGCATGATGCCGTTCTTCAGCCTAATCTTGGGAAGATGTTTAATGTATGTGTTGGCATGTTCATTTAACAAACATTTAATTAAACTCCCTTCCAAGCTCTCAGCCACTGATGCTTTTCTCCTGGAAGACATTGGCAGAACAAACGGTCTGTGTCCAAGGGACAAGGCAGTTGAATGGGACAGCAGTGGGCACACAACTGCTGAGAAATGAGCAAAGATGGACTCTAACTAATTTGCAAGCAATGGTGATGTTCTGAAGTTTTCCGAAGTCTAGCTCAGGCCTGTATCTTTCTTCAAAAGAAAAAAAAGGGAGGCAGACCAGAACACCCAAGGGCTAATGTTACTGAGAAAGAAAGATGGAGCTGTAATCAAGCTGACTTTAGCAGCATGGAGAGCTGCATCATTGCTTTTGTTTTCTACATAGACAGAAAAGGTCAGATTTCTAGCTACTAATCAGTAGCTAGAAAGCAGCCTCAGGATTTGGTTTTGGCATCATTTCTGGAAAAGGTTAAAAAGTCAAAGTTTATTATTGTGACATTCTCAAATAATTAACTTATGAATGAGACAAGATTTTTTATCAAGTATAAACTTAAAAGGCATCTTCTTGTATACTCAGCAATCCGGAGTCATAGAAAAGTCTGGGAAATAGTTTCTACTGCTTTGGTGTATCAGAGACCACAAGAAGATGAGGAAAGGGAAAGAGGCAGGATCTCTCCTGATACCTGAAGAAATAACAGAGCAGTAGAAGCTGTGAAAGATAAATCTCTCTCCAGAAGGTGGAGACAGTTTGCAGATGTCCTTTTCCTTGAAGAAGGCAATGGGACAGGCGCCAGGGAGAAATGATTCCTCTTCAAAGGCCAAAATTGCTCAATAACTCTTAAAATCTCTCACCCCAAGGGAGGGAAACTTTGGTTCATGTTTAGATGAGCTAAGTAAGTAGCCTGAGATGGAGAAAGGACATCAGACATGGTGGCAGGTCTTAGCTCAGACAGCAGCAAAGAAACAAGTGGCTGTAAGAGGGATTTGGTATAAGAGAGAGAGGCTGCATTGCTTGTATATTGTTGATTTGAGTCCTTTTTGAAACCCTAAAAGCTCCCTCTGCATTTCTAGGAGCAATTTGGAAGTGTAACTCTGACCATACTGATATCTAGTATTTCACCAAAGCTAGGATTTCCTCTTTGTTTCAATAGTATAGCTTGAGATTTGGGCTATATTAGCAACTCCTGCGTGCAGTCCTGCTGTGTACTCAGTCCTACTGTGTGCTGCACTCATCTAAGGCAGAATTCAGCTGCTGGGCTTGGGATAAATAAGATTTGAATGTGTCTTCGTAAGCCTCTTCACCCACAACTATCTGGCACAACGATGACAAGGAGGTCCTTAATCATTACTTCTGGTTGCTGTCATTGCTGTAGTCAGTGACTCAAATTTTCTCCTAGGTGAAACCTGACAGCAAAGCAAGTAGGAGAATGATTTTTGTGTGGAAAACAGTAGGGGGGCATAGAGTAAGGTTGTGTATCACATAACATTAAATCATCTCCTGGTGGCAGACAGTGACTCTGTCTCATGTAATAACAGTCCATTTGGTCTTAAATCTCAATGAAGCAGTCAGCTGTGCTGACAGAAAAAAACACAAAAAACCAAGAGGGCAGGTGGGGCAAAGCAAAAGTTCCTCTGACGGCCTGAAAATTAAGCCCATGTTTCATGAAGGCAACACTAACAGTTAATGCACAAGCATCGTTTCCTTCTCCCTGTTGCTCTTGACCTGGTAGCCAAAAAACACAGCGCACATGTGGCGAATTTGATCTCTAGATAACTGCACTCAGTAGAATTGTAACAGTGCATTAGCATGAAAAATAACATACTGCACAGCTGCGTGAAAGTGGATCTGGTGCTTGTCACATATATTTTAATAGAAGATGCCTAGAAGGTGATCTCAGAAAAAACATGTCACAAAGCAAAAGACAGAAAGGAGAAAAAACACCCTCAAATCTCTGTATGTTCTTAAAGGGGTTTTGACATACAAAGTGCAGGTTTACAAGAGTTGAAATAAAATTGTTTCAAGCTAGAAATCTCTGTAATCTTTTTTATACAGTGAACCTCTGGCACCAAGGGCTTTGGCAGATGGGCTCCGGTGAATCTTGCTGGGATGATGCAAGAGAAGCGTCCTGCTGGCACCCCATCCCTTCCCTCTACCAGCTGATGGAAGTAAATGCGAGTCAGTGCCTTGGCCACCTACCTCCCAGTCTGATATTGTAGACTGAGCTCACCTTTGTCAGGGCACTGGGCGCAGGAGGTGCGAAAAGACACTCCCTTCTGCAGTCTCGGCTCCCAGGCAGGACAACCTTCCTAGGGCAGTGGGGTGGATGGCTGAGGCAGCAACAACTTACCATCCTAGCAAGGTTCACCAAGGACTCTTAATACCCTTAGAGAAACAAACCCACTGGACTACCTCGGTTTAGACCAGATTTAGGCAGCAACCTTAAATATGCAGCATTTTCTGTGAGTTCCTTATCACAGCCAACAATGTATGAGCTTTTATTTAAAACTCTTACAGAGTGATGCCTCCCTTGTAAAAGACAGAGGGATGATAGTCATGTGTAAATAATAAATATTGCTATGGTTCCTTATATTTGTAAGGTTCCAAATTTAACCTCCTCCAAGGTCTTCCCAGCAAATATTTTAGAATTGTATCTTCCCCACAGAACCTTGCATTCCTGAACTGTTTATTGTCCATGTGCTGATAACCTTGACAGTCCATTTTTACAAGGTCTCAGCTAAAACTTTGAGGGAGGTTGGCGATCTGTGTGAGCTTTCCAAAACTGTTGTCTTCCACAGGCATCTATTTTCCAGTATAACAAATCACTGACTTTTAAAAAATCCCTTGTCATTAGCATTTTGGCATGTTTCACTTCAAGAAGAAGACAAGCCAAGAAAACTCAGTGATGATGTTATTAAGCTAGACAGGGAGCACCTGAGGATTTCAGCTCCTCTGCAGTATTAGGGGGGGTGTTCTTTTATTGAATGCCATTAGTATATTAGGATGAATACCTCGGTATCCTAGAAAGCTCCCTTATCTACCAGACTATTGGGCAAAACAAAGGTTCTGGCAACTTTAACTCAAGCCCCAGTAAATATTTTTCATGGGTAGAAAACTAAGCATAAATGACAGATTTAGCTCAGGGGAGTTATGGTCAGGCCTGAACTGCACTGACAGAGCTCTGCTGGGAAGCAGAATGCTGCCTGCATACAGCCAATATAATCAGCCCTGTGACCTTCTCAGTTCCTAGCATTTGACAAGGGGAAGAAAGTACTGCATGAAAAGCAAATCTCTAAAAGCAAAACCCAGTACTCTTCCTCAGGTGCATGTGACCAGACACTTCTATTTGGTGGGATAACAGCCACTCCAGATGGTTTCTCTTAGGGATACGCACTCAGACACTTGGGTGATTGGGTGACCTCTTTAAAAAGAAAAAAAAACAAAACAGCAATAGCCCCAAGACCTAGGTTATTTAGCCCATTTTATGGAGATGGAGGGGAAAGGAACTTCTCCCAGGGGTCAAGGTTCCTTTGCAGGGGACAGGAGGGGCACATGCCAAACTTTTCTTATTTCCAACAGAGAGAGGCTGCAGCTGCCATTATTCCCACGAGAGGGGCAAAAAGACCTCTGGAGCAGTGTTTGCAAGGGTGGCTGAGGAAACAGAAAGAGAAGATGTGGGGGCAGGAAGGAGGAAGCATCCCCTGACTGTACCCACAGTTTTCTCCCTTTGAGGAGGTCTAGTCCCCCCTCAGACTGCCAATATAATTAGGGCTGTTGTGATGGCTGCGTGAGAGCCAGCAGCGCTGATCAGTGTATAAATCCTGCTAAACCTTTGCCCCTTCGGGGCACAAAGCCTCTGAAAGCTGGGCTGAGCCCACACATCACAGCGGCAAGGCCCCACCCCGCGTAGTGTGGAGACGAACTGGGCATCCCTGGGGAGGATTTCACTCTTTGGATTTTCATGATGGGTTTAAAATAAAAGCCTGCGCTTTTCAAAACACTCCAGGAGCTGAAGCTGGGCTGTGAGGCTGGCTGGCATTCATTGCCTCCAACAGCCTAGGCTAGGAGGATTGGTTCTGTCAGTGCTGTTAGTGAAGTGGGAGAATGAAAGGTGAGAAGGCAGTGAGTCCATCGCATTCCAGCAGAACCATGTCAAAATCAAAGCTTCTCTGCAAGGCTGCTCAGATTCACTGATTCAGCAAATTCCAACAGAAAAGCACCATTTCCTGTGTTTTCTTCTGACCTTGGCAATGCTGAGCTCCCTCACCCAAGATGAAAGTCCCACGTGGACACTGGAATCCAGAATATAGTGCAGAAAAGACAACCAGTAGACAGTGCAGGAAGAAGAGGGCATATACAAAGAGTTGTCAAAGAGATCTGTATCAGTGATACTGCTGGAAAATCAGATTAGTGCAAGCCTTGCTCCTGGTTCACATGCTCATCCCTTCCTTATACATGGTACACAGCCGATGCCAGCAACCACCCAGAAGTTGCCCAAGTGAGCAAAATTAATAATTAAATGAACAGCAAACTTTTATTCCATGCATGGTGGGAGACTCTGCACTATGCTGAACAACCGAAGCATGGGAACCTCTCTGAGAGCAGAAGGACCAATTCCCTTTGCCCCTGAGGAAACTCACAGCTGTACAACACCAGAGCACAAATCTGTGGGGCAGAATCCCCCTGGCAAATTAGACTCTTACTGTAGTTATAAACAAGATCTTTTAGCCTCCAGAAATCAACATCAACTACTTCAAAGCAACAGTTATTTTATAAGCTAAAGCCTTTGTATCGTTTCTTGCCCCCTTTCATTTAAATGTATTTGTTTTCAGAAGGCAGCAGGGAATCCTAACTACATGAGTGTGTGATAGTATGCTGGGACTGAGCCCATTTAGCAGCCAGGAGCGATTTCAAAATCACGCTTAACAATAAGCAATAGCACTGATGAAGGACAAGGTGTGGGAGAAGGGGATGGATCTGTGTTTGCTGAACACACCCAGCAAGAGCAGGTCTAGCTTTCTGCACAAAGTGGGACAAGTCCCTGTGTTATACATACACTTCTGGGAATGTGCCATCTCACCAAACAAACACCTGAAGCCCAGCTCTGCAGGGTGTACTCAGGCATGGAATTCCTCACAGCTCAGCATCATGCAGACTTATGGTCAGAATATTGCAGAAGCAGCTCATGCAGTATTAAGTGGCATCTACAGTTACATGGCTATCATGTAGCTGAGTAACAAACTGTTTAATTTCAGAATGGATGCAGAAACTATTTGCTTCTGGAAAACCCAGAACTCATATCAAGGTGTAGGACATCATATCGACTTCCAGAGAAGGCTCATGCCCTTTTGATCATTTATCCCCATCAAAAACCGTATGAGCAGGCAGGCCCAGCCCCAAGGAGATGCTGGGTTTTGCAGTTCTTCCTCCCATCAGTGACCATAACCCCATCTCTACATGCAGGGGCCACCCGCCCAGTTGTAGGCAGCACAGACAGCATCAGCCTCTGCTGCAGTGGGCTAAGTGTTCCTGCATCCAGTGCAGAGCTCACCAAAGTCATTTCACAAAATCCCACTAAGCTCCGCTCAGTTTATTTTACAAATGAGGAACTGACTGAGGAGACCTTCAGATCCCTTAGATAGCACAAATCAGCCCCTGACTCAAACAAGCTGGAGGTCTGGCTCCCAGATTTTTATGACACAAAAGGCAGCGGAGCCAGAGCAGGTGTTGGGTGAAGGATACCCTGGTACCATTTGCCCTGCAAAAGCCGGGACTGGCAAGCTGCTGCTGACTACCAGGCTGCTCACCACTGTGACAATGCAGACTGACACATCTGCTGGGACCAACAGCAGGTCTGCTGAGCCCAAGGGATTGACATGGACATTGCTCTCCAGTGGCTTGACCACCCCACAGGTTATATCAGACAGCTCCCCCAGCCCCCAGCATGGTCCCCACTTGTGTGGTGCTCAGATAACACTTTCCTGTCACAGCCAGAAATAGTTTCATTTAAATTAAAGGTAATTGCAAAAATTCCTATGACAAAATAGGCAATAAGTGCAAGACAACACCCAACTCCACAGTTAATTATGACTCCATCTGCTTCTCACTCACGGTAGTTTAAATTGGGGCTGCATTTTAAAGCTATTCTGTAATTAGTTATAAATTTGACAGTGACCCAGAAAAATGGAGAAGTTAATCTCTTCTCTTAGAATGTGGGAGGGGGGGTATCAAGTTCTGGGATTTTCATGTTTTCTTTTTTTTCTTGTCACCTTAATTCATTCAAAAGTGATAGCTTTAAAACACAGTGATGAAAAAGTTACGCTGTTCTGGTGTCTTCTAAAATAAATTTCACATGAAATACAGTATGTGCTAAAGGCATTTGGATTCCCAGGGAATGTGGGTATACATTTCACTTGTCCTGTTACAACTTCCTATGAATTTATTCAGCTGGCTTCAATAAAAAAAAAAACAAAAAAAAAAAAAAAAAGGAAAAATCTGTGGGAATCTTTCTGTGTGTACATTACGAAGCTACTAGGCCTTTACACTGATAATTTAAAACCAGCTAAGCACATGTGCACAAATGGGAAAATATGAGTAATTTGGTTTCATGTGCTTTCCAGCTTCTTGCTGTATAGATGGACTCTGAGCCCTGAATGCTGAACTCCTGAGCACCTCTGCAGGGCTGACAGACCTTGCCAGGGACTTAGCACGGCTCTTGCAGAAGACAAAGCCAGGCTATGGGACTCTCTTATGGCAGGATCTTTCTAGGCGAGGAACCCCTAGGTTGAAAGCTGCTGCTGATGTTTATTCCCTTGAAAGGGTCCAGCCAAGTGCCTGGTGGAGGCACATAACTGAGTGATTTCCCTGGCAGCAGCATTTTGCTCTTGCTTTCAGATGAGTTTTACAGTGAGGGAGCTGTTGGTGCTCACTGTGGACAGGAGCGTCCCTGCTCGCTGTGCTCCAGGAGGAAGCCAGCACGTGTGCAAGGGGAGCAAGGCCCCTTTTGTGAGACCCAGCCAAGCAGCCTGATTTTAACATTACAAAAGCCACAGAGTGCTGTAGGAGCTGAGGTCTCATTTGCAAAAGGAGCTTTCAGCTTTGACTCATAAACTCTGATAATTTGTGCAGGGCTAATTTAGCATAGCCAGCTGTCTGCATAGCCCCTGACTCAACGGCTGTGGCTCTGGCTGTGGCATTGGTGTGCCTGCCACACAACCAGCCCCTGCTCCCTGCTCAGTGCAGGGAGTTCAGCTGCCCTGGACTTCACTTAACACTAATAGATGCACAGGAAGCTGGTGATGCCGGTGCACTCTAGGTTGGGTTTAACCTGTATGGCTGAAGGGGTGACACTGCCCAGCTTTGCTAGCTAGTACTGTTCTCCAACCATTTCTGTTAAGTCAGATAGGTGTCATGTCCCTCAGGCATACAGGGTCAGGCTTCAAAAAATGTGGGAATCTGCAATGTAAATAGGCGACTGCACACTAAGAGTTGCTTTACTCTTCTTGTCTGGTGTGCATTGGCTTCAACAGACTTGGTCTTTACAAAAGGTCTGTGCCAGCTGGCACTGAGAACTCCTTGGCATCAACAGGATTTGACTAAAGATCTCTTAATCCTAGTAGCTCTCTACACCTTTAGGAAATTAAACCTCATTGCAGATGTAGACTCGAGGAGGTTAAACCTCATAGAAGGGGAGTCCAATTGCCTGTGGAGCCGATGTGACTAGGACACACCGAATTCTCTGGCTGGTGGCAGGCGGGATGCTGTGGTTAGCATCACGTTGAGTGGCAGCTGGCTCTTCGCTCCTAATAAGGAGGTGCAGCTGGGTTAATTGGAGGCAGCTTTCAGCACCGAACAATGCTTGAACGTGCTCCATGGTAGCTGCTGTGAGACAGCACAACTGCTTTGCTCCACACCATGCTCTGTGTGGGTGAGAGGGACATGAACATTAATGTTAGGAAAAATGGTCAGCCTATTACACAACTGGGTGTCAGGCGTTTCTGTGTCAGCTGCCACCTTGCCAGCACATGGAGGACCATAGACCTTCAGAGAAGGTCTGAACCTGGGAGGTAGTTATGCTGCAAGCCAACAGGCTGAGTGTCTTCTTATTTTGGCAGCTGCCTTGCATGGAAACCTACAACACACAGCAACTTGGCAGTACGCTGACAACATTCTTCAATGACCTCTGCTAATGTGTTTGCAAAGGGTGAAAGTACATCTGTAAAATGTACTGCCTCTGGTTCTGTGCTGTGGTCCAAAACAAGCTATTGAACAGCTGAAGCTCTTGGAGGATCACATAACAAGGTCCTAAGCTCTCCTTTAATAATTCTTCAGGCCTTAAAAAGCTATTTATAGATCTCCCATTTACCAAATGTATGATTTCACTGCATAGAGTGGCTTCCATTTGGTTGCATTACCATTCTCAGCCAGACGACTACAACTGTTTTACAGTCCTAAACCCTCTTGGAGAAACTCGTCTAGGCTTGGTGAGCTTGGGGAAGGTCATTCCACTTCCTCTGATATTGTTACAACATTCATGAATTCTCTGTTCTTTGTGGCACCTGCCCTCCATTTTGGCAGTGTAGGAACCTGAGATTCTCTAAGCTTTTGGAGACAGCACCATTACTTCTTGAAAAAATAAAAATAAGCTTGTGAGCCTCAGTTATATATTTCTAACAACTCAGTGACTTATTTGTAAGGCTTATGCTGGCTTTTTAAATTAAGTAACATGTACATTAGGAAGAAGACCTCATATACCACAGAACAAATGACTTCCAAATTTTTAAATCTACTCATTTCTACAAGGAAATGTCTTCTCTCTTTTTAAACATGGAGCTACTCAACAGAATAGCAATAGTCTTTTTCTCAAAAAAAAAAAAAAAATAAAGAAATGACAAAGAACATATAATGTCTATAAAGCACCTTTCTGGGGGGAAAAAAAAAAAGCGTAAAATTTTCAGCCCTGTTTAACACCTTACACAAATAATAGGAATTGGTCTTTCATTCGTCTCTGTCTTTTTGAGGTACAGTGTTTTAGCTCTTATTTGCTGAATTGAAAACATCTGTTTTGACCAGAGGCTGGGTGGTGTCACTTGTCTGGCTGTAGATGTCACAGCAAGGGCCAGATTTTCACTACACTACCACAAGACAGTTCAAACTGCAGTTAATTTTAGTGGGTACCAAATACTGCTGCCTGCCTTTTCTTAAAAAGCCCAGGACATAGCCACAGATAAATGTCTCACCAAACAGCACATGATGAATTTGAGTTTTCATCAGCTACCTCAACTGGTCCCTCTCAGCCTCCTGCACCAACATCTGGACCAGCTGCACACCCTTCCTTGGTGCTAGGGTAAGATCTGTGGTGATCAGGCTGAAAGAGGTGGATGGGCATGAGCGTACGAGGTCACTCAACAATTTTGTCTTTTCCAGCTCTGAGAGGCAGCTCTTCTTTTCCCCATGGTGTCAGACAATGAAGAAGTTATAGTGACAATCTATATGTTTGATGTTCCTTTCTTTCCATAGACACCATGTGCTGCCTTGCAACCTCCACCTATCTCCAGCCTCCCATGGGAATGTTAAGTTGGGAGTACTCCTGTGGCCTGCAAAATGACAGCAGTGATTATGGTGACCTGAAGCTTGGCAGAGCAGCGAACAGTGCTCAGCCCTTTTGCTGCCCACGTTAATGGGTTAAGTCCCTCCCTCGAGTGCAAGGAGCGGTTCTGTGTGAAACTC
>JAWWES010000001.1:37155611-37172891 GCA_035583135.1 Lophotriccus pileatus
AATACCCTCTAAATTGTTAAACCACCCCCAATTTTAGTGTAAAATCCATTATTAGCTGCACATCAATGTATTTTGTTGAAAAACAATAACGTAAAGTTTCATTTTTGAAAATATGTAAATTATACAAAGTAAATCAAGACCTAAAATAGATTATGTAAACTGAAGGAGTTTACTTGCTGATTTAAATCACAATTGCGGACAGTACTTTAACTCATTCTGTCTTACATGAGTACATTAATAATGGCTAATCTTTAGACCAAATTTCCAACAAATAAATAAGACAAAATCTATAAAAAACCTTAACAAAATGAGCTCAAAATTGTTGTGTCTTACTTTCTATCAGTGGCTATGAAAGAAATCCTTGAAGGAATGAATTTATGGTAATAGTGGAAAATACATGAAGAATAATTATGCAGTTGATTCTATATTAAAGACTTAAAAATGAAAAGGCAGAAAAGGGGAAAATAATGTTTTCAAATGTATTTGGATGCTGGCCTAAGGGATAAAACAGCCCTACATGGACTTTGCTTCTGTTGCATGGTATTGAGAGTCAGCTCACCGAGGAAGAAGGAAAGGTGGCGATTTAAAAAGCTATTTTCCCACCACAAAACTTTATTATCTAGAAATATGTGCATGAGAATTTAAAGCTCCTACATCTTTTCCTTTCACTGTTTCATAAATCACTTGCTTCTGATCTCACGAATACTTCTTACTTCCTTAAAACTTGCAGCACTTTCTTCTTCCACTGCAGCTGCAAAATCTATAACTCCAAAGTCACCGAGGCACTGCCGTTTGAGGGGTGAGGGGGAGGAGGGAGGGGGATCCATTTGCTTTGAAGCCCTCTGCTCCAGAGGATGTCACCCTGGTTTTTTGCTGGCCTATCTCTTAAGCCTGTTAAAGGGTACTAAAAGAACTGTCAAAACTTCCAGCGCAGTGTGGCAGCACTTACTCCAAATCCCATGAATGTAGCTGGTTTGGTGTGATAAAACAAGCTAGAAACAAAAATGCTCTTAGTTAAATTGAGCTGAGGTTGATGACGCTTCACACTGGCCCCTTTCCAGGACACAACCATACGACCCTTTCCTGCAAGCACTGGTGATTATAAATATGACTCTTGAACCACCTGGTTTGATCTTCTGGTTTATCATTGCCCAGATCCTCCTACACTGACCCCAAAGATTTCAGTTCATTTGTGTCCCCAGGAGAGATCAGCAGGTGCCCCAGGTGGAGGAGAGAAGAAAGTCAGATGCTGCTGCTGGTGAGTCTCGAAATGACACCTTCCCTCGTGACGGCATGATTCAAAAAGCCAGTTACACCTTCTCAGGCTTGAGCATCAAGTGTTGCAGGTATTGGATAGTATTACTTTCATCCATCTCCTCATCTCTGCTATGATGTCACATACACTTTATGGTCACCAGTTTGCAAGGTGGTCCCTATAGCACTCATGAACACAGGTGTCAAGCAGAATGGTAAAACTCAGGGTTAGAAATGAAACATCATCAGGAACAAGCAGTGCCTAGCGGTATGATAGGGAAATCTATCACAAGGAAAAAGATATCCACTGCATAGGTAAAAAGTGGGAAAATATTCTCTTTTCCAAACACAGCACTCAGAATTGCCCAGGAGGAATGTGGAGAGAAAACACAAGGGTAACTGCAAGTATTTACAAGGTAAAGAATAAAGACCCCAATGTTAGAAAGATATAGAGAAAACCAAAGACCAACGGTAGCTGCAGCACAACCAATCTGGGATGCTTTTATTGCCCCCCTGGGATATATATGCACAAAGATCAACTTTCAGTCATATTTTGCCTCCTTTCTCTGCTCAAAACATATAGATACAATGACAGGCAGAAATCAAATGCTTCATGGCATACTTTTAAATGCAAGATTCAACTCTAGTTTACAGAGTCAGGAGTCAGAATTTAGTAGGTTTCCTTTGCTCCTCACACCTACCTATGGCACTTCCAAATTAGATAACAGCAGACTATGCTAACAAGAGCCTGATTTAAAGGTAAGGTGCAGATACAGCACTGCCTGCATTACAGCACCCAATGCAGCACTATGAGTTCAGTGCATATTTGGAATTTAAAGCCTCAGTTTCTCATGGAATCAGCCTGAGGACTGGAGCAAAATGCTTTTGGATTAAACCCCAACTGCTGAAAACACCAGCATCCAACCTCACTTAGGAGCATTCAGCAAGGCAGCATACAGGTCCTCTGAAAGGCATGGGGTCTCCACTGCTCTCCTCTAGTAGCAATTGTGCTCATTTCAGCCCCCATTAAAAACTAAATGCTATTGTAGGCTCTCCATAGCATAGTGCCATATTGTTCCTCCTCCTGTTAAGTGACATTTTACATGTGGTGCTCCCTGGACTAAAGCCAGTCAGCAACCTTCCACCTAGATCAGCAGGCAGCAAGGCGTGCTTAGGGATGTGGCAGGCCACAACTCAGCACAGTGGGTTTGGGTCGTGAAATCAAATTAGCTAATTAAGGAGGTGCATGGTTTCATTTCATGGAAATTTAGTAAGCACCTCAGCTTCCTGCATAGCTGGAAATACATTCATAAAAGTGACAGTGCTGATATCCCTACACTAGGCAGTGTGCTGGCCATAAAACAAAGAAATCCTTGCATCCTCCACCCTTTTATAGGGGAAGCAGAAATCTCTCAAAAGTGTAGTTAAGAGTTGTGGGGAGGGAAGAAGGGTGGTTTTACCACTGATGTCACTGACAGCATAAGCCTTTTATGGTCATGACTTAATAGTTGTCTCTCTGCTTCAAAATCAACAAAGAACAGAGAAAAAAGGCTCGCTTCCTCCTTGGGAAATGGTGTATGTTCAGGGAGGAAGCTGCCTTCCTGTTTTCTCCATAATTTCAGCTTTGCATGGTTTTAGCAAGTTCCACAATTTTAAGCCTCTTCCATATGGAACATGTTCCTCTAAACATCTGGCTCCTTTTTTATTGCAGTGATAAGACAGATTTATTTTCTACAAACATAAAAAATATTACTTTCTCAGTGTACAATCTACTGTGCCTTTAAAAGTAAAAAATATACAAAGAGATCAATAGTCTGACATTTTTTTCTTTTACTAGTAACAAAGTTCTGTTCTAAAGAAGACTTAGGGAATAATTCTGAATCTGGAAAGGAAGAAAGTCTGGACACCCTACATTTATTATCTCTCAGTTTCTTGGTGCAGAGGATATAAAACCAAATCAGAAAAGAACTACAAATCCAGACAAAGTACATTTCTTAGATCCAGGACAGATTTGAATGTGTATCTCTCACACTGGTTCTTAGCCTATATGCATCAGCTTGTAACTATCACTGGGAGAGAACAAAATGCTTTGATTAGTTTAGAAGTCATCTTTCTAATTTGCCTGAATGATATTAGAAAAGAATGCCGTATGCCAAGAAATTCAGAGGGATGTACAGTAATGAAGAGAAGAGCATTCTTTGATTATCTAATGGCAGTTAGGCTGCAATGTCAAATTTTAGTGGGCAAAGCACTCAAGCAGTAAACCAGGAAAAAAGCCATTATAAATCAACAGATCATCTTGGCTTCTCCTTCCATTAGCTGTTATTTTTATCTGTACTGCATGCATGGCTAAGCAACAGTGCTGCAGAGTGGTCCTCCAGAAGTTTTAATCTTTTTCTCTCTTCACTATTTCACCTGCTGTTGCCTGAAACAACACAAGCGTTCACTGCACGCAACAAGCCTAAAAGTGAGCTATATACAATATTGTGAAAGATCTGGCCAACACTCGCTACAGGGATGTAGTCCAACAGTGGCTTCTTTAGAGAACTGACAAAAATAAAAGAGTAATTTTCTACATGCTTTGACAAATCCTGAATTAAGCAAAGTCTGGCCCCACGCATAAAAAATGGTAATGCTTTATACCTCAGCTTGCAGCTTGATACCATTTCCAGACTTGCACTTCCCAAGAAGCCCATCTGCCCCTGTGGGAAGTGACCAAAAAGGGGAAAAGTGACTAGGGTTGGGTCATTTATCTGGGAGAAGAACAGGTATAAGAAATAGTGATGAGAAGGAGGGTCAAGAAATGGGAAAAGGCTTCATAAGGCATGCAAGCTGTGTGAGCAACGTGGTCTGGAGTGGCCTGTGGTGCATCCCTGTGCTGATCACCACATGCTACATCAGGACAGTAAACTCTACCAACTGTCCTCACTATACCACACATGCCAGACCTGCTCCTCCAGTCAAGGAACCAGGACTGGGATAGCCCTCACTAGCAGGACAATACCTGGATGGAATAGCATCCCAGTACTACCCTCTCAGTGCCCTTTCCAGGTCCTTCTGCACTGGCATCCACCATCTCCTAACAGAAACTTTGCTTCAAAATTTAAGGACAGAGAATACAGCTCTTCATTTAAATGACACTGCATCCTTGAACATGCAAGGGTTATATCTGAATCTTGTGAGTTTACAGTCAAAACCAATCTGGGCTACCCAGGCTAGAGACTGACTGGAAGCTGAAGTGAAATCAATTGTTCCGTGTCCTTGCTCAGCCTGAGAGAGGAGTAGATGTAACCCTAAACCAGTTCAGAAGGGCTAAATCTCATGAGAGAGCCAGAGGTTCCATCACTGTTACGGCACCAAGGGTCTGCCTTCCCATCAGGTGAGAGACTGTGCATTTTTAGGGTCTGATGGTGGCACAGCCATAGATCATCTGTGCTCTTCAGGCCTCACTGCCCTACTGAAGGGAGAAGACAGGGCAGAGACTTTTGGCTCTGCTGCTCCACCATCACATGCCAAAGAGGATCCCTGATGAGAGATACAGACCTCCAGGTGCTTATGTCCTGCCTAGAGGAGTCACAGTCTCCCTCCTGTATTCCCAACCAATAATTAACTCCCAGTAACAAAATGTAAGGAAGTTTTCTTGCAAATACTTGCTATTTTTTGGTGCCTAACAGTGCCTGTGTAATGCAGCAGGACAATGTGAAAAGTAATTCACTGGAAAGAAGTAACACTCCTTTCTCCTTAAATGGCCTTTGCTACCTTCTCTACATAACTAGTTTCATTGCAAAAGTAATACATATATTGCATGAAAGACTCATTAAAAACTGTTAGATGCTCTCTTACTAAACACACTCATTTGTAAAACTACCTCAGATTTACTTAATTTCAGAGTAGGGACCAGGAAGCTGCTAGTGGAAACTTACCAGACATGGAGAGACCTCATGACAAAGTTTACACCTGTATTTGTCATAATCACTTTAGGTATCAATGCTACATTTTCTAATGTCCACCATACCTTCTGATAAAGGTAAATGCATATACTCAAAAAACCCTACTCTTACACGTTAATGGTTTGGAATCAACAATAGTTACAGACTTGCTTCCAAGTGATACAAGCAAATGAGTACAACCACTCATAAAACTGCTTTCTGAAATGTAATATCCAATATTTTCTTTTAATCTGGTCTCAATCCGCTGAAGAAAACTGAAACAGAGTAAGTACCATAGGACATTTTGCCTTCACAGCATTATGAATCTTGTTGTTGGAGATTTGAAGGAACAGGCTATACAAGTATTTGATTCAGAAGTTGATGATTGTGCCTTGAGAAATGATGCCAGAGGTTGAAGCCAGGCCTCCTCTTGAGGTCCTTTTCAACCCCATCTTGTATTGTTCTAGGTGAACATCTCTCTTAGATTGATAAAATCTACTTGCCACAGCTGAAACTAAGTATATGTTTAAGTGTTCTGCCAGAGTGATGCACAACTGCAAAGCAGATCCCCTATCTCTCATGGCTTTAAGACATACACTTTGTTTTTGTAACTCTTGTTCAAACTCTCCCTCAGGAGTAAGAGGGCACAAGCTCAAACAAGCATGGCTGTTGGGAAAGCAGTTGCCTTGCACCTGCTATCCCCTGCTGGAGGGGCAATGGGCAGAAAGGAGATTTATATCTGTTGCACAGGACACATAGCTTTCTCCCAAACTGTGTTGGAAACCTTCACTGTGATCAGAAAGAAACCACCCAGGTTAGTGAGTGTTTTGATTTAGACTGTACAGTTTTAACCAGCAGCTGCACTGGAGATCACAGCAGTTCTTTCCCTGACCCTCTCTCAAAGGCAGATGTGAACGCTTCATTTAAAAAACAAGAAATACAGATTTAACTCCTGAACTTCCCCTTCTCAATCTGGGGCATTTCCTGAAGTCATACAAATTGTTTCCTACCTGACATGAAGCTTACATCCCAAGGGAAGGCCCAAGTCCTTTCCTTCCTCTCTTTTATTCTCAAACCCCAGCACTGCCTTGAGTCCCATGGTGGTTTATGCATTTCAGGCACAAAACTACATGTATCATTCTGAGAAAAAACCTAAGAAGAAATTACTCCGTTTGGTGTTCCAGTATGCCAACTCCTTGCTAGCTACACATGATCTGGTGGATGAAAAATGATCCTCATAAACTTTAGTAGCATTGCCATAAAAAACAAATAAACAAAACCAACAAAAAAACCCAAACAAATGTGTGTGTGTAGAGCTATACAGAGCTATATTTGTGTATGTAGTTGGGTTACTTTAGGTGAGGCAGTTTCTAACAACCAGGAACAAGATAAGTGGCATTTCCAGTTCAATCCCAGTTTGCACAGGAAGAATGTGGGTCAGTCTTTCAGGTTCTCCCTGACTCATTTTACATTTGGGCAAACTTGCTCAGTGTGTCATGCTGATTAACTCATTAACATTAGAAGAGATCTTTGTATTCCTTGGATAAAATGATTGGAGAAGTGGGAGCATGGCATTATCAAGTCTAGATAATGAAGTAAACAGTCCTCAGCTGGTGTCAATTGCAGGAATTAGCTGGTGTTATGTAGAGCAACTGTTAAGTAAACTGGATCTCAGAAGCCTGTAGTCAGATGCTATAGAGCACTGTATTTGAGATGTCTATTTTAATTCATGTTCAATGAAATGCAGTTAAGAAACTTAGTCTAAAAGGCTGGATCTTGAGTCTTTGCTGCAAATGCAAAATAAAAGCCTGTAAAATGAAGCCCTCCACTTTGCTAGTGCGCCATGTTTCCATAGTACCAGCAACAGTGAGCTGGGTTTTAAAGCCAAGTGAAGCAGCGGCCCAAGACTCAGATTTCTGAACTCATAGGAGAGTTTGGATGGGCAATATGAGCAGAAACACAGCTGGTGAGACAACATCAAGTTGGCCAAGTAACCAAAAGATGGAAGAGGTCCCTGAGGTCTGTGACAGGCTCTCCCTGTCCTAGGACCAGCATTGTCCATTCTGCAAAGCAGATCATGGAGGAAGAGAAAGGCCAGTGTGTCCTCAGCAGAGATGGACAATATGGGCCTCACTGTGACACGGGGAGGAGCAACTTTCAGCTTGGAGGAGACATGCTCCAAAGAAACCTTGAAAAGTCTACAGAAAGAGTAGCAGTGGTGAGGCTTGTGTTAAGCTTCGTCATCCTGGCACCCTGCTTTTGCTGCTTCCCAGTTCGCTTTCCATAACTAAACAGCCATGAAGATTGTGCCAACATCTAGCATAGGATTGAACCTCCCTCCTTGCCCTGGGACTACAGTCCTTCAGTCAGTGGGGAGTGAAGCACCTCCCACTGTGGCAAGTCAACCCATATGAAGGACAGACCAGGCACTTTCTGAATGTGCTTGCATGTTACAGTGACTGCAGAGATAGTCTAGATAAGCAGCTGAGAAAAATGTCCCAAGTTTCTAACCACTACAATGAAGTAAATATCTCTTTTCAGGAAAGCTGAGGGGAAATCTGGTTTCACTGAAGTTCAGGGGGTTGCA
Organism: Lophotriccus pileatus; assembly: GCA_035583135.1. Classification (NCBI taxonomy): domain Eukaryota; kingdom Metazoa; phylum Chordata; class Aves; order Passeriformes; family Tyrannidae; genus Lophotriccus; species Lophotriccus pileatus. Next base: position 37,163,382 of record JAWWES010000001.1, read on the forward strand.
GTGGACAAGGATTGCTTTCATCCCTATCTGGTACTCCACACTTCGTTACTGTTCAAGAGCAGTGTGTTTGACTTTAATCAAGCAAGATATATTATGTAGTGTTGCAGGAAAAAATGACTGTGGTTTTACCCATTTCTTTCCCTAGCAGACCATGGATTTTTACTCAAAATACTAAATCCCTCCTCAAATTAGTTGCTTTGGTGGTGGAAAAAAAAGGCGCTTTTATTGTTTAGACACTCCAGGATTTTATGAATGTAGGCAAATTAAAGCACCTTAAAAATAAAGGCTAAAGACTCTAAGGGAAGTCTGGAGGGCAGTCAAAGTGCAACATGCTGAAAAGTTGTGTTGGTTTTTTTTTTCCCCCCTCAATCATTTTACTAGTTAATCTTCCTGGGAACAGACTGATATTTACTCATCCCATGAGAGAGTGGAGTTGTCAAGAATCCAAATCATACCAAGGGATAAGATTTAAGGAACTCTACTATTAGTCATCAAATGTGAGGAAGCAGCACAGTTCTTTGGTGATGGACTGTACATATGAGCTGAATTTCTCTAAACTAAGAGGGAAATATTATGAATTGTCTGTAGGGAAAGAAATTACAAGCTTGAAAATGATCCCCCATCGCTAAGTCCCATGGGAAAAATCTGTGGCTATCATGGTGGTATGACAGCAAACAAAATGACAATTAGAAAATAATGTATGGAAAGGTTCAACCATCACATTTTCCATACTAGCTTCCCCAAAGACTCTCATGAATCCCAGATGGCTCCCAGCATTACTCCAGGTTGTGCCCTGAACACTCAACAGCACAGATCACCACCAGTCTGGACACCACCATGCTGCAATCTTGTCCAAGAGGAGAAAGTGCTGTAGCTTTTTTCATCTCCCTACAAGCCATGCTTTGCTTTCTTCTCATCTGGTTGTCATGTATGTTAAACTGCTCTTAAAGTAAGGGTTTAGAAGGCACAAGATCTGAGTTAATTTTCTTGCTCCGTGCTAACTCACTATGCAACTTTATGGACAACCAATATACTTGTGTCTCTACTAGGAAATTAAATACCACTGCAGTTGTCCTCTGTTCACCACCACTAACACACCACAGACCACATTCAAATCATTAGACTCTTCTAACTTCCAAAGTAGGGTCTGAATACACACTCAAACTGGGGGATGCCTACTCAGATATTGGGGATGGTGAGCTGAGCCAGTTAAAAGTTTGAGTTGGTTTGCGACAGAAATCAGTCATGGGCCATTCAAACAGGTAATCATATTCGTACAGGCAATCATGTCCCTCTAGCTTGGGTTATGATTATGTCATCACTTTTTGAGGTGGTTGGTCTCTGGCTCCCTGCACTCCATCTATCAATGAAGGATCATAGCAGTTGTTTCCCTATGACACGGAGTTAAGATATGATAACATGTCATCTCTCTGTAACAGAAATAATCACAGGTAGGAAAGATCAATATAAGTATAATCTTATGAAATGCTGCATTCTTCCAATAGGCCTCTGATTTATTCTATCCAATGAGTCAACAAAAGCTGCTACACACCTTGCAGTTTCGACCCCAGGGGTGCGAAGTACAGAGGGAATGTAGCCCTTTGGAAACAGATGAATGTGCCTTGACACAGTACTTCTCATCTCACTATCTCAGTGTATTTGATGCCCTTATCCAGGATGTATAGAGCCTTGTTCCACAAATGGTTCCAATGGCAGTCACACAACACGAACTGACACCTCAGAGACTGGGCAGGCTCTAACATGCACAATATCTGAAGATGGATGAACACAGACATATTCATATAGGAGAAAAGGCAATGTTGCGTCAGCTGAAATGCTCTCAGGACTCTACTGATTGCTTTGCCTAGGTCTCCACTGAGTAAAGAAGGAGTTTAGATACTACAACAATGTGTTTACTTCACGGGCCAGTTGAGCCATGGTAATTCACCTTGCACTTACTGGAAGACTGCAGTAAGGTAATTTGTTCTAGTTCAGCCTGTAATTAACTAGGGTTGAAATTAGTCTTTTACACTGGCTCCAGGCTAAGTGTTTGTATGCAAATGGAGAACTCCACAGCTCAGCTAAGGTGTTGTGGCTTCAATCATGGTAATTTGGGCCTAAATCTGACTATAGCATCTTTTGAACTAGATTCAAGTAGAAACTGCTAGGGGTAAAGTTTTTGCCTAAGTGCTGCAAAATATAAAAGGGACTTGCAATTACGTGTTTCTTACTCACTCACCAAGATTTATCCTGCTTATTACCACTTCATTGTCTTTCACAGAGTAATTATTAATTCACTGTAGCATATGTCAGAGAAAAATCAGGAGCGCTGTCCTACCCTGATAGTTCTCAGTTACTAAATCATTGGTATTAAACTCAGAAACATAAGAGGCAGAGAAAATAACCCCTCTGTGAAGAATAATCTACTTGAGGATACCTGTATTTCATAATTCTATTGCATTTGTAAGTGAACCTCCAGTAAATCAAGAAAAAGTATCCATTTGAGTTGTAAATGCAGTTCCACCTGAGAGACAGAGGTCTGTACAAAGCCTGTGACAACTCAGCCAACTCAGTCAATCTTATTGCTACTCTTTTTGCATGTATATATGTTGCTCTTCCATATGTCTTTGCTGAAGTTGAAGAGTATCTTTGGACATGTGTATATGGCTGTGTGAAATGAGGCCAGTCCAACTGAGTGGATGAGAGCCAGCTCTAGTCCAGAATTATGCTTCAGCTAATGCATCCTGCTGATCTGCTGACAGAAAGGAGGAAATAAACAAGAGGTGAAAAAGAGAAGAACCACAGAGCTAAGAGGCACTGGAGAAGGATTTCAACCTCTGAGACTGGTTACACATGCGCAGAGCCCTGAGTCTCTTCTCAAGCCACAAGAAACACCTGGACAGAACTTGTTGGTTCCTACTTAACGTTTGTCCAGTGCTCTCTAAAAAGCTGATAACAGATGGGAGTGAAGTAGCCACATGTCAAGTGTACGTGCAAGAAAAGCAGGATGCTGCTTTTCCATAGCACAGCTGTGGAGATCCAGCATGGAGCTTACCACCAGGCCTCCAGTCTGGTACCACCCAAAGGCAACCAGGATGTGCACTGTCTCTGCAAATGTGTGATTGCTTTTCAAGAAACCCTGTGCTCACCATCACACCCAAGAGGTCACTTCGGCAGCTCCCAGCCAAGAGGAGTGACGTGAAGACGGAAGCTGCACTGCTTCAGCTAGGAGGGAACACAGATAACCATTCCAAATGTGCATTACAGCAAAGGTTATACCACTGCAAGTCACTTAAGCCAGAATGTACATGCAAGCTGACACATGAGATGAACAAGTAGTTGAACACTGGAGAAAGCACACTCAGAGTTTAATGGACCCTGGGAAATGTCTCACCATCACTGAAACCAGGAGCTCTGCACACAAAATCAGCTTCCCTTGGGAAACAGGGGGGAGAAACTCTGAACACACTGACAAGCACAAGGTCCACAACGCAAGCAACAGCCGTCTTCCCCTGTTCATACAGACACCAATACTCAGATCCTCAGGCAGGGGGATGTACAGGAAGCCCACATGAAGGAATGCGGGACCCTGGGGACTCCAACATAGTGACACAGTTAATTTGTAATCTTGTTAAGCTCATAGAGGAAAGTAAAATGTGGAAAGTGTGGCTGCTAAAACTATACAGTTGCACTCTCAGCTCATAAAACCAGACCATCTTCCTCTTAGCACTCTTGACATCACTGTAGATCGTGAGGATCAAATCCACCCCCTGCACTCCACATCTCTAATCAGAAAGGAGCCCAGGGATTCATTTCTTACCATTATGGCATGGTAGACAGCTCACAGTTACTAACACTAAGCACGTTGTGGTGATGTCTGGCCCTGTCTTTCCCAAACTTCTTACCTCCTTTTCATCTACTTAAGGCAACCTGCTCAACCTAATGGTGATGAGATCATATGGATACATGGAGTCACCATTACAGTCTTCTGTCATGGTCACTGCTTGTCCCATCATACAAAGTGGAGTCTGCATGAACATCAACAAGTGCCTGGAGCGGGTTTTTTCTGCACAGCTTGGCTTTCACACAGCTGTGGAGAATGAATTTCTGTGGTCCGCTGTAAGGAAGCAGTGTTCTTCCAAAACAAATAAAAACCTCAAACCAAATGAAAGCAAAAAGATGGTTTTTTCCCCCTAAAAAAACCCAAACCTGGAAACTTTCTTTGTCATAAAAGAAGTGCTGACTGCTTCCCAAGCAGGTAACAAAAATGTTTACCCTCCAGTAAAGCAGATCATTTTGATCATACAGCAACACAGCACTGCATGAACTTGTTCTCAAGATCAGGTCCTTCCCTCCAGCATATTTCTGCTCAGGGCAGGCGTAGCATTGCCTTAGACTCCTCCAAACTTTCCTGACAGGCCCCTAATATTTCAGAGTTATCTGAAAGGCAAACAATTCCCCACACTGATGTCTGGCTGGCGAGTGGCATGGTAAAAAGAGCAGTCACTGAGACGAGAGGCGCAGTCCTATGGAGCACAGCTCCGTTGTCAGAGCACAGCCATCCCCTGCAGGCTCCCCATATCAGGTACACTCGAGCTCTCCTGGCCACACAGGAAGTTCAAATTCAGCTTCCCAGCTTGTAGATGGCATGTCTTGGAGCAGCCTGTTGGGGACTTGTGGACTCTCAGTCCCGTGTCCCACTGACCCCGAGTACAGTCCCGACACTGCTCAGCATGAGCGCGGGCGCTGCTGCAGCCAGTCACTGCAAGCAGTCGGAGGCAGCATGCATTGTAAGGGCTGTCAGCACTGCAACCAGTTCCAGTGACTCTCTTTTTGATTTACATTTTCTACATCCTTTCTGAGAAACCTCAATTGTCTATTTAATCCCTTAGCACTGGAGCAAAAGCATTCAGCTGTGCAACCCAGTACAGCAGGCGCAAATTTGATACCCACTGAAGCTGAGAAGCTACCAGGCATAAAAACCCATATAAGGACAATATAATCCCTGGTGTAATTCCATTCATTTTCATGTACCAGTGATGAATCTGACCAAGCAATCAGTATTTCCATCTCACACCAGCTTCCTACATCCCTCTAGTGTGTTCAGTAGAAGCAATTCCAGCTTGCATTTATATGGGTGTGAGCAGAATTAGGTTTATTCTGCTGATGTTCTCTGATGTTCCCCTGCATGCTCTGGTCATGAGCAGGGACCTCAGCTTCGCTCTCTGTGTACAGAGTTTTCCATACGGAATAGATCCCTTTTCAATGACATATTTTCCAACTCTGCTTACTTCCAGACTGTGATGGGAGCTGGGCTGGGGGCTGCCATACAGGGCAATGACACAAAATACTATGCAGATTCAATTAGGGCAGCTTTGGTGTGTGAGTCAAGCACCGCTCTCTGTAAAGGACAGAGATGTGCTTCAAAGCACTGTCTCACACGCAAGGTCCAAAGCTGACAACATGGGCTTGCCAGTGGGTGCAGTTGAGGATATGTGTCTCTTGTGAAGTTTTATTGTCCAGATAACAAATTACACATCAGGATGTATGAAAGTCACAAGCATTATACCCTGACTTTACAGGTCTGGCACTAATATATGCATTTGGACTTAAAGCACTTTCTTGCAAGTTAAAACCCAGCTCTGCTAAGAATTGGGGTAATTCAATACTTCCTTTGAAAAACCTCACATAGGAAGATTAGAACAATCTTAGTGATTACAGTCTATCTGGGGTCCACAGATGCCACTAATCTATGGAAATTGTGAACTCAAAGGATTTATGTCTAAATGTGATTTAAAATCCACTACCAAATCTCCATCGCGGTGGGATTTTTTTAATGATTTCTTTCTTTCTGCTCTCTTCTCTTTTTCGCCCCTCAGACTGTATTTCTGTAAGCAGTGCCTGTCTGGAGGACAAACAGGCACAAGCTGAACAAGCGCCTGCCTCCCCTGTGGCCCGCAGTGTGTGTACACCCTCCTCCACAGCAGTAGCAGCAATTGCCCCAGACGAAGGCCGGGCCCTGGAGCCTGTCTGCAGCCCTCACTCTGATGAGAGGCAGCTGTGGACGGGTTTTGGTTTATTCTGCTTAAAGATCTATCATAGACTCCCACGTGAATAGGAATGTAAAGAGAAGTCACAAATCAAACCTGAACCATGCAGGCGACTTAGGTGAACGATATTTGGGCCATATGTTTTGCAGGTTCATTTCATCAGAATAGTAAATTGATCTGAAATTAGAGCCAGATTTTAGAATGCAGCACCAAAGACATGCATGCACATAAACTCAGACAAAGGGACAACATCACTCCAAACCTGCAAAGAGGCAGGGTAAATGGACACCCACAGGCAGGACATAGGGATGGGCATATCCCGTGGACTTTTGTTTGGCGTGATCATGTACAGCCCTTCCAGGTGACTCTCTAGGGCCTGTCCTTTGAATTCTGACCTTGGCACCATCTCTTCCCTGTGTGGACGCAGTTATTACTTCCCAGCATTGGATATTCCACAGGCAGATCCTCACGTACTTCGGTGGGCATACATCCACAAATCATTAGTACAAGCTTTTAAATTACAGGGCTTTCAAACAACAACAATAACCTTGTCTTCCCAGCCTGTTCAAATAAACTGTTGCAGATTAAGGGCCTCAGTTTTTGTCAAGTTTAAACAAATATATAGAGCAGAAGAACTCTGCAGTATTGCATTACCATGACAGCCAGCTCCCAGCAGCTCTTCAAGGCAAAGAAATGTACTGATGGGATTCCTTGCCCACCAGCTCCCCTCTCACCAGCTCAGAAGATGCAGATCCAGAAGGTCCTTAATCCAAACCAGGGTTTTGGCTTTACAGCTGTGGAATAAGGAGGTTTTGCTTACCCCAAACCTGGCTTCAATTTTATCTCATTTCCACAAATAGCACTAGGAACCTTTGGCAATGTTTTGCCACATTTTCCAGTGGAGGACATGCAAGGATTCAAGGTCAGCACTATATAAGGGTATCTGAACAGTGTTTCTTCTGCCTCTTCACACCCAAGAGCCTCTCAAGCCTCCTGCCGACGTGTTTTATCCTCTTCTACTTTTCAGTCCATACTTTTGAACTGTCATTCCCTTGTGTTTCACCTCATTTTCTCCCAGTTTCCAACTCCATTTTGTCACTTAATCATGTGGGCCTCTCTAGCCTCTCATTTGCTTGTGGTAAATCTGGCATCTTTAGTAATCCAGACTGTTTCACTCAGGGGGCATATTTACAGGTAAATCTCCTTACAGACAGCTACCTCTGACTCAATAGTACATTTAATCCTGCAGCTGTCAAACAAAAGGTGATAAATCATCTACCTCTGATCAAATAAATCCTTTCTTTTCTCATTCAACCATGGAACTTCTCCCACATTACTAGGGTTGGAGAGTTGGCTTGGGTTCTGATAACTACAGCCTGGACTTTTCAGCACTTAAAAATCAGCTCCCTCGTCAGCAACATCTAACTCCTGTTTGCTTAATTTGTGCTGAACTGGGACCTGAAGAAAGTAAGTTTTTCTTTGTTTGGTTTCTTTGTTTGTTTTTTTTTAAGGGTGTTTTGTGTTTTTTTGGGTTTTTTTTGTTGTTTCCTGCTGTTGGACGAAGGCAAACAAACCCAAAAGGTAAGCTTGGATCAAAATCCTGCTGTAGAGCTAGGAAAGGGTTAAAGGCAGCTTGTCTATATCCCAGGGAGAGACTCAGGAGGCTGGGCAGCCCCTGCCTCTACACAAAGCCCCATTGAGCTGGGGCAGGATGGGGCAGGAGGGGTGTGCAGCGCAGTTGTAACTCCACAAGCCCGTTCTTTTCACTGCAAAGACCCAGCAAGGCCTGTTGGCAGCTCCTGCCGAGTTCGCAGGCTCTGCCAGCCAACTGCTCCCTGTTTGTTCCTTTTTCTTAAAACAACAAGGCACACAAGGAAAATAAATACAAAAAGCCCCTGGTATGTGCGTAGGATTAAGCGGCAAGAGCCGCTGCTCCAGGCCAAGGGTTTAAAAAACCTACGGTTTCTTCTGCTGCGCTAATTTTGCCGTGTTGCACCTGCAAAGTATTTTTTATTCCAGCATCTTTCTAAAACACAGATGTACATGCTGAGCCAGGAGCCTTCTGAAGTGCTCTGTGTTGACTTAACTCTTTCCCTCTGGCCTCCAGCAACTTCAATAAGATCACCCATGCCAAGGCTGAGCGCTTTGAAAACCCCTGTCTCAGGTGCAGGGCCCATGTTCTCCAGTCTGTGCCTAAATTTCAGCTACCTATATCTACCCCTTGACTTCCAAACATAGGCTGATCTGTACAGCCCATAAGTCCTGATTGCAATAAGGCGTTCAGTGCCTATAACAAATCAGGCCACTTGTTTTGAAGTACTCAGACATGGATTTAGGCCCCAGATCCCAGATGCTCAAAAACTACAGCGTAAATTTAGACATCTGCATCTGCACCACTAGCAAAGTGGTAGAGATTTATTTTTGGAAGCAGTGAGCCCCACCAGCTCTCATTAATTTCAGTAAGAAATGCTGGGAGCAGAAAGTCTTGGAAACCTCTTCGAGGGAAGCTGTGCTAACATTAGAGTCTTGTTTTCAAAAGTATTGGCTTGAAAAGAAATAACACACAATCAGAAGGAAGGAAAATGTTTGTTTAGCCTTCCTTTTTAATAAAGTCATTCCAGGAGCAATGGATCTGGTAAACTCCAGTTTTTTTGAGGGATGGTGCCCAGTGTCCTCAAAATCCCACCACCAAAAAGCAGTTTGCTCAATACCCTCTAACATTGCCAGCCCCTTTGGTGGGACAAACTGCTGTGGCCAGATCTCGATTACTGGCTGGGCAGTTGGCTGCTGCCACTGAAAACTGAGTGACAGCTGCCTTTCCTCCAGTGCCAGCTTAATTTCTTCCTCTTTCTTCTAAACAGACTAATTTTCATGGAAACTGCAGGCACTTATGTATAGCAGACCTTTCACCTTCTATCAAATTTGGTTGAAAAATTGCCCAGAACTTATTACGGACAAGAAACCCAACTGCATAAGATTTGTTTCCTTAGGAACCTAGGCTAAAAGGAAAAATTAATCAGGTACTTGTGGATATCTGAAAAACTCAGGCTACAGAACTGACTTAGAGCCAATTAAAAAAAAAAATCTACAAAAGACAAAGACAAAAAAGTTCATAAGGCTGCGAGACCTGATGGCAAGTAGAAGTCTAAATGCAGGTACAAGCTTAAAAAAGGCATACAATAGAAAATATGTGATATTTTCTTCCCTTTTAACCTGTTCCTGTGTGAGACAGGCAAGAGTGGAGGTGTTTGTGGTTCCACTAGATGGAAAGCATGTGACTCACATGAAGTGCAGGATTCAAGGAAGTGTCACATTCAGATAAATCCCTGAGCAATGTGCAGAGGTGTCTACAGCTACAAAAGCAGGAATTCACACCAAGTTGAAGATTCCTGCCTTGTGCGCCGCAGTAGTTGTGAAGCGCATGGTGCCTGGGGAAGAAACAGCCTAACAGGAATTTTTG
>JAWWES010000001.1:37172991-37194863 GCA_035583135.1 Lophotriccus pileatus
TATCAGGGCAGTGGAGCTGTACTGAAAAATGTAGGAAATGGCCCATCTCAGGAAGGGAGGAAGAGCTGCCAGGCTGTATCATGGCCTTGTATTGCTCTTTGAACCATGATCACTCTGGCTGTGGTTTGGAGGACCTGCTTTTGGAACAGGCACCCCCAAGCTGCAAGATGGCAGAAATTTTATTCTCCTTGCCCTTTTATCTTTCACGTAAGAAGAAAACTGTTGATATAAAATTCTGTTACTACCTCTTTTGAACAAGATACAAACAGAAGTTAGACCTAAGGGTTCAGCTGCCCTTCCTGGCAGGAAATATTAACCTCTTTGGCTGCAGACAGCGATGCAGTAGGCAGTTAACACAGCTTAGGAAGTGGCAGTGCCGACATGTTCAGGAGAGAAACATAAGGCAAGTCCTGGGGTGGGCTGGGACAGCATGTACGAGTTTCATCAACTCCATACGTGACCATTCCAATCTCTTTTCTCCAGGGATTGTGAGAGAATTCCCCAAAGACCACATTTTTACCAAGCAGCAATCTGGCAGGATTTCCTTTTGAAAGCTGTCAAATGCAGTGCTCCCAAAGCACGCTGTGTGGCTGCTGGGGATGGGTGACCTGGGCACTGGGTATCCCAGCTGCCCTGGCTGATAGGTGTGATGCCTGCTCTTCCAGGGTAGCAGAGAGGCTGCTGGAGCTTCTCTCATTTCTGCCTACTAGTCACTGCATTGGAGGGAGAAGCTGAGAAAGCCTGTGGAAAAGCCATGTTTCTGATCACGGAATCTAGTGCTAGAACTGGAAATAAACCCACAGTAGACCTCTACACTCCAATTTCAGTAGCTGGCAACATTTTAATTCCTCTCTAGGTTTTAGGTTAGCAAATTTCACTCGAAACCTGACAAGAACACATTTTTTCCCTATCTCCTCTCAGGGCAGTGAGGTCTTAGGGAATAAGAATCTGAGGGAGTCCTGCCCCACTGAGTTTTCCTACCTGCTTGTGTTTAGCCAGTTTGATGGCATTATGGAACAAGTTTTGGCCAGTCTCATGGCACTAACTAGATTGCTGAAAGTTGTTCAAAGAAGGCAACTGAAAGAATTGACAAAAGGAAAATTTTCAAACTATGGAGCTGAAGTATCACAAAGGGGAAAAGGGCTATAAAGCAATAATATATGACAGTAAATTCAGAGTGTGGACCCAAGATTTGTCTCATTCAGGTTTTGTAGACTGTTCTCAGAAATGCATAATATAGGGTTAATAAACAGCACTGTAGTACAGACCAATCCTTTCTTTCACTGGGGGCCTGCAACCTGCCATCCTGATTTATTCCTTATTCATAGGGTGAAAAACACCCATTGGTTTCAGAAGATATTTCAGATCAAGCACTGAAGCATTTGTGCCTAGATTTTCAGCCCATGTATTTTACACACTTCTGAATACTGACAACAATGCTGTGACTCTGTAGGGATACGTGCATTTAAACCAGCATCAAAACTCCTTTATGGCTAGGATTTAAAATGTTGAATGCATTAGAGAAGAGAAACATTTGCACTGTGTTTCTTATTGTTGGTTGCCTTTCTGTAAGTGCTTTCAACACCACCAAATTAGTCCAGAAGTGGTTAAAAGCAGCTAAAGGGAGCTTTGGAGGACTCAGTGTCAGCTGGCATTCTAATGAGAATTAGACAATCGGAAATAGACAGCTCCGAGGCCAAACAATTAGCCAGACAATTAAAAGGCTCTACTGTACAGGGTTTTATGTGGGATAGGATAATGCAGCCGCAATATTTGTGCTAATAAGCTAGACGGATAAGAATGAAGTTAATTTCCCTTCTCAGCAGCTAAATGAACAGATTGCTCCATTTTAGTCTAGCCCAAAAGGACATGATTTTTCCCTGGTTAGAAAAAAAAGGTAAGAGAAAGTAATAAAAGTGTTAGTCTCTGGCTGGATATTGAACTGGTGTGGAGCTTGCAGAGGCCCAGCGGCAATACCACCCTACTCTGCTCTGTCTTCTGCCTTTTGCAAATGGCACTTTCACCCATCATGGCTAAAGCTCTCCCCATTCTCATTCTGGATTCTTCCGTATGTATAGGATAAGACTTTTTCACATCTATTTTGATATTTTCCATAATATGTTGCTCACTGCAGATCAGAGGTATGACATTTTCCTGTGAAAAATGAAAACAGGGATGAGTATAAACACAAACTGCCACTTGCCACTACCCCAAAATATGTACCAAAGTTTCTTGTATTTGGAGAAATTGCAGGGTGTGGCACCCCATGGGATGCAGAGGATGAGCCCCTCTCCGAGAAACCTCCCTTCATGGTGGTGCTTTCCTGTGAATGCTGTACACTGAACTATAGAAGTGATGCAGGCTAGAGAACAGTTACCCCAGAAACACGCCCAACTCCAGAAGGCTTATCTTACCCCTGTATTCTGAAATTCGATGCCTCTCTAAACCCACAGCACAGCAATGACATGCCACGAGATCGCCAAAAATCCAACCCTCATTACCCATCCAGTTTTGTATGGGGCAGGCTTAGTTACTGCAGCAGCATCTTACACTGGTATTTCCCTCAGGGCAAAACCCTCTGAACTTTAACATCCACCTGGCCTATGTAAAACTGTACCTAAACTCCAAGGCACAAAGCAGATGCTACGCGCTTGATACAATGAACACAGTCCATCCCCTTGGACATGGTCCTGGGCAGCCAGCTCCAAGCGGTCCTGCTTGAGCAGGAGGGTTGGACCAGGTGACCTCCAGAGATCCTTGCCAACCTCAGACATGTGTGGCTCTGTGATGTGCCATGCATGGTGGAAAACACCACTGAGGCTTCCAACACTGTCTCCTGCACTGGAAGTGTCACATGTGAGAAGGAGGGCTGGGAGTTTGCGGAGGTGCGTCTAGAAGCTCCATTCAAAGCACACACAGGAAGAAACACTGGAGGTTTCTGGTTCCCCTCTCCTTCAGAGAGTGCAGGCTGCTGCCACAGCCTGACATCCCACTTTTCATTAAATAACTGGCTTCTGTGGTGGACCCACAGTCATGTGTTGCTATTTAGCAGAAAGCACCACCAAAACAGTGAAAATGAGCTATTTTGGTTTGGTGCCTCCTTGCAATTACAAAAGACCAGAAGCAAGTTGTCATACATGGGATAATTGACTCCCTAGGAAAACAAGCCACTTGGAACACAAGACACTTTACAGCGGGCCACGCTGTTGTTTTTTCTGCTGTGATGGCAGCATTTTTGTATCTTCAAGGCTTACCACACATGCACAGGATAGGTCAGATGTGGGCAGCTTTCCTCATTGCCACTCTCTCTCCTCTCTCTTCCCGAAAAAAGCCAACTGAATGGACATGTGACAAGATCACACATTCAGACGCAAATGTATTTACAGTGCATCGGCATGGCTTGGTTCAGTCTATAATTACCACATTATGGCTTCAGCCAAGCCATTTCTCCAATAATGCCCAGAGGTACCAATTACTTCTCCTCTACAATGAAAACAGATGAGAAACAGGTGACAAGCCCTGTTTGTAGCAGAGGGAGGGAAAGTAAGTTTTGACTAATGAAAAAATTGCCCTAATAAGAATCTTGTACCAGAACAGCATGGTGAAACTGCCTCAAAGTCTCCACTCTCTGCAGATCTGATGTGGAAGATCACAGAGCTATCACTTTATTATGTTTAATACAGGCATCTGCACTCGTAACCAGAATCTCTTTTTGGCCAGTGGAAAATGGAAGCATGTGTTTGAGGCTGTGTTCCCATCTTGCCAGCCCTGGCACCATGAACTCTGGCCAAGTTCTGCTACACCAAGTGTCTCACTTTCCAGACAGATCCTGAGCAGGAGGCCCCTTTGGAGGATCAGGTGTACACTGAAGTCCTTACCCCTTCCCTACCCTTTTTTAAAAAAGACCTTTTTGTATGACTGCTCCCTGGTTCTTGCTCTTTTTCTGAGCAGGCACACATGGAGTTGAGGATCTCCATGTTGCAAAGATCACCGTCCAGTGGAAACCACAGAGCCTCAGTTGCCTCTTCCCTGGGCAACCTGACACAGAGACCAGGGAAGGGATATAAGATCCAAACACCATCCCTCTGGATGACTGGAAATGCCATTTTTGACCAAAAACTCTTTCCCAATAATCACTGTATCAAAACCTGCTAGGTAAGCAATTTTGTCCAAAAATTCCTGAACATATCAAAATCCCTGGAAAACAGGCACCGTCTTCCTCCCTTTGAAACCATTCCCCATTCGTAAGCTGCAACAAGGGAAATTTTACCAGGTGGACATAAAGAATGCTCATATGGATACTAGTACTTCTACCTAGAAACCACAGCACAGGAAAAACAGTAGTTACACACAGCTTTACCAAAGATCTTCAAGGATGCGTTCGCTCTGTCTGGGATATACAATGAAAAGCTACTAGATTTTGATTTTGTGATTCACGTAGATACATCCTCACTAATGACAATGAGGTACAATGATGCAGTGCTGGTGGAAAGGTAAACAGATTTACACTAGTCTGTAAAAGAATACATTCTTCAAAACCATGCACAAAAGCTGTTGTACCCCAGCAAATTGTGAGGCCTTTTTCTGCTGTGACATAATTAAGATTACAAATGATAATGAAGCACTTTAACTAGTATGTGGCCAAGTGTCGTTCACATATGACTAATAGAAAGTTGTTCATAATTTACATGATTAACATGTTAGTGCTTCCCCCCACACTGATTCAGTCGCATTTGTCAACTTGCTTTTGTTTATTTTATTTTAATCAGCTCTAGCAATGAGATGTGTGAAGCCTTGCTCTGGGGTTAGCAGCACAGTTATCTGAAGGGCTGAATCACAAGTCCTCCGAGAGCATCGCTGAAGGATTCCACTGGAGACGCCAATGCAGGGTTCAGGCGATCAGCAGTGGTTTCTGGATGGGTTTTGACATACTGCCTGTAACCAGCTGAGACCCAAGTCCTTCTGAAATCAACGGAAAGTCCTGCATGGCCACAATTTCACCCAGTGAGATTCAGGAATGTCTGTTACTCCAGAGTATTTGCTATAAAGAGGGCCAAGCTGCCCAGCTTTTATTTTCTATTGAAATTAGCTAACGTTTTCTAGGTTTCCCCATTGTGTGGCTTTGGCTTCTGAGCCCATCTGCTACACTTCAGGGTATGTTTTCATTGTGGTGCGTGGGCTCTTGGCTCATTAACATGGTGTTAATGGAGTATGGCAGCTAGAGCCTTCCTCCACTCACTGATAAGACGTTCCTTCCGGAAGGAGGTTTGCCCACAGCAGATTCAGCAGCTGAAGCATTTATCTGCCATGGAGTGTTAATAACTCTCGGGTTATAATTACCAAATCTCAATATTTACATAAAACCAGAATCTCTATTGTGCAGCTAATAGCACAATCTTGCATGTACAAAATGCCAATTTGCTATGAATGAGGAGCTGCTTGCTAAAATTCAAAAGCAATTAATCTGTAAGCAGTAGCTGACATTTAGCAATTGTACTGTTTGCCAAGGAGTTACCACTTACTGGGTGCAATTCTGGCAGTGAAGATGCTTTATGGGACAGAAGGACCTGGGGATCCTCCTCCCCAGATACACCACAGAGAAGATTAGTGCTTCAGTTAGAAGACTGGAAAACTCAAACCATTTTCAAACCTTTAGATATAAAGAAGAATTTTTTTTACAGTGAAGGTAGTGAAACACCGGCACAAGTTGCCCAGAGAGGTGGTAGATGCCCCCATTCAAGGCCAGGCTGGATGGGTCTCTGAGCAATCTGGTCAAGTGGAAGATGTCCCTGCTCACTGCAAACAGTTTGGATCTATATGACCTTTAAAGGTCCCTTCCAACCAAAATCATTCTACAATTCTATAACTTGAGTTGCTTCAAACAGCTGGCTGGCAGAAGATCCCACTGTACCTTCTTTATATTCTCTGATGTGCAATCAAGTTGTGCACTGAAAGATGAGGCAGCTCCTCTGTTTTCTGCTACTGCAGAGAGGGAAGGTAAATTTTGTTCTTCTGTCTATTCTTTAGCTATTCTCCTTTATTCTTTGGTCTAGTATGTAAGTTGTTAAATGTGTGATGTGTCTTCTCCGCACGAGTGAGAGATCTGGTCCTCCAAATCTCATCTGCCTCATCATGTCAGTAATTATACTGCACACCAAAATAAACAGAATAGGCGTATATTTTTAATATTATTACTCCTTGGAAGATTTTTTGTGTGTGTTTGGGGTTTTTTTTGTTTTGTTTTGACGAACCAATGTCCCTTTCTTTTTTCTCCCTCAAGAAGCAAAATCATCTATTCAGTGGGTGTTGAACAGAAAAATCTATATTCAACTTAAATTGAAATTTTAAAATTGAATTTATTTCCCCTGGAAGGATTTTTCTTTTTTACTGTTCTTAATATTGCACAGCTGAGACAGATTTAAAAAAAACACAACTTTGTTTCCCAATGAAAAAAGAAACCAGCTATTTCAAAAATGTCAAGATATGTCTGTTCTCCTGTCACTAAAACCACTTGCTAAATTTCACAAGTATTATTAAAAAGTTTTGGTTTATGCAGACATGTATTATTTTTTTCAGCAAGGAAAGTCTGTGCCCTCTAATTTCATCCTGATCTCCAGAAAGCAGCCTTTATCTGCCTTATCCCAGAGCACCCTGGGAACCATGACTGCATGGCTTCCCCCAGTACATTGATATAATAAGAGGGTCACCTGTAGAAACTTTACAATGGACTAAATGCAGTAGAGGAAGTCTGCCTGGTAATCACAGAAGATCTATGGATATTGTGCTTAAGCCAAGAACCAAGGCCTGCACAGGAGACACTCGATGCAGGATGAGGCCATGACCCATCCAGCAGCCAAGTCATGCTGACTGAAGCCCTGCAGAGGAGGAAACCTGGCAGAGGCTGCTTTAGTGTACTCATCCATCCTCCAAAAGCCTGGCCAAGGGGCATGGAGGGCAGCTGGTATTCTGCATGGGGCACATCCTGGTTACTATTTCTCAGCTTCAGCCAGGTCCTGCATTTTTGCCCAGGAAATGCAAATCCAGGACTGTGACTCTGAGCTTTAGGCAGCTTTTAAAACACCTCTTTCCCATTTTCCCTGCTCCCCTACAGCCTACAGACCAGTGCTGTGTCCCAAGAGAACAGCCCTTTCTGACAAGGAGTAGTGTAAGGATAAGCTGTTCAAAACAGTTCCTGTGCCTACTCTAAGTTTTTGGATAGGAAAAAAATCCACTTTTGCTAATAGTCATTACAGTTAGGGATAAAATTCTCTATCTCTCAGCACATTTGGTAACTATTTACTTAACTAAATAGTGAAAAAGAGAAGCCTCAATTCTCCAGAGTTGCCTCCCTCAGCTTGTTTATCACTGTGTTGCAATGGCTCTGTGGTTGTGAAATCCTGAGCTGAAAACTCCAAAGGAAATTTCTAGTGACAAGCTTTCCTTGAGGCTGTAAACAAATAGAATTCATTAGGAGGAAGGAAAAGAAGCAGAAAACATCAAAATTAACACATGCACGCGCGTGCATGCACACGCATGCGCATACACACGCACATGCACACACACATACTGCCTTTTCATAACTGTGATGAAGAAAAAAAATCCTTATGCCAGGCTTATTTTTTTCCAAGGATAACCAGCTCGACCTAATGCTCTCTGCAGCTGGTAGCAAACTGAGCTTTCTTAGACTGTAACAGAAGTAGGATTTTACTTTCAGGCAGCCTGTTTCATCTGCCATGCCCTGAAAGTGCTTTACGCTTTTTACACCTGCTTGTGCAAACTACAAAACATGGCTCTCTAGGAGTTCTCAGGTGTTTGCTGATAGACCATGTATTTGCTTAAAAGAAAAAGAATGAATAATGCATTAAAAAGAAGCTTCTGAGCCAACTGTACTAATGGCTTTTTACCTGTAGCACCAAGAGCTTGTATATTCTGGCTTCGTGTTAAAAAGTGTGCTGATTAAACCATAATATTATGTTTTGATCTAGCCTACAGCTGAATGAATTACTGGCAGGAAACAGAGCTCATGAATTCAATCAAAAATCCTTTCATTTGTCACAGCCGCTTCCTGTCCGTCTTTTAAACATCTGCTTCTCTTGTTCACGACAGAAAAAGTCTTTGTTAAAATAATAAGCATTCACCGACCCTTCCCCCAAATAAAGTGTGCAGTTCCTTGCTGAAACACGCTTTCCTCCCCGCTTCAAGTTTATTTTACACATCTTTAATAGCTTCCTCACACCCCTCTCTTTCTTTCTGCTTTGAAATTCTGGAAAACCTCAAGCTGACAAAGACCGCACTTCCAAAGCATGAGCTTGAGCTGCCCCTGGCCTTTCTGCCAATGGGACCCAGCATTTGGGATGCTTTGATGCAATCCCTGACAAGAACCTCTCTCCAGCTCTTTAAGTGAAAGCCACTTCCTCCCTGAGAAGGCCAAGCATCCATCTAGTGTCCAGACAGAGGTGTTTTTCTAAGGTGCTCACTCTCCCGTGCACGTGAAGCTGCAGCTAGGAAGGGCATGCACTTCTGGGAAGTGTTGCCAGTCTTTTCTCATGAGCACTGAAGCACCACAGCTCCTCCTGGCCAGAGGGTCAGGCTAGAAGAGAAACAGAGCAACTCCTTTCTTAACTTTCCATTCCCAGTCATTGCAGTGAGGTATCTCGGATTATGGCTGTTTAGTCAGCTATTTGTGAAAGTGGTGGATATCAGCTGTGCAGCCGCCTCCTGCTGTCCTTAAATGTCTCACAAATCACAATGAACATACTGGTGTTTATGTGCACGTTCGGCACCATCAGCAGCTCCAAATTTCTTTACAAGCATCTACAGAGAAGAACACCAGTCCTTCCAGTGAAATTTTAAATCCCTACTTTGAAGCAAACAACTTTCTTTGCTAATTGCTTCCTAACAATTAATTATCTACTTCCTGCATCCCTTCTGAAAGCACTCTGGGTGTTCACTTCTAAACCTGACGATCCATTGCTTAGCACCAAAATGCAGCTAACTCTGGGGTGCAGCCTAAGAGTGGTATAACAAACTTTATCAGTGCTCAGAAAACCCACCACTGCAGGTACTAAGATGAAAAGTTTAGGGTTGGAGAAGAAGCAGCTGTATTAGAAAGAACCTAACCCCAACAAAGGGTCAGCCTGCAAGTTTGCTCATGCTGTGTGCCAACCCTGTGCCTCTTCCTAAAGCTATCCAACGAAAGATGCCCTCAGTGACTGCAGTGGTCAGGACAGGGACAGGCGGCTATCCTGTGAGAAGTAGAATTGAAGTATTCTTCCCTGTTCTCAGGAGCTGGAAAAAATAAGCCAGTTCAATTAGCACATTTTCATTGTTTTTTGCATCATGTGAACTTTCATAATGTGAGACATGGCTTGCAAGTGGCTGAAAGCTAAGACTGCATATGAAATAGCCTGATGACAGACAGAAGCAGAAAATGGTTAGGGAGATTTACATGATGCTTTTCCAATGCTCAAATGACTACTTTTTTAATTTCCAATTTTCCACTGGGTGCTTATAAAAAAAAAAGTATTTTAATGTAATCATTTTTGAAGCATAGATTACTTTCCTTGCAGGAGAATCTTACTTTTACTCTCATTCTTTACTACAATCCAGCTTCATCTCATGATTCCAGCACTATATCTGAATAAAAGTGATACAAATTAGGGTTATCCCAAACTTAAGAATTCCTGCCATGGGTCAGCCCAAAGGTTAATCTGTCCCAATGTCCCATCTCCACCTTGGACTGACAGCAGGTACACAGGGAACAGGATGGGAATGGGGTAAACACATAGCAATAAATCCTTTGTATTTTCCACCAACTGCCAGATGTTTGTAGCTTAGGGAACTCCTGAGACACAGCCAGGGTGTTTGCATTTCATGGCTATCAGTATTTTTCTTTCTCCCTGAGATATATTTAATTGCTTTTTACCTTGTCAACTATTAGCAACACAGAATCATGCAGTGGTGAGTTCTGCAGTTTAACTGTGACTGTTCTCTCTGTCTAAAGCCTGACACCACCTCATCATATTGGATGTCCCATAGGTCTTGTATTGAAAGAAACAGCCCAAGTAATTTCCAGCAAACTCACTGGAGGGCATTCATGGTTGTCAGCACCTCTGTGCTATTCTCTCACTGTCTTTTTGGACAGGGAAGTCCCCAACATCTAGAAACTGTCCCACGCTTTGGGTTATCCTTGTAACTTCGGTGCCTTGTTATTTCTAATACACTCTTTCTGAGAAGGAAAGGCAGAACTAGTAAATTTGTACAGCTCTGGTTTTCCTCTTTTTTCCTAATCACTCCTGATGTTTGATTTGTTATGTACTGCTATCAAGGAAAAAAAGAGAGCTGTTTTCACAGAGCTATTACAGCTCTAGGATCTAATTCCTGAACAGACACAGCTAACTCACAGTCTATCAACAGGCATCTACACTTAGGAGTTTTTCCCATGCACACCACTCCATGTTTATCTAAATTAATCTCGTCTGCTCTTTTATTGTCTCACTACAGTGAGCGTCTTCTGCAAGTCTTTGCAGTCATCTTTCATTTTTACGACTCTTAATAACTTACTATCTATCAATATCAAACACTGCCACCTCACTATCCATCCTCTTTTCCAGATCATGAGAGATAAGAGCTTCAATCCTGCTCTGAGCCATTTCTCCCCTTATCCCAGTTACAGTGACAAACCCACACTCCTACTAGTAGAACTTGTTTTGCCTGTGGAAAGAGGTTTTCCACTGCCAGTGCAGCTTTGCCAGATGTGTCCACACTAGGAGTATATTTTGCCCAATTAATGTGATGGTATTTTTGTACCAATGTAAAAAACCCCAAAACCTTTCTTATGGTTTAAAATCATCCCTTGGACACAATATGAAACCTGGGGGTGAAGTGCAATCTTCCCAAAGGATGAGTGCAGTTTAAGGAGGGATACATCAAGGTAATGCATAACTTGTGATATTTAACCTTGGCTTTGGGTTTAAGTCAGGCTCCTACAGGGCTATAAATTAAGAAGGAAAAAAATGGGAGCTGACAGAGAACATAGGAGCATAAATTATTTTCTGTAAGTAAATAAGCAGACAGTTGCTGTCAGAGCTTCTTCTGCACATCCCCACATGGCCACATTAAGATATCTGTGATGGTACTTGGAGGGCATCTGAAGGATATCTGCAATATCCTTCTGTTCCAGTTGACCCAAGCTGGGGCACTTCTTGAGCATCCCACTTTTCTGCCCTCTGCTGGAGTGTGGATAGGTGACTGAGTGCAAATGCTTGCATATGGAAAAATCCCAGACAGTATCAACTTGACCTTAAGCTAGAAACAATACAAGATATGATGGAGCAAGATGGGAGCCAGAGTTACCATCTATTCACCTGCTGAACTGCAATAAGCAGACCCAGATATGGGCTTTGCCTGCTGGCTCCTGCTGTTGAGAAGGTTGCAGTTCAGCAGACAGTGTCAGGGCAGGAGGCTGAGCCATGCAGTGACTGCATGAAGTGAAGCATGAGCTGGTTGCATACACCTCGTACCCAAGCACATGCTACCTGGTTACACTGGAGCCTCCCATCCCTCCTTTTTGTTTTGTTTTGTTTTGGTTTGGTTTTGTTTTCTTTTCAAAAAAGGACATTAAATGTAATTAGGAAGCATCAGGTTTCCAGCAAACCAAAGTAAGCATGTTTCTGTCCAACGCAAATTAAACAGTGGAGATCATTGCCATCAGCTGTTGCTGAGGCCAGAAGTTAAAAGAGAAATTATACAAACTTATAGAGGGAAAGAAAGTCCATTGGAACTACTAAACACAAAGATACTGTCTCCGACTGAGGAAATCCCAGCCCTTTGACTGCATTGGGAAAAGGACTGTGGTATTTGGCTGTTTTCATATGTTTTTTCTCCAGCATCCACTCCTGGAAAGAACTAGGACAGGATCCTGGACTGGACATACCCCTTGCAGGCCCAGTATAGTTGTTCTTCAACCATGTGTAGAAGTCCTGCAGCTCATTTTACAATTGCGTGTGCTCCAAGAAATGCCTCTTGCTTTTGATTTTGAAGACTTAACTGACAGACCCAGGAAAAGTAAGCCCCAGAAAATCTGGTTGGTCTAATGCACAAGGTCCTAGATATATCAGTGCTGCCAGTATTTCTCCTTCCATATTATCCCTGTGCTATGTATCACCTGATTGAGAAAGGCAATGCGGTCCACTGGAGTGAGTGCTGTGCAATGCCAGGACCAACATGGGACATTTAGAGCATGCAAGAGTCTGGCTTTTTGTACCAGATGTGAGTATGTAGGCCTGGGGTCCAGAGGTGACTACTCAGACTAAAGAATCATATTCTTCTGGCCTCTCTATTGAGCATCTATTTTGCCTCACTAATTGTTAAATGCCAGAAACTAATTTAGTTTTAAATGCTTTTTAATATCATGCATTTTTAAAAAGGCTACGATGCTCCTACGCTTCAGAATCACAACCTGACACCCAATTGCCATCTGTCTCCTATTAACAAAAACAACCTAGATAATCTCCAGTTGCATGTGGGAAGAGATATGAAAAACTGATGAAGATGATACAGTGTAGACCAACAAGCAGTCAGCAGCATCTTAACAGTACCCATCTGATCTGGTGGCTAGTTTAAAGAATGACTGAATGAAGAGAAGATAAAATTAACAGATAGGGCCAACTATATACACTGACAAAGTGAAAGTACACTTAGCAAGGTGCAGAGGGTGATTTATTTGATTTCAAGGCCACTCCAAAACTCCATATCACTATATAAGGCATCAATTACATGAACAATCTCAGCTCCAGATGCTCATCCTAAGTGCCTGAATAAAAAGAGAAGAGACATGCCAGAAACATTCTATATGAGGCAGGACACACGAGCACGATGAAATGCAGACTGGACTACTACTGGCACTGCTGCCTCACAAGTGTGCACTCCGGCAGGGATTTCAGGTGAGCGTTGTCACTGGGGGAATGTGAGCAGCTTCAGGGATTTCCTACAGAGTTCGTGTGGACTGGGAAGAGCAGATGTGGGTATACTGAAGCCCAGGGGCTGGATCCCTGCAGGGGCAACCTGCAGGTGGGCATTTTATGCTTGGACAACAGTTAGGAATGTAGCAGAAAAGCACTGGAGTCAAGGGGCTCAGTGACTTTCAACACAGCCCATACTGCTGAAACACCCAGGTGGCCTGGTGCTGATGCATTAACTTCAGGCTACCAGAGAAACCTTTGGCATCCCTAGGAAAGCTCCCACCCCTGTGTGTCCACACAACCTTGTCTACAGCCCACTGAGCTTTGCAGTGTCCTACCCTGGAGGCACCATGCTACACTGACTGATGAGGGGAAGAAAGGAACTGTTCAGAGGATGAAGAAAAGGCTGGATTTCTGATTTCTGATTTCTGATTTCTGATTTCTGATTTCTGAGATGGGACAGGTGCAGAGTGAGAAACCATGAACAAAATCTGCTAATGAAGCACAGCACCTGGCAATATTTATCACCAGGAACTACAGAATCAACCAGGTTGGAAAAGACCTCTGACATCATCAGTCTAACCCATGACCCAACACTACCCTGTCAACTAGACCATGGCACTAAGTGGCACATCCATTTTCTTCTTAAATACCTCCAGGGATGGTGCCTCCACCACCTGCCTGGGCAGCCCATTCCAATGTCTGATCACTCTATCTGTAAAGAATTTCATTCTAATGTCTAACATAAACTTCCCCTGGAGCAGCTTAAGACTGTGTCCTCTTGTCCTGCTGCTGGTTGCCTGGTAGAAGAGACTGACCCCCAGATCATTACAACCTCCTTTCAGGTAGTTGTAGAAAGTGATAAGGTCTCCCTTCTCCAGGCTAAACAACCGCAGCTCCCTCAGCTGCTCCTCATAGGGCCTGTGCTCCAGTCCTTTCACCAGCCTTGTTGCCTTTCTCTGGACACTCTCCAGCACCTCAGTGTCCTCGCTAAACTGAGGGGCCCAGAGATGGACACACTATTCAAGGTGTGGCCGCACCAGTGCCAACTACAGGGGCAGAATCACTGCCCTGGTCCTGCTGGCCACACTGTTCTTGATGCAGGCCAGGATGCCATTGTCCTTCTTGACCACCTGGGTACACTGCTGGCTCATGTTCAGCTTCCTTTGATTAGAACCCCCAGGTCCCTTTCTGCCTGGCTGCTCTCCAGCCACTCTGTCCTCAGCCTGTAGCGCTGCAGGGGGTTCTTACAGCAAAAGTGCAGGACCCGGCACTTGGTCTTTTTAAACATCATACCATTGGATTCAGCCCATCTATCCAACCTGTCCAAGACCCTCTGCAGAGCGCTCCTAACCTCCAGCAGATTGACACTCTCCCCAACTTGGTGTTGTCTGCAAATTGCTAATGGTACACTCAATCCCCTCATCAAGATCATCAATAAAGACATCAGACAGGACTGGGCCCAACACTGATCCCTGGGGGACACCACTGATGACCAGCCGCCAACAGAAGCAGTGAGTGGGCTTGCACAGTGGAAGGAAGCTGAGGAAGCGCACTGTGGTGGCTGGCTGAGGCTGCCTGTCTGCTGAGCAAATGGGAGCTTTCCACAAACACACAGCCAGCTCCTTACGCCGGGAGGATCACACGCGATTTTTGTGTTTGGAGGATTCCACTGCATATAATTATTCCTTTGATCATGTTAAAAGAGCCACCACCGTGTGCTTGAATCATGCCTTTGCTGGGAATTACCAGTTTGGACAGGGAAAGGAGCAGACCTCTCTTACAAGTTCCTCTTTTATTCTTTTTTGTTTTGTTTTGTTTGGTTTTTTGTTTAAATTTCAATTTGTACATATTTCAACCAAACTGTGCTGCTGTCAGGACAAGCAAATCATTCCAGGAACTACTTTCATTATCATTAGCAAAGTGGACATCCTGTGCAGTTTTTGCTTTTGGCCCAGGCAGCTGCCCAAAGACTGCACTTCAAAGGTCTCACATTAGAGCACCACCTCAGTTTCCTAGACACAGACTCTACCACCTCAGGATCTGCTTCTCCTTGCATTTCTCCACTTGGTTTAGGCTCACCAAACATCAGCGGCCTCAGTCGCATGCAAGTATCTTGCAACAGAAAATGAAATGTCTAAGGCAGCTGACTTCCATTACCTCACTGAGTTGCTAATCCAGGAGGACAGCTTATAGCCAGCAAGTGGCAAGAGCTGGGCTTTATAGTAAAAAAAAAAATGCAGAATTTTCCTGGAGGATAAGGAAAGCTCTCTTCTGGGGCTTTCACCAAAGTCCAAAGGACTCAAAGCCAATGGAAGGTCAAATGCTACTGAATCTCTGCCAACCAAACCAGGAGTCCCTAAGTACCATTTGCCACCTCACATCATGATCTGTCTCAGGTAAACACTAAGAAAGAAAAAGCTGAGCCTGGCTTTGGTGTGCAATGCTTCATCCCACACCAAACCAGACTATTCAGCTATGGGAAGGAGAATTCAGTGGCTCTGGCTCTCAGGGCTTGCCCACTAACCTCCAAGACTTGCCTCTCACATGCCAGCACTCGCTGCCACACAGCCACTGGAGAACAGTAAACGAGACAAGAGAGCATTATACCTTGAGTATGCCCAAATGCTGAGACAGGCTGGGTTTGACAAAGTAGCACTGACTCCATTAAGCTCTTAAGGGGGTTCAGAGGCTGCTTTCCCTTTTTGCTGCCTACCAACACCGCCACTGTGGGGCATCAATCTGTTTTGTGCCTGTGTTTGAGCAGCTTTCCATGCGAAATGCAGCGTGTCCCTCTGGGCTGATGGGTACATGAGCTCTAAAGCCACTATGGCCTCTGCTACCGTCAGATCTCTACAGACACTGCTCTGCTACTGTGCCAGCTCCCAGCTTATATTGACTCCAATAATTAATTGCTTTTTCCATTTTTAAATATGAAAGGGTCTCTGTTTGGCTGTCAAGTGCAGTTATCACAGGCATGAAAGAGCCAGTTTTCAGCTGAAATTTATCCAGAGGTTGTTTGGGATTTGTAGAGTAGATCTAGGGGCTGCATTTCTCTCCCAAGTGCAGTTCCTCCAGGGCTTCGTGAAGACTTTGCCAAGTCTCACACAATTTCACCCTCCCTTTCCCTGCAGCATTAGAGCCAGGATGGAGCACTGCAGTCCCGGGTGCTACCTTGGCTGAGCAAGGTGGAGCTCTGTCCCACAGCACTTGCCCACATTGAAAGGTGTATCCTTCCTGCTCATAAATCACATTTTCTGGAAGAGGAAAAGTAGGTTTATTTCATCTCTTTGTGCCAGTCTCTACTTGAGGGTCATGGAGGCATCCCCCTCCCAGTCTAGGAAATGTTCCACTGGTGGGGAAGTAGCACAGGTGTCTGCTAGTGTCACAGCAACACCTGGTTGTCTTTACTGAAGTAAAGCTGAGCTGCCTCTACGGAAGAAGTTTTAAACTGGGTTTTTTTTTTTTATTTTTTTTTTTTTCTAATGGATCCAAGCAAATGTAAGCCAGCAACTTTAAAGTAATAGCAGCAGCAAGACCAGGCTGCCAGTGTGACCTGGGTTGACTGCAGGCTGAGATGGGGATGGCCAGGGCAGCGCAGGAGCAAGGTAAAGCCTTCACAGCATCTCCCTCCCTGTTTATTGAAAGTGCTACTTAGACAAGTAGTTAAGGGTATTTCTGCTGTATAAGTAAAAAAAATAGCCAGCTTTACTAATTTTTTTTTCTTTATCTTGACTTGCAAAGTGAGTTGACCACAGACTAGCAGGCTGTTTTCCCAGGCTACATTGATAATGCTGCTTCTCTCTCTGGATGAACACTGACCTCATTGCCCTGCTGCACACTGGCTATATCCACGGAGTACCACATCCTACCACTGAGGCGTGGGGCTGGCATAAGCCATGGTGCTTGTTTGATAAGAAACCATCAGCTGATGGCTTGGGTATCTGTTTGGGACACAGAAAAGCTGGCCAGGGCTATTATGGTGTGTCCCACTGCAGTGACAAAAGTAGCTTCTGCTGGCAAAGTTTTGTAACGTCAGCCAGGTCTTGCCGTGGACATCCATCTGACACCACATTTCAGCTGACGGCATCCTCACCAGCCACTCAACTATAATGCCTTCCTGGAAGGAGCTGCAAGTGCCTACCCCAAGGAAAAGGCTGAGGTTAAATCATGTTTGCTAGCTCATGTTAGCCAAACCTGATGGAAGACAGACTGACTTTTGGTAAACAGATGTGTTTGTTTGAGATATTACCACCCTGGGTGTTTGACTGTTGGAATCACAGCCCTTATCCGAACCGGTGGATAAAACAAGCAAACATGCCTTTGGCATCCCAGTTCACTACCTGGCATCTTAGTGTGAAGCAGCCTCCAGCTGTCTGTCTAAGCCCTGGGCTGCTGGAATGCCTGTGGCTCAGGCATGTGTTGCTTTCTGGGAGGCTGTGGAGAAATAATCTAGCAGAAAAGGTGGGATGGATGGATGGATGGATGGATGGATGGATGGATGGATGGATGGATGGCACTATAGCACAAATTCCTGGAGCTAGACTTTCAGAGCAATGGTGGTACTTGAGGGGCAACTCAAGTCACTCTGATCTGACATTTCTCCCTCCATTCAGACTACTATTAGGGGAGAAGACAGACAATAAAGCCATAGTCATGTCACAGGGACATCCCCAGTTTGCACAGGTACCCCCATTTGTGTGTGTGGCATTATGATTCCCCAGAGCATACACAACAGCTCACACCCACCAGAGCAGGCTCCAAGGCTCTTGCAAGGCTTTGGCCATATAATGGCAGAAAGTACCTCCTTTCTCTTTGAGAAACTTGGCAGCAGGGATAGGAAGCCAGACATGCCACAAAAGTAGCAATCAAATAGTTTTTTTAATCAGGGTTCATTTTGTAAGAGATCCAGCAGTCTCCTGAATTTTGCTGACTGTTTTGGAGGGCTGGTATTGTTATTTCTCTGAAAATGGAAAAAAACATCCAGCAAGTAAGATGGGTATGCATATTTCTTGAGCTATGTGCAGGGCAAAGGATGTCTGCAGTGACAATGGGTGGTACCTCACTCTATCCACATCTGCACAAACCAGGAGAGATTCCCACACCAGGAAGTGAAGACTCATGGCCTCTCATTTTCTCTTTGCTTCACTCTGACTATGGAGATGAAGAAAGCACTGAGATAACAATCCTTACATTTTTTCACTGAACTGAATACTTCCTTTCCAAAACATTTATGCAGCGAATCCCTCAGAAGCCAAAGCCAACAGTGTAATAATACCTGTGCAGCACTACTAAGCAAAAGGTCAAAATCAGGCTCACTGTATCATTCATGTTCCCTGTCTGAGGAACTGAAGGTAGTCTTATAGATTATGTTCGGGCTTTTGGAGATTTATGATATAATTTCAGGCTGTCCATGGGCTTTCCCCCCACCTTGTCTAGTTGCCTACAAATTATAATAAATTGGAAACACTGAATGCCTGAATATCCAATATCCAGGGTCCCTGACACAGAGATGACTGATATTTGGGGGTTTACTTCTAAAAGTGAGTAATGTCAACGTGTGTGACCACAGTCAATTTATCACTGTGACAAAGACCAGCTACAGTAAGTGGGGACAAGAATATATCAAACCCCAAAGGTTTAATCCTGAGTGCATATCTCCACTCTTTTTTCCATGATGTTACACTATTGTAAAATGGGAGAGCTGACTCTAGGGGCTGGAGACTGTAATTCCATTACTGATGTGCTCCTCCTTGTCTCCTCACTGGATTTTTTACTGGGAACATCACAAGAGTTTTGTGGGGTTTATGAGCTTTTGTGAGTTTTATGCATTTGCTGAACCAATTTATGCACCACATGCTTTTCTCTCACCTGCACCATGGTAATTCTGGAGTGATTCAATTTTTCGTTCATTAACAGGGCACAGAAATCACTGCAATCTCCCCAATATTGTTCTGCCTATTCGGTTGCAGCATGGTGGTTTTCACAAGTAAATAAGAAGGTTGCAGGAAAATACAAATGTTCACCCTGGTTGGAGAACTTAATTTACTAAACAAATCCTCGGAAATTGATCAAACTTGTAAGGTACCAGAGAGAGAAAAAAAATTGTTTCTACACAAACAAGAGTGATATTTTCAAACATGATAGCTGTATCTGGAGGGAAAAAAAAAAAAGAAAAAAAGAAACCAACAACCTCAGGAGCAGCACAAAACATCCTTTGTTGCCGGACGTGAGAAAAACACTACAGTTCTAAAAAAAGCCATAGGAAGGAAGTGGAAGAACCTCAGAGGCGAGTGGGAGTGCGAAAGGAATGTGGCTGCATTTTTTCCCCCTCCCTGCATGTAAGCTTGCTGTTTGCAGGCGAGACAAGAGCTGTTGTGAGAGTTTTGCGACTTGGGAACTTCGCTGTTCACAAGTGCAGTGCATTTTAAGCAACTGACTCTTCTGTTTTCTCTTTCTGGACTTTGCAGTTAAAAAACCCAACACCCCAAATGACCACCTTGTTTAGCATCCAAGTTCTGCTCTTGGTTCTACTTCTGTAAGTTCCAAAGAATCTGTAAGCTCAAAAGGATCTATTTTCTTCTGATTACTACATTCTTGCATTGAGTTTTACCACCCTGATGCCCCCACTCTTTTCAACTTCCTTGCTACACTTACAACCAATAAAACATGGGAGGAAGCAAGCACTGACCACTTCGGCACTGAAACATTTGGAAAAGCTCTGAATTATATTCCTTGTAGCTCCCAAGCCACTGAGATTGCCAAAAAAGCACAGAAGAAAACAGAAGAGTCATTTGAAAACAATGTCATGAAAAGGAAATCAATTTCGTATGCATTTCTGAGATTAATGACCAGCATAAAAGAGAAAGAACGTGTAGACAACAGTCTTAGGACTTTATGTTGCACTATGGCAGAGACTTATGGGCAGCATAACAGGTACTCTCTGCTCAAAACTACTTGCATCTTTAAATCCGGACGACCGGGCCAGAGTAGTCCGATGGCTCTGAATAATGAATGACTTTCTAAGCCACAGTCCCTGCTGGCAGTGTATCTCCAAGAGTCATGCATTTGTTGAGCAGTGCTATATGGGCCCTATTTGCTTAATCTGAGAAAAGGCCTTATCATTTCTGCATGAAAAAAAATAGTAAAAATCTTGATATAAACCCGGTTTATTTGTTTATTTGTAAGTGATGTTTGTCATCCCATTGCTTGGCCAAATCTTGCAGTAACTGTGAAATAACTTGAATCTGTTTTATGGGGGAGGGATGTAAACTCTTAAAGGCTTCACCTTTCACATTCCCTCTTTGCAGTGATGCAGTATGTTCTCTCTTTCCAACAAGAAATACCATTTATTTTTACCATTTCTCTTCACTTGCTCTCCATTATTAATGACGTTTGCATGAGAACATATTTTCTGTTTTGTTCTAGAGCTTGTTTGCTCCTCCACTGCCCACAGCCACACTGTATGTCTCTTTTTTGCTGCTGCAGAAAACAAAGGCAGCCAAAGGGCACAGGGAGGACAATGAGTAGCAGCAACAACACTCCTGACAAGTCAGGCTAACTAGGGATCTGTCTCCCCCTTTCCAGGAAGGTGAGAGGGAAAGCAATTTTGCTTCTTTATAAAAAACATTGCAGAGCCCCCACATACCCCGTGGCTACTGTGGCTGCCATGCTTCACATTCCTAGTTGCTAAAGATTTGCTGTAATCTCAGTGTTAACTTGAACAAGCTTATCTCTGTGTCCAGCACTTCCTGTGGAAAAGCATGGACCCAACTGATGCCCTGCATTTAACAGAACTCCTTATGCTGGTGCAAAACAGGTGGGAAACCGTGCCCCACTAAAAGACTTCTCAGCCACCTCTGTGCAGCAGTGGGAACAGAAACCTCGTGGGTTTTTCTGTCTGTGGGCTCCTACCAAGTACTGAGACCAAGCAGGGGTCCCAAAGATGGTTTGTTTTAAGCTGAAGTTTTTAAAGTTACTTGCATGAACAACCATGAGAGACCCTGAAAATTAGAACAGACTATCTTTTACAGCTCTCTGGTGAGACAGAGTAAAGCAAAACGGTCTATTTTACACAGGCAGCACGATAAAGCTGAAGGATGTGCCTAAAGCACATGTGGGAAGTCTGGCAGAGCAAAAGGAGCTGTGACTTCCAAACCAGCAGGATAAGGCCTTTTGACACAAGCACTTCTTCCCATCCTTCCTAACAAAGGCCTGACTCAAGCTCAAGGCTCTGAGTACTCTGCACCAACCCATTCTTCACCCAGACCTTTCTCTAAGGATGGTCAGAGCTCTTAAGTTCTGGTGTGAACTTTTCAGTGCTGGTAGTTGACAGCAGCTCAAGGCATACCAGATGCCAGGGTGATGAGTTCCTTCCAAACATACCAACTGACAGTTCCGGTGGTTCCGCTTTTTTGATTACAAATGCAAGCCCAACCCTGACTCTTCTTCAGCTCCTTCCGCACTGACACACTCTCTCTAATGGCCAGGGAGAACCACAGGAGGGCATGGGGTTACATGGGGTTACAACACCGAGCTGTGATCAAGAAGCTTCATACCCTGTTCTGTCTTCATCTTCCTGGGTGATCCTGAATAAAACTCAATGGACTTGATCCACAGCTCCTGTTTTCTATCCTTGCCATCACAGTCTACCAGGTCTGAACTCAGATTTTCTCTAAGGCTACAGGCCACTGTCATCATGACCATTATATCTGCAAGCTCAGGAAGAGGTCTGGACTGTCTGCAGATGACCACTGGTCCCTACACCACTAATGGAAAGGGACAAGCTTGACAACTCATGAACATTCCCAGTGGGCAACGTGAATGCCGCCTTCAGTGCCCAGCTCACTTGCTCTACAGGGCAGCTTTCTCCCATCTCAGTTCTGCACCTTTTCCAGGTAGGACCTCTCT
>JAWWES010000001.1:37196933-37231604 GCA_035583135.1 Lophotriccus pileatus
AAAATAGAAAGAAAGAAAAAGAAACGCAAAGAGGCAAAGAAAGAATGAAGAAAGAAAGAAAGAGAAAGAGAGAAAGAGAGAAAGAAAGAAAGAAAGCAAGCAAGAAAGCAAGCAAGCAAAGAGAGAAAGTCTCACCACACTTAACCCTACCTAAAGCTTAAATCTTTTCGATCTTTGTAAAAAGCTAACAGTGCCTCATTTAGAGACAGAAGTAAAAAGTTCACCAGAAATGCCCCCATCTGGAAGCATTTACTGGCTTAAGGTATCTCTGTCTTTTGCCATGTTTCTGTGAAGTCACATTTACAAGCTAAGCCAGCCTTTCTGTTCAGACAGTGGGGATACAGAGGCAAAATAAACTTTAGCCCAGAGCCTTAAGTATACTCATAGTGCCTTGTAGTATGCCCCTGTCACAAAAGTCCCTTTAGTGGAGCACTGCTTGCAAGACATGCTCTAGAAGAAAAGAACAGCCATTTCGGGAGGTCTCGTGCCCAACTGAAGGTTTGTGTTTGGTCGTGTATACCCAGAGTGACTCCTCTGAAGCTACTGAGCACAGGTTTTGATGGGCGTACCTTAGCTTTTGCCAGGACAAGGCAAGGCAGGTCCAGGTAAGGATTCTGGAGGCAGATAAATGGGGGCAGCTCTCGGGAGAACTCCAGCCCAGGTGAGCAGCCTTGACAGTTCAGTGAAGATCAGCAGGTTAGCACTCCCCAGTCTTGCCTCACCAGCTCAAGGAGCACCCCAGGCTCCTTGGAGTCTTACTGACAATTCATACCTCAGAATGGTCCCAAGGTAACTCACTTAACTTTGGCTGGTTTCACATGGATTCCCCCTGACCTAATTGTGTCCAAGCCATCATTTTGTTTTGCAGATTCATAGCAACTCTCATATCCTCATATCTGTGCAGACGGTGTCTGTGGACAGGGCCAGCTTCTTCAATGCAAGAGCTCTGAGAAGTAGAAGGAGTGAAACCTGATTGGAGATGTCTCTGGAGCTGAAAGGGCTGAAGGCTCCAACATTTCTACCATGATTTTACCATGGTTCTGGACACAGGAAACCAGAAGGAGGGAAAAAGAGAGGGAAGAAGGAAGGATGCTACTACTTTGTACAGTGAGAAGCTCTCCCTTCAGCAGAAAAGTTGCCTCCTCTTCAGTCTTTCATAGCTAATTCTGGTGGAGGCAGAGGAGGTGTCTCGTGTTACCAAATTCAAATAAATCAAAATAAATCCAGGTAATTCTTTGCTACTGTGACAGTAGAAGGATGGATAAATGCACTTTAAACCCACTACATTTTCATGTTATTTTTAGTTTTGGCATCTAACATGAAGTATCCAGGTTGAAAAACTCTGACCTAAAGGCTTTCTCCATTTCATCTGTGAATGAACTCAGCAAAGGTTTTCCTGGCCTGCCTAGGAAGTGGTGAAATTTAACTCATTCATATGTCAAAACCACTTTAAAATCTTTGGTGATGAGGCATTATGGAAGAGCTGAGTGCTCAGAAACTGTGACTCAGCCTTTCCTCTCTCCTGTCCCACTCCAAAAAACTACAATCAGGAATTGGCTCAGAAAGTGCTAATTTCTTTTTTTTTTTCTTTTTTTTTTTTTTTTTTTTAAGAATTATTACTGGAGGAGGGAAGTTTTTTATTGGACTCCTAGGTTTGAAGTGACTGTTCATCTTTCTCAGTTCTTCTCTGCTTCTGAAAGGGACAACTGATTTTTGTTTCCTCTGAGTGCAGATCTAGATGTGAGCTACAGGATGTGACTTAGGAGGGGCACAATGACTGGGGAAGGGCTGTGAAGTATGTGTGTCACCTAAAGCTTTCCCTCTCACAGCAGTGCAACTTCACAACTTCTCTTGTCTGTTATCCCTGAGTGTGCAATGGAATAGGGATGAGCTGAGCCTGATGTAAGGCTCTCAGAGAGAGAGGGAGGCCACGGGGCTCCAGCTGCAGGGTTGGAATGGGCCATGGTGGGAGATGTACACCTTTGGAGTAATCACAGCATTCAAGGACCTGGAGACTGAGGTAAGACAAAACTCCAAGGCGAGACCGCTGCTGCAGTCAGGCGAGCTAGCAAGCTGCCAAGGATAAGATGTTATCATTATTCTAATTAGCTGCTGAGTTACCATTCCTGATTTCATCATTTTGTGGGGTGCACAAAGAAGACTCCAGGGGGAAAGAGCCTTAGCACAATGCACACTTTCAACACAAAAACTGGACTGCCAGAATCGCATCATCTTTTGGCTCATGGACTTACACTGTGGAGGATAGGAATGTGCTGAAAAAGGAGAGCCCTCTCTACGTCTGAGTAGCCCCTAAGGTTAGGCTGAGAGAATTTTTGAAAATCAAAAAAAGCTAACTATTCATTTAAAAAAAAAAAAAAAAGAAGAAAAAAGAATATAACCATTTGTAGTCACCTAATTTTGTCAACATTTTTCTGTTGCCATCCAAGTTGTAAAGAGGACACTACTGTACACCATAAGCCTGCTAAAAATTGTTATAGGAAATAGGACGAGTGGGTTTCTGTATGCTTCACATTTGGAGGGAGGAGACCTAGAGAAGAGAATTGAGGAACTAGCAATAGAAAGGCCAGTCTGGGAGTTGAAAGTTATAACTATGCGACGTTGTGACCTTTCAGGCCTTAGACTTCAAATGAACCCTGGCAAAACAAGACTCTGTCCAGAGGCCCAGGCACGATGGCAACAGGGTCATGCCACATGAAATGTGAGAAAACTCTGTATTGGACAAATAAGAGTCAGTGAACTCTGCAGCTGGCTTCATCAGGACTGCTTCCCACTCGAGGGTGAGCTCTGGCATCTGCCACCACCTCCTCAGACCTGTGCTCCTGTTTGTTGGTCCCCACAGCTCTGGCAAAGACTCCGAGATCTTTGCTCTCCTTTTTGGTACCTTCTTGCCTTGTCCTAACTAGAACCTGTGGTTAGAAAAGAAAAGGTTAATGTAATTAGTCTTCCCTAGTGCCTGTCTCTGAAAGAAAATTAGTTTTCCTCAAGTATGCAGATATGACATCTTATCTGTCATTATGTAAATGGTGGAGCCCTTTAAGCCTATGTATCTTCTCTGCAGAAATCCCAGTGAAGGTGCGGCCCTGGTGATTCCACAGAGACACAGACACATGGAGCACCTACACCAGAGTCTTCTGCTGCTCTGTCTCCCAGCAACCAAAGGCTGAGGAAAGGATCTCACAAGAAGCTGTTGCTACCACTTATACTCAGCTACTGTAACCACCAGGTTACAACCAGGTGTTCAACAGCAAAGGTACAAGAAGCTCTAATAAAGTGATTAAAATTGCCTTGGGTCTAACAACCGTTCCTGCTATTATCAGTAGGGAAACTGAGGCATGGAGAAGCAGGGAATTGCTCATGGCCACACAGAGAGTGAGTGGCCACACTCCAAGTTCTTCCACTGACACTCAGCTGTGATCACCCCTTCAGGCCATGCTCCTGTCACCAGGAAAAAACAAGAAGCACGCTGCAACTCAGTAGCTTGTAAGACTATAAATATAGTTCAAGGTTGTACCGATACAATAATAATCCATGGGAGTGAAATCTGAGCCATTTATGTGTGTGTGTATAAACAGGGCTGGGAGATGTGTTTATAATGCTGCTCAGAGATTTCCTCTCCATTATGCTCTGAGCCGATGCATACTGTGCTGAAGACAAAATATTCTCTTCACATGGTTGTGCTTTCTTGGACCTTTCTCACCTTCCAGATGCAGTTTTCTTCTCTATCCCTCCCTTCCCCTTGTTCTTCTTCTTGCCATCAAAATCCCTCCTGCTCATCTGGATGGAACAACAGGAGTAGCGAACCACCAGATCTGCCCAGCTGGGAATAGTGCAATCAAAGTCTTTCTCTCTTGCAGAATCAGTAGCAGGATACAGAGGAATAGGAGGCAAGTGTAAGAGAAGGGGAAAATAAGACAGTAAAAGGATAATTTGGCTTCCAGAACACCACCTGTACGGTTGGTGTATAACTCTACACTAAACTGTGATCTAGAATATGGAGTAATGATAGCTATCCTTGCCTTCCCACCAAAACAGTTTGGAAGTCAGCTGAGAAGAAAGGTCACTGCTTCCTTTCCCTCATGCACATCCCTCCAGAGATGTCCTCGCAGCTTTCGTTTCCTCCTCCCTGACTGCCTTGCTTTGCTCAAACCACAAGGCTCAGCTGGAATCAGGGACAGGCTGCTGGGCCAGCATGCATCCACCTTTTTTGGTTGATTTTAATCTTACTTTCTTGTGTTTCATCATACTCATCAATCCTCCTCCGTACACAAGTCAAGGCTTCACTTCTGTCCATTCGCAGTTTTTGCTTTGTGAGCTTCTCCTGTGAATTTACCCCATGGATTATATAATGCTGGATCTTGTTTAATTTATGCCATTCAGTCTTTCCTTCAGACCAGCCTCCCTGTGCAGCAGCCCCAGACTATTCATACCACTGTCCCAGGACAAGGGCTTGGAAACTGAACCCTTCCCTCCTGGAGCTCTCCTGGCTTTTCCACTCTTGTTGGCTCAGCTACTTTCCCTCCCAACCTACCAGCTGTTCAGGGAATAGCAACTACTTCCAGAGCACCAAAGGCAATGACCCAAACTGCTTGTGCCCTTAGGATAGTCAAAGTTTGGGATGCTTTCATGTACCAAATCCCCGTGTGGCCTGACTTCTAAGACTGCTGGGCAACTCATGTCAAAGTCGGTGGGTAACAAAGAGGCTCGACATCTCAGACATGCAGAAAACAGTAGCACCTCAACTGAGGGGACAGATTAGACCATAGAGCCTCACAGAATTTCCAGGAGAATCAGCTGAAATCTTAAGGTGAAGGTCATAACTAGTTCCAGTCATGTCAAATAAGTAACTCCCACAAGCACAGTTTGCACTAACTGGTTCAAATGCATCACATTCCTACTCTAATCACTGATTAAAGAGGAGGAAACTGCACATAAATTCTGTTATTGCACAGGCTGGACTTAAACTCCTTATCAGTTCGTATCTTGTTGCAACCATAAGTCTTCTTCAGTGACAGCAAGTTTTTATCAAGAAGTAACCATATATTCCTAATATCTGGCAGCTGGCCTAAGACCCATAGTTTATAAAACTTGTTTTAAAATAAGCTATAAAATTCATTACATATATTACTGTAAATCCCCAGAGTTTAAAATGCAAGACTTGGACCACAAAATCATGAGACTGCCTTAAAAAAAACAAAAACAACATCCAAACAACAAAAAACAACAATCCAGGAGATTTAAGAAAGAAAATAATAAAAAGAACCAAACATTCATTCACTACCAGGTTTCTCAAGCTGTAATAAACATGGCTAGATGTTCATAATATTTTTTTCCCTACAACCATGATAGAGTCAAATATTTTTGAACAAACTTGAGATTTCTACTTTCTCTCTCTAAGGGCTGCTGGTTTACCAGAGAAAATAGTATTATTAGAACTTGCCATCATCTATGTATGAATTCACTGCACAAACCAAACAAAATTGGTCCTTATGGAGTAAATCTTTTTGCTAATAATGATATTGACTGTGGTGAAGCCATGCCAGAAGTCTGATGCCATTCTGGTTAAGAACATCATATGGTCCCAGGGATACTAGCAGACATTCGAATTAGCTGTCATAATTGGCAGTGAATCCAGACCTGCCCAATCCAATACATTCTTTAGCTTACAAAATGGACCAAAATGATACAATGGGATCTTCATGGCATTAGAAGGATTTGGAAAGGGTGAGGCAATTTGGCAGGTGTAGAAATGAGATTGGGAAAAACAAGATAAATATTTTCCCTGTGAATAATTGTCCACAAAATCTGCAAGTGAGACAATAAAACCCAGCTTATTGGAACATGGAACAACTTCATTCTGTGAAAGAAAGTCTTCAGTGAAGATGATAACTGAGAGATAAAACAAAGGAGCATCCCATACAAATGCAGCTGTGAGGCAGCACTGTGTGAAGACAGAATGGCTCCGGGAACACCACTGTCTGGTGAGGACTCTGTAGCCCAAATCCTGTTCTGTTCTGGAAGTGAAATAGCACTGTCAAGTGCTTCCAGTGGTTCCTCTGAGAAAGGCAAGCTGCTTCTGGTGTTTTTACATGGTGTTCCTATTACAAAGACTACTAATTTTTTATAAATATTTTGGGCTATAGTCAGACCACTGACTCTAATGTATTACCCTTTGCACTCTGGTAGCTAAGGCCAAAAAAGGGGCTCGTGTTGTTTGCTGCTCACATTGTCTGGCTCTTGGCAAAATCCGTAAACAATCTGTTCCCATGGTACCTTCTGGCATATTGTGTCTGAGCTAAGAAACCTACCTGCAGAATGGTAAGGATTTGGCCAGGTGGTGTTTGGATGGCTCAAGGATTTGAGCGGAGAAAGCTTAAAGCTGTCTACAGGTAATTGGAACATTAAAATGAGGCACAATGCACAACTAGCCTTCTGCTATTCTACTCTGTCTGTCTGCAGACTGTACAAGGAGCTGGAGTAAGTCAACAGTACCTTGTCACAACTCGGAAGTGGAGGTGATGTTTGTTACAAATTCCCATCAGTCTGAACAAAAACACCAGTCCACATGTCAGGGAGCTCTTATCCTCCATATACCTAGAAGGTGCTCTGAAAATGCCTGTTGCAGAAAGCATGAAGATGACCATTTCATTATCTACTTATTATTGATTCTGATTATTTTCATGTCAAAATTGATCTCCAAGCCCCCATAGATCTCTGGTACATCTGGCATTCAAAGATGGATAGAGGGAAAGATTTATATTCACAGAGATAAATACTGACTTGCATACTTGCAGTTATGTCTATACAACCTTCTGAGCAGCATTTGGCCCTAAATGGCTGGCTGGGACTCAAAACATTTCTTGAACAATACATCAGAATAATCTTTTTCTCTAGGCCATGAGGTGATGACTGTGTAGCTCCCTTGAGGGAGCTGTACCCCTGAACTAATGAAGGCTTTGTAAGTCTTTCCAGAAAGGCAAGTCTGGCCGAGGACTATGTGGAGTAGAAGTGCTCAGCCCTGAAGAAGCAGGAGGTCAGGTCTCAAAGAAGGGATTGCTATCCTGCTATCCTCTGCAGAGTACTGTGCATCTTCCCCCTCCACTATGTAAAACCAGAATACAAAGTCATACAAGCAAAATGAAGGATTTTTCCCCTACAGGAAATCTGGAAACCTGTATTGGAAATATTCCTGACAATGACACTTCTACAAACAAGCACAAAACACATAAAGGGAGTATCACTACCTGGTCAACTACAAAGGATCTGGGACTCCCTTGATTTCATAAGGTATAGAAATATTTATTTTATCCATTGCACAGTGCCAGGGGTTTTGGATATTTAGTCATACTTAAGTAGCTTTACTTTTGTAAATAATTGATAGGACAGAGGAGAAAACATGCTTACAAATAGCACTGGTAGACACCAGTGGTCCCTCCTGCACACTCAAACAACACAGAGGTTGTAACACAAACTGACAAAAGAAAGAAAATTTATAGATGCTGCTGGACCAGTAAGCCAACCCAAACATGCCCTTTGTGACATGCAGCTGAAGGAGGTCACTTGCATATTTTGATTCCCAAAACAACAAAACAATCCAAACTCCCTGCCCCGAGACATCCAATGTCTGCTGATGAGCAAACCATGAAATGCTGCAGGTACATAGATGGGGCAGGTTTTCATCCAAGTGTGTGGTCCAAGGGTGAGAAGAACAGCCTGGGCATCTTCTACTGTTCAGGGCTTGGGAGTGGGTTGGGTAAGTGTTGCATGGGCTCTCATTATACTATGGAACCTGTGAGACTCTCCTTGGCTTCAGACCAGGATTTTCACTGGGAGCAGAGGGAGCAGGGTGTATCACTTTACTCACTAAAGCTGTTCTGAACATCATCCCAACTGATGGCTAAAATTTGTCCTAAACTACTTCCGCTTAGATATCGGCAAGGGCTCCTGGATGAGCAGGGCTTGAGTCAGATGTTAATTATTGTGGTTTATCCCTTTTCCTTCTCACAGGGAGGCTGTGAAATAAAAATTGTAGAGGTAAAGGGTGGTAATGCAGCCACATCTTTCCTCATCTTCCCTTACTCCCTTATCTTCCAGAGCTTCATTTTGTCAGATGTGCCTTGTTCACAGAACTGTCTGCATTTCCTCTCTGGCCTTAAAAAAAAAAAAGGGGAGGGGGGCGAAGGGGAAGGGGAAGGGAGGGGAGGGGAGGGAAGAGAAGTGTAACTGGAAGAACTGGGCTATGCAGCATTTAACAGGCACTCTCTTACACATGCAGGTATAAACTGTATGTGGTGATTGTGCCAACTACAATGCTTCTTGTCTCTGGGGATTTTGATACATGTATTCAAACACATCAGTATTTCCGCTTAGTTAATAGAATACTAGGTCTTATGGGCTTTACTTACTAGGGCTTATGCATTTGCTGCAAACCTTCATTCTGAAATTAGCTGTGAGTTTATTCTTCTGCATATGCTTTTAATAACGAAAACAGCTATGATCTCCTCAGCTGAGCGGAATTTTGCAGCACATTTGTCCATATTGAGAACTGTGCCTGCTTAATATTTGCAAACCAAGATAAACAGAAACAAAAGAAAGGAAAAACAATTTGCAGCTTTCCAGTGCACACACATCCAGCAACATTTTTCTCTACCAGCAAATACATCTCAAACGCACTAGGCCAAGTGCAGCAGATGTGAGGAGTGCCAGTTCTTTGAAACAGTTTATTTTACAACCAATTAGACCAATCATCTACAACGTAAAAATTCTCTAAGTTGGCAGTCACACCAGGGAAGCAGAGACCTTAACTATACTCACATAGATTTTTATACCACATAGCAAGCTGATCACTGTATTTGTATATACAATGAAACGCTTGGGGAAGAAACTACCACCTCTATGGTAGGCTTGGCCTCTGCAGTTTTTCATGTTCTTCCTGTGTTGCTCAGGGACGTGGGAACAGAGCTGATCATCTCAAAGACATTGCTAGGAAGTGCTCACTGGAGTCCAACTTTCTGCAGAGCATTTTGGTAAGACCCCAGAATCCACAGCTCTCATCCACCCTGTAAGTATCTCCAAGCCTCATGAACTCTTGCCTTTCTTTATGATTTTTTATCATTTTTTTAATGTTATGCTATCATATAAGAAAGCTGATGGCAAGGCAGCAGCCTCCCAGAAATTGTTCCTCTCTGTTGAAGGTGGACTGGTGGCAAAGGACAGCAGAGGAGAGCACCAGACAAGAAGAACACCACAGCCAGAAAAGCGGAAAGCTATCTTGGCTCCTTCATGGTTGTTGAACTGTGTTTAAGCATCTAACCATTACAGTTTTACAGAGAGTTTGAAGACAAAGAGAGAAAATTTACTTGATGTTTGGCACATTTGAAAAATTCCTCCTCAAAACTACAAAAAGACTTCCTTGAAA
The DNA here is from genome assembly GCA_035583135.1 of Lophotriccus pileatus. Lineage (NCBI taxonomy): Eukaryota > Metazoa > Chordata > Aves > Passeriformes > Tyrannidae > Lophotriccus > Lophotriccus pileatus. Next base: position 37,206,370 of record JAWWES010000001.1, read on the forward strand.
ATTCAATTAGTAGCCAAGGGGTCAAGTACAGAAATCAAATAGTGGCAGCAGAAGCAGAGCACATAGGGACTGACCAGAGACTCCACTAAGCAAAGATCTTACGTCTGGTGGAAGTGAGAAGGGAAAGTCCATAATGAGACAAAAAGACAATGGTGTAGTCAAAGCAACGCTTGAGGAAAATTCTCTTTTTGACATGTTTTGAATAAATTAATTTCCCTTTCTGTTCTCACAACTTTTACATTTGTAGACTTTCTAGAGATGAGTTTTCAGAGTGCACTCTCAGCACTCTCAAATTACAGTAATTATGAATTACTCCTTTCAGAGAGAACTGGGGGTTTATATGAGATTTTTAACTCACACCTTTGCCAAGTTCTCAAATGTCCACTTGTCAGGCCTGGATACGAAGGCTGGGTCACAGAAGTTGTCCCAGTTTTGATTTCTTACACCAAGAAATGCTCACCAGCAGGACTAGGGCTACATAATGAAGGTCAGAACTGTGAAGAAGCATTAAAAGTGAAAGTATTCCCTAAGTGCTCAGGGTGAGACTTGCACCAATTTTACTAGAAGTTCTGACTTGCTCCCAAGGCCAGAAACATTCCCAGGAATACACATGAAAGTACATTAGTCACTATTGGACCAAACAGCAAAACATGCTGTGTATTTAATGAGTTATCCTCAATTTAAGGCCTATAAAGAGCCTACTTTTCCAATAGACCTTTTTTAATTTAGCCCCATTAGCTGAAGATTGCCCATTTAATGCAACACATCATTATGGTTTTATTGTTAGTTTTTTATGAACTGTACCAGATTAGCTGCAGAGAATTTACACTAGATGCCCTAATTAGACCTTTATAGGTAGCCATAATTCTCTTTTCATGTGCCCATAAAGACTGATAAATTAATCTGCAGGAACATGAACTCCGTCATCTTTTCTCCCTCTTCACCACTCACTCCTTGTTCTGATAAAGCCCTAATGAACGCACTTGCACAATTCTCTTCTGTTTTGTTTTCCTTTAAAGGCTAATTTTCAACAAGACAATTCAACCAACTGCAATATTTTTCCATATATGATGCCAGAGAATAAGCGTCAAGCGTGATCCTTTTTTCTATGGTTTAATCATTTCCATTCTGAGTGGAAAATGATCCATTAACAATAGCAAACAAAGAAGTGTGATCTGTAAAGCTTAACTTTGGATCATTTATTCAGCAAAGGGGAAAAGCAGGAAAAATAATAAACAGTAAACTCCAGGGCTGTAATTGTAAGTTAATTAGCAAAAAAAAGTCAGAGTAGGAATAGAATCTCTCCAAAAAACAGTAGCAACAGAAATAGTTTTCTCATTTACAGTTTTGAATATACCCCTCACATAAAAGACAGCACTCTTGAAGGATCTAGCCTCTGATTCAGCAAAAACCATTCTTAAGCAGCAAACTCTTAAATATATGCTTAAAACCCTGCTAACTAGAAGGGATGTTCTGCTTTAGACAGAATGCCCATTAATTCTACCTACCTGGCTGTTGCAGAATCTCCATTCAGTAATTTTTGTTTTTCTCAAGACAGGAATCAGTGAAGACAAAACTGTCTGTTCATTAGTGCTGGCACCGACTTACAAACTGAAGACCATAACTTTTACTGCACTAAGTCCTTTACAATGAGTTCTCTTCTTAAATATTGGTTTGGATTTAAGCAATTGAAGAAGGGACTGTTGATTGCATTCATACCTACAAAATCAGAGAATATATGGCTAACTGCACTCCTAAACACAGTACAATTTTGTTCTTGGGTACTGAAATGAAAGAAGCTATACTACCAATATCAGCCATCAGCAATAATGTGGAAGCAGCATGCTTGCTAAAGAACTATTCAAGACATATGAGGTAAAAATGTGACTTCGGTTATTAAATGAATGAAAATTGTATTAGTGGTTTCCATTGATGGAATGTGGTGATTAAGAGGTCTTGGGCATAATTTAAAAACAATACTATACAAACGTGTCTGCATTATACCAAATACTAAGGAAGAAAAATACAATTTAAAAAAGTCTGGGAGTGGCAAAGAATTCCCAAAGGTAGTACCCACAGTGAGTGGTAGAGGAGCTCAATCACTGCTGGTCCTTTGTGGGATTACACTGTGTGGAGGAAATCAGGATGAGGCCCTCCTGCACCCTGGAACCAGAAAGACCCAACACAAAGCTCTCCTTAACACAGGGCATTGTAGTTTCCCTTGGCCTCCTCTTTCACTAAGGTGTTTTCATTTGTTTGTTTGGGTTTGGTTTTTTAATGTTGTTGGGTTTTTGTTGGCTTAGTTTTTTTGTTTGTTTGGTTGCTTGGTTGTTTGGGGGTTTTTTTTTTGTTTTGTTTTGTTTTTTTTTTTTGGTTTGGTTTGGTTTGGTTTGGTTTTTTATTGGTTTTCCAAAGAAAAGAAGCAAATATGATCCTACTCCATGTGTACTTATATGAGAATCACAGAATTAGAGAATCATAAAATTTTTTGAGGTTCGAAAAAACTTCTAAGATCCTTGACTCTACCATTAGCCCAGTACTGCCAAATCCACCACAAATCATGGCTTCAAGTGCAACATCTACACATCTTTTAAATACCTCCAGGGATGGTGACCCCACCACTTACCTGGGCAGCCTGTTCTAGTACTTGACCATCCTTTCAGTGAAGAAATTTTTCCTAATGTACAATCTAAACTTCCCCTGGCACAACTTGAGGTTGCTTCCTCTTGTCCTATCCCTTGCTATTTGGGAGAAGAGATTGACTCCCACCTCCCTAAAACATCCTTTCAGATAGTTGTAGAGAGCTATAAGGTTCCCCCTTGAGCTTCCTTTTTTACATGCTAAACACCCCCAACTCCCTCAGCCACTCCTCATAAGACTTGTGCTCCAGACCCTTCACCAACTCCACTGCTCTTCTCTGGACACACTACAGCACCTCAATGTTTTTTTTCAAGTGAGGGCCTGAAAACTGAACACAGGATTTCAGGTGTGGCCTCACCAGTGCCATTTACAGGGGCAGAATCACTGCCCTGGTCCTGCTGGACACACTTGCTGATACAGGCCAGGAAGTCATTTGCCTTCTTGGCCACCTGGGCACACTGCTGGCTCATGTTCAGCTGCTGTCAATCAGCACCCCCAGGTCCTTTTTAGCCAGGCAGCTTTCCAGCCATTCTGCTCCAAGCTTGTAGCACTGCCCGGGGTTGTTGTGACCCAAGTGCAGGACCTGTAACTTGGTCTTATTGAACCTCATACAGTTGGGCTCTGACCATTGATCCAGTCTGTTCAGCTCCCTCTGCAGAGCCTTTCTGCCCTGCAGCAGACCAACACTCCCACCCAACTTGGTATTGTCTGCAAACTGACTGAGGGTACACTCGACCTCCTCACCCAGATCTTTGATAAAGATGTTTGGCCTGTCCCAAACACTAAGCCCTGGGGAAAACCACCTTGTGACCAGCCATCAGCTGGAGTTCACTCCAGTTCACCACTCCATTCAGCACAACTCTCTGAGCTCAGCCACCCAGCCAATTTTTCAACCAGTGAACACTGCACCCGTCCAAGTCATGAGCAGCCAGTTTCTCCAGGAGAACGTTGTGGGAAATATTGTCAAAAGCTTTACCACAGTCCAGGTAGACAATATGTACAGGCTTTCCTTCACCTATTAAGTGGATCACATTGTCATAAAAGGAGATGAGGTTTGTCAAGAATACTTGCATATGCCTAGCCTTTATCCCTAATTCTTATGCTTGCTGGCCAATTTTAACCAAACATTGAGATATAAAAGAATTTGAAAACATTTTAGGTAACTGTACAACTATTGGCAATAGACAGAAAAAACAAAAGTGTATTCATGATCCCACTAAGACAAAAATGCTTTAGACTATTTATTCCTTGGTAGACATCAGTGAATCCACTCAAGTCAGCCAGGACTCACTTGTTCACAGTCCACAGAACAACTTGATGTGTTTCAAGAGGATGCTTTCCCCACACCAATCGCATCAGTGTAAACCTGGCCCTGGAAGGTAACAGCAGGACCCAAGTCCACCTGATGATCAGATGCCCGAATGGGAGACATTCAGCTGGTCTCTAGACCCGTCAGCCTCCTACACCGATTGAGAGCAGGGGATGCCCTTCTAGCCTTGGCCACTCTCAACCCTCTCTTCTGATCCCCATGTGGAGGAGCAAAAGGTGATTTAAACCACACTGGGACCCTCAGCCATGTCATACTGTCTTCAGGCCCTCAATTCCTACAGATCTCAGCAGATCTGCTTTTGCCATGTACTAAGCAACCGGCACATCGACTATTAGCAACATGGCAAAATTTAAACATCCCAAACCTCACAATTGTGGATTAAGCAGTCTTGCTCCTAATTTGTACCTTTCTCAACTTGTGATAATGTTTATCCAAAACAACAAAGATAAAAAGGAGTAACAAAACAGTACATAAAGAAGGGAGTGAGACTGGAAAACATAGTTCAAATTCCCACTAGATAAAATCGTTCCAAGAGGGCAATGAATGTTATAACAAGCACCAGTCTCGGCAGTCTCATTTAATTACAGGACCATATACATAACCCCATCAAATTAAGTAATCAGGGACACAGTTTGGCTCATGGACTCAGACGATGTCTTTCAATTACACTGGGGGAAAGAGTACTAGGCCTTTGGAACAGCTATAGCCCATGTGCGACTTTTCACATTATTACTGGCAAGGACTGAGGATGTGTTTTTGCAAATGCATAGTTCCCAAAAAAATCTGAAAGGCCTGTTCCACAGGCTTTTCTTGCCCTCAGCAAGAAAAATGCTCCTTAGCCCCATCTTACAAGTAATTTTGCAGGGGGTTTGCTGAAGTGAAAATACACTCTCAATAAATAAAAGACAGAAAATGTTTTAGCAGTGCTTGCACGCATGGCAGCAATGCCAGACCGACCATGTGTTCTGGACAAACACTGGCACCACAGTGAATGGTATGATCTACCAGGTGCTAACAGTGTGTTACAAGGCTCCCAGAGGGAGCAGGTTCATTAGCCACGTCCTCTGTATCATCTGCCTTTGTTTAAACACAGAAACTGAAAAATAGCTCACTAACGAAGAATACTGTTATCCTCAAAGGCTGGTATTGCTTTCTAACACCTGACCCACCATACATGCTCAACCTTGTCCAGGTCCCACATGAACTGTATGTCCACAGAGTTTCCTTTGGGCTGGCCACTGACTTTCAGAGACAGGGGTCCAACAGGAAATGCTTGGCTCATAGCCTCACTTAGGACTAAGCTATGGACATGTGAGCCAGTGCATGCCATCCTGGCAATTCACACCATTTCCCCAGGCAGCACTGCTGCCTGTCCATAACAGTGAATTATGCTGCCCAAAAGGAGGATTTACACAGTCTTCATGAAGTGCTCTAGCTCTGAAAGATGCAGAAGGGGCTTCTTAGGAAATACAAAAGGCCCAGGAGCTCAGTATTTCTAAAGGAATTTAACACACATGGGATTGGACCTTTCGATCAAGTCTGTGTTGTGGTCAACTCAGGTACTCTCTGTGCATACCAAAAAGAATTACAATTCATCTTTAGGGATTTGCATGGGATCTACTCCATGCTTCTGCTGCTCAGCAAAACCAAAGTAAAAGCATGATTCATATATTTTTTTTAAAGCAGGATCTGTCCCATACATCTTACCAATTAAAAACATTGCTTTAAGGAGCTAAAGCATTTTGTGTCAGAAATCATTCAACAGATTTGGAAAAATAAGTGGCATCCCCAGTGTAATAGCACCACTCCCCAAGTATTCAAAAATCATGAGTCAGATGTTTCCCTCCAAAAGAAAAATCACACAACTTGGTTCAAAACATGCACTAAAAAAAAATGTAATCAATTCCAAATATGGTTTTGGATTTCTTAGTATATAATTGGGGGTCATGTTTCAATAATTTTTCTGACACCAAAAGAACTAGAAATTTTCTTTGCTTTTCAAATCAGAGCTGAACGATCCTCACATAATGCATTGTTTCTAGGAGCTGGGGTTTCAAGCAAAATAGAAAACACTGTCTCATGATAAAATCATAGATCTGGCAACACCACTAGTGTGTTACTTTTCTCCTACCATTAAGAGCCTGGCAAGGCAGGAAAAAACACTGAGATGTTCAAAAGGCTCTAAACAAATTCTGCTTGTGCATTAAAAAAAAAAAAGGCACTTTTGCTTCAATTTCTGCTCTGTGCATTAAATTTGAGAGGGATCAAATTCTTTTTATTAAACCATCACTGCTAACCAGCATAGTCATCTACAGCTGCATTGGAGACTTTTTTTGTGAAATCATCAATGCCCTTTCAGAGTTGTCACCGAGATGTGAGGGCATTCAAGTCCCGAGACCAAGACACTGGGATAAATCCCAAGTACAAGACATACCATGTGGTCAAAGAAAAAGGTGGCTATTTATCCTTGCACCAGGTAAATCACTTGCTACAGTGCCGTACTCTCCCCATGGCCAACCGCAGCTCAGACCAATAGCTCGAGGCTGTGCTTCCATGCGGACTCCAGTGTAGTGCTAAGAGCTCCACGCCGTGCCCTAACACCACCTCCTGACCCTTTGGCTGGCACAGAGCTTGTCTGACCATGCATGATGCCATGTGCTGAGCCTGCTGGGCAGCCTTAGGCAGGGGAGATCACGGAAGCTTTGATAACGTGCCTCATACATGAGCCCTCAGGGGCTGCCTCCAGGGCCTGTTTGACTTATATTATAGAAGTACTCTGAAAGCTTTCACCTCTATCTTAAATGGTCATATTTATCTTTCTCCTCTGGCAAAGGGGCTAAGGGGAAGGGAATATTTCACCTATTTATAGAGCTGTAAGAAGGAGCAATTCACTCTAACTGGTTTTGGTTTTATTCAATGAAAAAAGACTAAGCAGTTTTAAGGTATAAATTTCCAGACCTATTTTGGCTGTTCACAGATCAAATACAGTGTTCCTTTTTCCCTCCACAGACCACAACAGGTTCCAGGAAGATCAGTTCTGCTATAGATGTCTAAAATATGTTTTGGAGGAGGGCACTGGAGGACACAATAGATGCATGTACAGTAAGATCTCTCTATTTAAGCCAAAGCTCTTGCAAGGTTTTATGATAGGACTGGCACCTGCCTGATTAAGAAACAAGGAGGGATGACCATTTCCCAAATCACCATTCAAAGCCCATAGTAACTCCCTAAACACAGAGAAAGCCAAGCCTGTAACTACCACCAAAGCATGTTTTGTATCCAGCTCAGATACAGACCATTTCTGTGCTCAACAGAACTGCACTATACCTAAAATGTCATTTATAGAATCATATTGGACTCTTTTTGACAACACAAACACCACTGTCACCAGCCAGTTTTTAGCAAGAGTTGACTAAAGCCAGTGAGAATTTGGTCATAGATGTGTGAATTATGGACCCATAGTTTTTTCATAATGTAAACACAGAAAAATTTTTGATCATAGCCTCTGCTTCTTACTGTCTTGGGTATTGTGTGAAGATTTATAGGAGTTCTCTACATAATTAAACAACCTGTGTTATATCTGGGAGGACATTTCTCACTACACTTCACTAAAGTGATTGCTGTCCAATATGGTCACATGTAACAGCACTAAGCTCAGTGAAAGGTTCTTCATACTCATTAGAAAGTGTATTTTTGTAGATACACTTGGCACTTAGTGAACCCATTTCACTCAAGAATATAACCTTGCCTTCCTCTGCACGTCAGTCCCCTGCAGATCTAGGAACAAATATAATGGTTAACTCAGATGTGAAGAGTATTTAATTATTTGGATGGGGCCAAAACTGGAATCCATATCACCAGAAAGATCAAAATGCAGATACTCCTGTTCTCCTGAGAGAGGGAGCAAACACAGTACTCATGGAGAACGTTAAGCCAAAAATATTAAGCCTTTGAATGAAAGGGAGTTGTTGTTCAGAATTCCCTAACACTGGGCTTGACCACAGTGCTGACTGCCCTGCTCAGTAGCTTCATAAAGCATTCAGGGAATTTGGTAATGGACTGACTAAACTGCTTGAGTTTTTTTGTTCTTTTTTGAGTCAATTTAAAATAGGAAGGAAGTGAAAGACCAAAGAAAAGCAAGCATACTACTGCTTTTTGATCCTGGAGTGACTGTAGTAATTGTAATCTTTTATATCTAGCTGCTCTTCAGAGTAAAATAATGAAAACGATGTCAAGACATAATAATTAGCTAAACATCTAGAGGGAAAAGGAAACCCAAATAATAGGCAGCATAGATTTAAAATGAGTGTTTCCTTTTATTTTAAAACACACACTGTTACCAATGGATAAAATCTTAAAGGAGAAATAATTCAGTATGCCAGAATAGGGCCGCCTGTGATGTGGTTTGAAAACTAGCTGAAGGTTCATAACTAAAGGCTAATGCTCATGTAAATGTAATGAGTTCTGCCCTGTGAGGCAGTGCATGAATCAGTGTATTAAAGTGGAATTTTTTTAGTACTTACAAATAACCTACAAGAAGAAATAAACAGTTCAGGAATGAAATTGCCAACTGCTAACAGAATTGGAGAAACATCAAGAAACAAAGAAAACAGCAGAATATTGCAAATAGAAAGAAACCTGCAGTTTAAAAGAAGCTGATGTTTAATTCAGGCACAAAAATGGCAACTTGTTGTCTGTGGAAAATACTTAGTTGGCTTGCATGTGTTCAGCAAGGCGGAGTCCAAATGCAGATTCTGAGAAGATGAGAGTACAGAGGAAGAGCAGATTAGTGCCATAAACATACACAACCAGAGCTCACACTCCTTTTTACAGGAAGTAGGTTCCTCTGTCCTCTGAGAAATCAGTCCTAAAGCACAGTATCACCAACCAGAGCGCATGAGTCCACAGTGGTGTAAGCCCAACACACCAACAGCTGGCTTCCAAGTCCTGGCATTGCTGTGCTGGGAGAAGACAGGCATAAGGGGACTGAGCATGGACACACAAAATGGTTTCAAGTGGTTCCATCTCCCTGATGTTGGGTGACTGAGAGGGCATTCTCAGCTGACAGCAAGGCAACAGGGCTGCCCTGCCTGGAGCTGGAGTGTAGAAGGTTTGCTGGGGCTCAGTGTGTGCAGCTCCAGCCCTTAAGGTTTTGGGTGGCCCATAGGGTGATGCCATATTGGAGAGAAAATAGCACGAAAGATATGGGACTGTTCATGCCCTGACAAGCACAGGATGAAGTGAGGAGATCGTGTCCAGGGGGTAACAATGGCGTGACTTTTTGAGGAAAACTGATGCGCTGTATGGAGAATCTGTCAAGAAACAGGTGGGAGAAGCAGTAATGGATGATAACAACCTGCAAATGCTTAAAGGATGTAAAAATCTGAATTGCAAAGAATTTAGGGCCCATTTTCCAAAACAGGTTCAGCCTTCTTTTGCTATTTACATCTGTCTATGACTAGTACCCAGAAAGAAATGAGAGCTGAGGCCTTCTGAAAACCAGTTACATAAACATAATGAGGAATTGAAACAGGAGTTAAATCAAGGCTGAATCCCAAAAAGACACCCTGATGTTGTGAAGCTGTGGATGTTTCTTCTGAGGGATGTTTCTTCACTTGGGCCTTTCCAAACTGGACTGAAGAAAGCATTAACACTAGTCCTGCAAAGAATCTGCGTTTCTGAAGGGAAAGAGGCAAGCTGTTTGCACCAGCAGGTGTTTTCCTTGTCAGTGTCAAATTTTAATTACGCTGCACAGGTTCACTTTTGAGCATGTTACAGGAAAAGAACATTTTGAGCCCAAACCCATAGTTTCCCAGCCTCCCAGAGCTCTCACCCATTTGCAAACAATTGCGAAGGTGGAAGAATTCAGCGAACAGATGTAGCCTGCCCCCCTAGTCCCATCTGTTCACATCAGAAAACCACCACGCAATCTGGCACGGAGAGCTCTCTCTGCTCAAGATAAACACTGGCCTGGGCTGAAAGGGGAGAGGGAGTGAGGGGGGCAGGGAGGGGTGGTGGTCGTGGGTCAGATCGGAGAGGCACTGCCAGCACTGCGTGGGAAGCTTGCACAGCATCTGCCAGTACTACGACTGGCTCAAGTCAGACCAAAATCCTTCAGCAAAGTCTGTCAAAACACAAAGAACTTGCCTGAAGCTTTTTGCATCCCCCTGAGCGCACATCTTCCCATGAACACCACTGCAGCAAGGAAATGTCTCTCGCTCCCCAACCAGCCAGAGAAGGCCTATGAATTTGGGGATGTAGGCATGAGAGGATGTGCCAAATACACAGTGTTGAAGGGAAGGCTGAAGTAAATGGGTGTTCAAAGGTGCAGGCATGAAAGGCAGGGAAATATGGCCTGCAAAGCATTTGGACATTTGCTTCCTTGCACTGCAAATCATTAACAACCGTGCTGGACACCCTTGACAAAAATTGTTGAAATTTGGGAGCATCAGTGGTACAGGCTTAGATTCTGTGTACCCAGAAGTTCCTGCTTCTTCCCTTGAAGCCTGACTCCAGGCATGGACAGCTCACCCTTCTCTTCTTCATCATCAGCTCATCCTGAAGCCTTTCTGCTTGTCTGGAGCTGCTCCAGGCCGCTTGGGAGCACACAAGGCAGCAGCGAGGTGGTGGAGCTGCAGTGCGACAGCCACTGGCACCGGGCAGAGAGCAGAGATGGCTGCCAGTTTACACTCCTCCCAAGCCTCCTCCTTCTCTGTCTGTGGAAACAGGCTGACAGCACTTTGCTCCTTCTCAAGGGTGTTGCAAAGATCTAGATCCGTAAAGTGTTCAGCTAGTGCACCTTCAGGCAAGCATCTAGGCTGTAAAGTAGCCACAGCACTGCCCTAACTAAGCCATCTTCTGGTTCTCTCTGTGACAAAAGTATCATAAAAACAGCACACAGCCAAGGTACAGCATTAAAATGATGATAAAAGTATACCGTAAATAGAGAGATATCAATGAAAACCAGCAAAGCTGTTCCTCCCCCACTGCTGGCGTAATTCAGCACTTCACATGTGAGATCATAAAATATTAATCGTAAAAGGCAAAGCCATAATGCTCTTCTGCTGATAGCTGAAGTGCAAAGTATTTTTAATCCTTTTTCTTTTTTTTTTTTTAATAGGTATTCTTTTGTTGGTGTTTGGGGGTGCTTAATATCCTCTGGGAAAGATAAACATCAGTGATTATTTTAGGCCTGTATGACCTTGCTGAGGAGTAACATGACTCCTTGCAGGGCTAAGAGCAGACTTGGCAGAGTCTAGTTGTAAGGAAGTCTTCTATTGTGCAGACTTGCTTTGCCTGTGAAGCAATATGTTTTTTTGTCTTGCAGAGTGGAGCTCAGAGAAAAGGCATAGCCTGCACCAAACTCTAGCAGAAAATGACTGACTCACTGTCAGAAAATTAAACAGGATCACAGGAGGAAGTAATAACTGGCCTTTGGAGCTGAACGCTTGAAAACCCTGATCTTGATTCACCCTAACAACGGCAAAGAAAGAAGATAGCAAATGACGGTGGAAAGAGAGGCAATTTCTGTTCAGTTTCAATCCGTCTTTGATTTACGACAGATTTCACTAAATGTTAAAAAAAAAAAGGCTCACTCCAAAATATCTGGCAATGTATTCTTTTAAACTAAGAAAACAGCGTTTCAAATTCCTGACCATGTCTTGGTTGCCCAACAGCAAAGGCTTTTTGCTGAACAAAATTATTTGCTGCAGCAGAGTGGAGTAAGCCACAACAGCTGTAAATCTGTGTTTGCTTCCCTGCACAGCCCTGCTGCACCTGCAGATGAACTTTCAGTTCTGAATTTGAAACAAACAGCCCTTGCAATAAATGAATTTATTAGCTGTCACATGTCCAGAATACTGCAGGGCACTTGAGTCACGGACGGAGTTATGAACAAGGGACACGTTATAACCTAACCAGCATAATGCAATTATTTTTAATTCTGCTTCCACCTAGTCTGTCACTCCTTTTAAGTTCCCTATAGTTTTGCCAAGGAAGCCCAGGGCGCTGTAGTGGTCTGGTTTTTTTCTCCTTCCTCTCTCCCCTCCCACTCACATGCAGCTGTGTGTGCCATGTGCACCTCCACTATGTGACATGTGGCTGCAGCCCTACGCAGCATCTCTTGCCCCTTCCTCCCCAGCCAGCTGCTGTACCCAGCCCTTTAACAAAAAGTCACCCATTTGGGATAAAGGAGTGTGGCTGTGAGCTATCGTAACTGAGCTGAGTTTTCAGCACATCTCAAAATCATTTCTAGATCAAATTTAAGATTATGCTTTTGGCTGAAGGCCTATATTAAGATGGCACAAAGAAATGCAGGACTGGTGTAGTACTCCCTAAATTCAGCAGAGTCTCTGCAATACCCTGAGTGACGAATGTGGCAGGATCTAAAGAGCTTTGGTTTACATGTTGATCAACCTCTAAGAAACAGCACTTCCAAATAGCACTTCCAAATAGCACAAAAAAGTTCTCAGGCACCCAGGAAGTTCAGACTATCCACTTCACGAGCTTAACTTTGCTACCTCCTCTCCATTAGAGGGATGTAGGCAATACCAAGGAGGCAGAAAATCTGCCTTGGTCAGCTTGATGAGATGGCCAGAAGAAGGAAGGTGCCCTCCTGCAGCTGTGTTGATGTGTAGCATGAGCTATTCCACCTCCACAGAGCTTCTGCCTGGCTGAGACAGGGGTAAAGTAACGCCATAGTAATTCATAGCCCTTGGAGAAGTTTGTAGTAGCCATTTGGAGCAGCAAGGCTCTGTTAGCGGGAGGCTGGGGAACATGGATATCTTCTCATCCCTCATTTCCACAGGCCGTTTGCACTATTGCCAGCACCCTTGGTTAGTCCCTCTAATTAGTCTCTCCCTAATCATGGCATTTCCTTTTCACCTGGCTAGCCTGAAATGCTGCTAGCTGAAGACACCACGAAACCAAATGAGATTACTTCGCTGTGTACAAGCTTTGTAGACCACTGCCTAATAGAATAAAGCATCAGGACGAGGATGCATTTAGGTCTGAAGCGAGTTTACAGCTTCACTCCAACTTCCTCTCTGCCCACTGCCCTGAAGCTCAGACAAGCCCAATGCAAAGAGACTGAATCCCGTGGGGCCAGAGGAAGGAGTGTGCAGAGGTTTCCTTCCCTTTTCTCCCCACCTCACCCCAGTTCTGCCAGTTTTCCTTCCTTGATACTTGTAAAAGAACATAAGCACCACTGACACCCATGTCTGGGGGTCTGAAAATGGTACAAGCTAACATAGCTAGACCTGCTGTAGGATATATCCTTAGCTGGGTTTGCCTCAATGACTATTAAAACCATTTTTCCCTTGGGGGAAGAAAATAAAGCAGGAGCTTCAGAAAACAGCTTCCCAAATTTCTCTGACAGCACAGCATGCATGACCCCAGAAAATTGCTGCTGCAGTTTATACCAGCCAGCTCTTCTCTGGCTAGTGGAGGAAAAGCTGAGAAACATTAAGATCCTTAGAGAAGGAAACTTCAGTAGTTCCTCAGATGGAGCAGTATACAAAATAACATGCATTTTGAAGACATAGTTCAGTTTAAGGATGCCTCCCTGAATGATGAACAACTTTGTGGATACTTTCACTGTGCACTCAGTAGTAGCTTTTCCTTTGGAAAAACAGTGGTAGAACTGGGTCCAAGTGTCATTAAGAAGCCCAGCCCCTATGCTTATAAACTACTAAACCCAATCCCTTAATTTCATAAGATATTGCTGCTTTTGGATTCATCTACATCTGTTGTCCTCTTGCTTTTGTTGCTGAAAAGACTTGGAATAAACTATCTCCTGGAGTAAACGAGTGTGTTCTCAGTTGATGTCAGTAGTGCTGCACCAGTTTGCACCGGTGGCAAATCTGGCCCCAGCCACACAAGAATCAGGAAACTGAGGTTACAGAAAGGGTTTTTTGTGCTACAGGAATGAATGACAGTGCAGTTTCAGTTTCCTGTGTGACTACATTTCTCACATCCCTCACTTTTGGTCTTTCTCACACACTGGATCCCAAGCTGCAAGGAGAGACCAAATATGTTGCAGATCTCATTAATCTGCAGTGTTCCTGAACATGTAATTACTACAACTCTGTGGGGATGACAAAAATTTCTGTACTAAACCAGTAATGTCACAAAAACAAGTAACAGCAAAGAGAGTCAAAAAAGGCAGGATAAAAGCAACTCTTTTGAGTAGAGGATTAGTTTTAAAGCAACAACTGTTCACCTCCCTGGGTAACTCCTCTGCTGGTGTAAGCTGTCACAGATCCATGAAGCCAAATTATTTACACTAGTTGATTTCTCCTGCTGTGTTTCGAACACCAGGTTTAGTCCACTTTGTGTTGCAACTTGTTGAGTCATCATAGCCTCCAAGTAACTGGAAAATCATCTCCCAAGACAAACCCTTGCATTAAATGCAATGAGTTACAGCAAAGAGCCAGTGGCTTCACTGAAAAAGCAGGGCTGGATCCTGTGGTGACACCTAATCTTTAGATCTTCCCCAGATCACAGTGAAATCAAAAGGAGTTTCTGTCACCTCCCATGTTGTCAAGATCTGCCCCCAGCTTCTCAGCTGGAGCTCCCAGCTCAACCGCAAAATGCTGCAAGCCAGCTTAACATCAGAGACTGTGGTGGTACCGGGCAGTTTTTTACCTTTGGAAGGAAACAGGTGATGATGCTGTTGGCTGCATTTGACGGGAGTCTCACATTGTCAAAGGTTTTACAGGATGCACTGAGTACGAGTATGCTCCCGAGTATGATCACAGGAGAACTGCCATCACTAGAAGAAGTCTGTCACTGACTGATGGAGAACCAAGATTTTCTCTGGCCAAATTCTATAGAAAGTAATTTTGCTTCCTCCTGTTCTTATAGAAATCAGAGCTCTGCTAGATGATGATTTATGATGAACATTTAGAACACCTTTTCCTAAGAAGTGTATGTTAAAATAGGACTCCTAGATTAATCTATTATAACACTGAGCAGTCAGGTAGGAAATTATTATTCAAAACAAAAAGTAAGAAAATTATTCCCACAACAGTTCTTTTCTATAGAAGATGGATTTTTTTAAACATTCAGAAGCCCTAAAAGAAAAAAAGGAGTCCAAAATGAAATTCTGTCATTTCCAACCTGCTCAAATACATTTTGAAAAGAGGCATGTGCCTCTACCTCAATTAAATACATCATGAGAACATGAATGGCAGCCAGGGTTTTAGGGAAAAGTCACAGTTACAACAAGTTATACTATGCAGTGGTATTTTAATGCTTCAGAATAACTCTGACAGCCTGCACCTAGTTTCTGTACTCTCAGAGGGAGCGTGGTGAGAAGGCAGTGGCTAACCAAGGACTCAGGCAGGGTCTAGTCTCCTGTATGAGCCCTGTGGCCACGGTTATTAATTTTCTAATGTGGGACTAATGGAACTGGCTGCTTTTGTAACTTGCTTTGAGATCTACCCACAGAAAGTGATTTGTAGAAAGTATGCATCGCTATTAATTCCAACTCCAGGGAATAATGGCACTACTCAAGAGTATGGGAAGCTCAGTATGAAGATAGCTTTTTGCTGGACTTGGGCCTTGATTAATTTTTTTCCCTGTTTACAATATGTACTTACTTTTTTCACTTCATTCAGAACAGCTAATGAAAGCAGTATAGTCTGCTTCCATTTTTGTTTCTGGAACAGATCAAAGACTTTAATGGACTCAGACTCAGCAGAACTCTAAATGCTCCTTTCTGTACAGATACAGCCAATTAAATGACCCTGTTCGCTTCCAGGAGGATTATGTGCGATTTTATTATTTGCACTACTCTAAATTCAGTCCTACAAAGAGAGTGGCCACATTCTTCCAAAAAAGAAAGAAAAAAAAAAGGTGGAAAACAGCAAAGGTTTTTTTTTTTTTGCATCTCCTGTATTTAATGCAATCAGCCTTAGCAAAGAGCACTGCACTCCTTGTTAAAGCAGTCCTGTCCTTTTCTTTTTCTCCCTGCCTTGGAATTGCTACAGAGGAATAAAGTTCTGCATGGCTCACTCACTCACACAGTTGTAATAAGTCAGAGTAGGCTGGCTCCCTGCCCAACAAAACACAAACTCCCCTGAAGTCTCTAGCTTTTCCATGGCAACACCACAGTCATCAACATAGCAAACAATCGCTCCAACCCTTTCTACTTCTCCCCTCTTAGCACAGGGAAGGATTGCATTGCACCCAGCCCATGGACCTGTGCTAATTATCAGGCATGAAAGGAGATAGTGATGGAGATCACATTACCTTCTGCACAAAGCTTTACAGGAGATCAAAGGAAAGAAAAGGCACTGAAACACTCAACACTTCTCAGCATGCTCTGCTTAAACAGGAAAAGATTGTTGCTGCATGTACAAGACATGAAACACCAAAAAGTGTAAGCACGCTGAGAATGAACCAGGGATGCAGCACGACAAAGTGGGAGTCCAACCCTAGGTAGAGTCCCTCAGCCTGAGAACCACCTGTCACTCCAAGGTGTCTAACAGCCTGATCCTCACCATGGTTATCAGTGTGCACTTCTGCCAGGCAAGTGCCTGGCTTTCAGGAGATAGCACCAGACTGATAGTTCAGCAAATAGGGTTGTTCCCCTGCTCTGCTGTGAGTAGCACTGCTCATGACGTTCACGGAGGTGAGCAGTTACATCGCTGGGTCCTGATCTGTCACTGCTTTGCACTGGCATCCTTCACATCTGTCCAAATAAAAGCCAACACCAGGACTGAACACCATCCTCACCTGGTAGCATTTTACTCACACTTTGTGAGTAAAGGCAATAGAATTGCAAGCTGCAAGGCAATAGAAGATTAGGCCCAAAAGGCCCCAAAACATTTTAACTAAGAGCTAATGGTTTTCAAACTGTGGTCTGCAGACCCATGAGGGTCTGAGAAGTACTTCTGAAGGGTCTGTGAGAGCCAAGTAAGAAAAGTAAATCAATTGCCACAAGGCTTAAATTAGTTGTAAATGAATCTTCATATGCATTGGAGAACTTTTATAGGATCTGTAGTTTGTAAAAGATTGACAGGTATGTCCCTGCAGACATGGCAAGAACCTGTTCTGTACAAGAAAAGGTACCCTCTTTTTGGATAATCTGTGGGTATATGTGAGAGCATGGATAAGAGTATGGGCAGTTCTCTGCCACTAAGCCTCAGCACTGTAAACTCAAGAATGGATATAGTTTTCTTGGCATTAGCAATATTATAATTTCTTTGGATTGGGATTTTGGTTGTTTAGTTTTAAGGCCCTCGTTAATGTAAATACAGCTTTGTAGGCTGGAAATGCCATAGGCCAACTAGCTTCTTGTGGACAAAGTAATTTTTAAGGTAAATTGGCCCCAAATCAGCCATTTCCAATTCAAATCCTGATGCAAAAGCATGTCCTTCAGGCTTTACAAAATTATTTAACTATTTTTATAACATTTGAAAAAATTATTTCTCTAGAAAAAGCTTCAAATGTAAATAATACTCCAAGTATTCAAGCTGAAATGTAGGCTGAGGTAGGCCTGTACTTTCAGTGTGCCTGGCCTTGGAGTAAGCCCGTGTGAAGGTGTGAACCTCTGCTACCGGGCCAGTGACCTGAGGGTGTCAGTCTCCACTACAAAATCCTGCCACCATTTGTCTTTCTTCACTGACACACGTGTGACTGAGGCACTATGGGGCCACAGTGGCACCTTGTACAAAGGCTCTGCAGTTTGCCTTGGTCCAGTACAACCTGTGGGAGAATTTATCCATCCTTTAGGGTGAACGGTGCAAACAAGAACTGAGGGAAGGATTCTGGTGTGCTAAGAGCGCTTCAGTTAAATGGGTTTCAGCCCAAGTTAGTGTGGAACTGCTCTAAAGCAGTCAGCCAGATGAATTTGTTCAAACCTACATTAGAGACATTTTGGTGTGGATAGCTTAAGCAAGAGGGTGAGCTTTCTATGTGATAGACATACACATGGCTCAGGCAGGATTTGCTGCAACTACTACAAAACTGGATAATCTAACTAACACTGAGTTTAACTCTCATTGGCAAGAGAAGTACTTTACAAGACGTTCACAGTGTGATGAGGTTTACTGATGGTATGTTCGATGCCATTTTAAGATTGCTTCACCCTGGCCACTGGGTCACATCTGCCCAGTACAGGTGCCAAAATATAACCCACTGGTCAGTGTGTTATGCATCCGCTTCTGTGGCTCATCCACAGAGGAAATGAGTCTTTCAGCTATTACCCTAAAAGAGCTGTTTTTTCAGCCCACACTATGATAGCTCGTAAATTTAATTCTAGATGTCCCTGACCTCTAGAATTTGGTAGTGGTGAAAACAGTGGTTAGCTTGCAAGTCTCTCTGTGTTAACATGAACAAGGACACAAAAAAAGGAGGTTACCCTATGATTATGTACTGATGACCTGAACAAAGCCAGTCAATCCAAACTGAGTTCTTCTATGAAAATTATGTTTAATTTGATTTTCCTTATATTAAGAACATAACATTTCTCTTCAGGGTTGGGCCCAGTCCTTTTTTCTTCAGTGGCAACAAGACCACTGTCTTCTCTGTGAACAGGGACACTAGCACAACCCCACTGGCTCCTACTGATATACAACATGATTTTCTCCTGGGACTCTGTGATGCGCTGCCATAGCAATCTCAAAACCTACAAGACCTACAGACCCAGAAAAGCAATCTAGAGCTTTGCATTAGTCTGCCTCAGATGTGATAAGATTTCCTTCAATAAGCAGGGGAGCCTATGGATGAATGTGACATTCCTGCTATCACTCCCTCATGTGCCACTGGTGATGGCTGCAGACATGCAATCAGGATACAGACCCCAAGGAGCATCCTCAGCTGAAGGAGGTCAGATTGGATTCCAGAGAGACCACAAAAGCAAAGATCAAATGGCTTATTAACCAGAGGTGAAATTTCAGCCTTGTTGCTATCAGTACAGATTCTCTTCTTTCTCTCACTGGTGTTAATCAGAAGAAAGTAATGAGATTGGGAGAACTGTAGGGTTCTGCCCTAGCCAAGGGTCTACATGTTCATTTTCTGCTTTGTACCCAGCAGCTCAATCTACTTTTCTGCATGCAAAGCCGTTCCCTGTCAGGAGATCATACCTTTTCACTCTGCAACACCAGGTACTCATTCCCTTCAGACGGACAGGATGAAAGCTCTCAACCATCTGCTTAGAGATCCTGCGAAGGAATCACTTAGCCCACACTGGGAAAACAAATGTGAAGTCCTTCATACCATCATCCTACGTTATGGTTCAGCCCTGCCCAATTCTTATCAAAGGTGTCTCTTGCCACTGGGGCTTGCCAACAGCCCCAGGTACCAGTTGCTCTGGTTTGCATGTTTGCAACCCCCACCTCATCAAGATGAAACTATTCCAATAGGAACCAACACTCCACATAATTTTGTGTTCTGCTCCTCAGGAGGATTTTCAATAATAAGGAGGCCTTCTTCTGCCTGTGAGTGGGGAAGACACTGACTATCTCTCCTGCTAAGCAGCCCATCCTGTCTACTGCAGAAAGACTTGGCACTAGCACATCCCTAACCATGCTAAGAGGCAGGAAGCTTTGCACATTGGTTCATGTAAGGCCACTCTCTATTTCTGATGCTGTGTTCTAGGAGTACAGTCCCCTGTTTGAAAGAGCCTGAGGGCCTTAATGGGCCCTCATAAGCACCTCTGGGTGGTGCCCTGCCCTGCTTGGTTTGGGAATCACTTGTGTGAAGGATGCTTTTTTCTCATCACTTGAGTTCCTCACTGGAACAGACTGCCCAGAGAGGTTGTGGAGTCTCCATCACCAGAGACATTCCAGAAACATCTGGATGAAATCCTGTGCTTTAGGATGGCCCTGCTTAAGCAGGGAGTTGGACCGTATGACCGACTGTGGTCCCTTCCAAGCTGACCCATTCTGTGATTCTGAGTTTCTGCTGGGGCGTAACTAGACAACTCTTTGCCTCAGGAACTGCTGTGTCAGAGGAATTGCTGGACGTGTGATGTAAGAGCAGGCAAATAAATGAAAAGGAGAGGCAGTGAGAAGAGTAGATTAACTAGACCACCCTAACCATGGGCTACTGGGGAGTGCCACAAGCAAAACTGATTGAAAATAAACACTGACAGTAGCCATAGCTTGTTCCCATCAAGGAAACCAAATAAAATCTGAGGATGCAGAAACCTGTTCAGAAAATGCTCTCATAATTATGTTTCTTAGTGGTAATCAGAGGTATTCTTGACATCAACGGCCTTCTATTTGAATTTTGCTGAAGAAACCCTCTGAGTCACAGGAAACCTTTGAACAATCCATTTCTGGGCTATAGCATCTCAGTCACCCACACCAAACCTCTGCAACCAGGTTCTCACCACTGCAAAATCGGCTGGATGGGGGAAGGACAAGATCTGCTGTTTGCAATGCTCAGTGTCCAGTGAAAGAGCTTGTACAGCTCTTTTAACCTCTGCTCAACAGAACATCTCATGCCTCACTGCCTCGTGTTTTTACCAAGGAGAACCCAATCTCCTTCCTGTCATTCCTTGATAACAAGGAAAAAGATACTGATGTGTTAGATTAGATTGGATTAGATTAGATAAGAGAGGGTTACAAGAGACTCTAATCAGCACAGTTGTTCATGCAGGATTTAAACATCTCTTGCTATAGACAGCTTTGTTTTGCTTTCAAGTCCATTGCTCCTGTAATCTTGTACCCTCACAGATCATTTCAGAAGAAGCCAAGACCTAACAAGTCCTAACAGTCCTTGCTCCCATGACAGGCAGTGGCTCTGGACTCCCCTACAAAGCACTCACATTAAGTTGGTGCCCACACAACCTTTGAAGCACACATGGAAAGGTTTGTAAAGCAGAACAGGTGATGGCTAAAGAAGGGTTAAGTGCTGAGGGAGAAATTCTGATCTGATGAAAAAAAGCATATCAAGACATGGAAGGTACAAATCTTAGACATCTGAATGGTTTGTAATAGGGCTTATAAAACAGGAGATCTGGCCACATGGCTCCTGTTTCACTGCTGCAGTGGAGTTGGTCAAATCAGATCAGTAAGGTTTTTCCTTGAAAAATGACAATAATTTTTCTACTCCTTGAAAGGATGACTATCCTGCTCTGTACCAGTTTGCTTTCCTAGTCCCAGGGTAATTTTTTCAAGTTTCCTTTGCTTACATGTCATAAGATTGTACAGAGACACTCAGGCACTGGCAGCAAAATTTGACTCTTTTCCTTAGCCCTTCAGCTCTGACTCTGCCCTCAGCTCCTAGCACTGGCCTCTAACACCCCATTAAGATCAATGCTTACTACATGTACTGGGAAGTCCAGGCATCCCAGCACCCTGCAAGGACCAGGCACCTGTGAGCCTGAGAGACAGTTCCAGCATTAATACTGGATTTCCCAGCTAGGACCCTCCTGCCTGTGGTATGCCTAGAGTCTTTTACAGGTAAACCCCTTTTTAATAAATTATTGCCTTCATTTTTTAAAAATATTTTTAATAATATATCTAAAGAAAGAAAAGCCAAAACAAATGGAAAGCAGAAACAGTGGTAGATGACAAGGCGATGATAATAATCATCCTTCTCTGAAGGAGTAGAGTTAAATCACTGGCAAGAAAAGAGACTGGACTGTCTCTTACTAGCACAGTGCAGGATTTTTCCTAGATCACACATTCTTGGAAGGAAGGAAATGGGCCTTTTACATTTGTTCTCTAGTATTTCTAACTGTTCAAGAATCAACAAGGCCTGTCTTTGTACAAGGCATTTAAAAATAGTGTTGTCACTGTACAGCAAACCCAAATGTCAAGTTAGTACTACAAGCATAATTTCAGAAAGTAAATAGGTAACTACTTCTTAGGCAAATACAAGGAATACTTTGACCTCTGGCACTGATGGATGACTCATTGACTCATGCACTGATGTCACATGTCAGTGTTTTTTTGTGAGCAATGGCTCCAGCCTGTATTCTTGACTCAAGCAAAATCTCACAGGGATATATTTTCCAAATGTCTCCAGAGATTTTAGACTGACATTCAAAAATACAGCTAGATGTCTAGTTCCCCTTGGTTTCAGTTCAGTACAGAGAAGATTAGATGCCTAGATGTTATAAGTAAAAAAGATTTGGACTCCTAGATGTTCCAAGATTGATCATTGGGATGCAGGAGAGGAATCCAGAAGTTCAAGGATCCAACTCACTATCAATCACAGTTATAGAAATAATTCTAACTCTGTAAGAAAATTTCTAAGACAAAATTGCTCTTCATTTAGTTGTAATTGCTTTAAATAATCCACATATGTGCATGCAACACACATTATAGAACATTACAGAGGCATACAGGCAGCAGCACTGCCAGAATTTATTTAGAGTTCAGAGACATTCCAGATTCTGTGTGAGTCAAAATGTAAAGGGTGACCAGGAGAGCCTCCACATTTTTTGCCTTTCCCACACCACCTCACCCTATTTAAGAGCCATTAAAAATACAAGACAGTGGATGTACTACTATTCTCAAAACTTGGGTATACTTTTAAGTATTTCCTGAATCAGACCAACAAAGATGCCTTCTCCAAGATGAGGTCCACTTCAAGGAAGCAGCACTCAACCCAGAAAGTATTTACTCATATGTTTAACATCACACATATTCTTTAAGTATTTTTCTGAACTGGAGCCTCAGTATTAAAAACTGCATGCCCAGTCTGTGAGCACTCATGGCCTGTGGTGAGAGGCCAAAGAACCTACAAGAGCCTTGTAAACTCCCAGAAGTTTTTGCTCTAACTTTCTTATGACAATGACGCAGGACCTTTGAGCTCATCCTTTATAAAACTAATGAGAGGAGGAGAGAATACACTTGTAGTCATTAGATTTTCAGTTGAAGTAAAAAGAGAAAGACAGCTAGAGAAGCAGTATGAGGGAACATGAGGAGAACATGTGGAAAACATGTGTTCAGCATCTCTTTTTTAGCCTGGCCCTCTGGCCTTTCCAAGCTAGAAAAACAACATTATGAAGCAGTGTCAGGAGCATGAAAGGAGAGAAGGGAGGGCAATAGCCCAGGTGAGAGAGGGGTGAATGTGGAGGAGGAAGAATGGTTAATAGCTTTGGGAAGTGGAGGAGGGGGATGACAGAGAAGGACTTCACCAGGGTAAGAGGATGAGTGTGACTTTTGTGAGCAAAAGTCACAACATGAGGCTGTGGTGAAGAGTCCTTCTGACCTGTGTCAAAGAGTCTGTGCTTTGATGACAGCCTAAGAGACCCAAGCATAGACAGTCTGTCCTGGGAGAGGGCTGCAAGAACCACGATAGTCCATTGCAGTAAATGGCCCTTACGGCACACCCGTCATCAAAAGGCAGTTACCCTTCCCAGGCATGACAGAATGAACACACATCCAGTACACTAGCAAGGGGGTTATCGACCTCACTAGCCATCCTGGCCCTAGCAGGGTCCCTCAGATATATTGTGTGTGATTCAAATGTATGTCAAAGGCCTTACATATGGTTGGTTTATACAGAAAGTTTTAGAAGTACACACTGTTTACTCAAGGGACTGGATTAACTTCTGCAGAGCTATTCTGGTCCACCTGTAAATACACGGACTAAAGGGCTTTATGAAATGTAGTTACTGTGTATTAGCAAGTGGCAATCTTTAAAACCTGGATATCTTGTGTTATGAACGCTGGAGGTTTGTTTTGGTTTCTGAACACCAAAAATGACAGGATCAGGCTATACAACTACTGGATACCATTTTTTTCCCCCCCACTTCAAAGCCATTTTTATCCCCCAATTCCATAGGGCTAAAAAAGTTGCGTTAAACTTGCTGTATAAACTGCTGCTGGGAATTACCCTCGTCCTGATGCCCTTGCGTAGATGAACAGCAAGGTGTGTATGGTGACTGACCAAGGAGACGAGAGGGGAGAGGACTGTGGTACTCCCAGCCCTACTCACACAGGAGCCTCACAGACTCCAGCCCAGGCACATCTGCAGCTGCCATGGCTGCTGAGAGTGACACGGCATTCTAAGAATTCCTACATGGAGGATGGTCACACCTAGTCTGAGGATGGCCTTCGTGCTGAACCTCGAGCTGCGCTCTCCGATTCACCATCCACACAGACAGTAAATTGTACCTTCATGTTGCCTCAGGCAGCCTTAGAAGGACAGTCTAGACTTACCCAAAAGGTTGGCTCAAAATAACTGAATCAGCCATTATCTCTGTTCTCTAAACTCATGACTTTGATGGAAAGCAAGAGGATTTTGTGGTAAAAGGAAAAAAAAAAAGCAGGGAGGTGGGGGGATGGGGCCAGAGTGTGTTTGCAGCTGCTGGCCATCAAATTTTCAATCAACATGACTGAGTTCCAGCTCCTGGGAAAGAGAGCTTTTGACAACATATTGACATAGCCTGAACTACAGTGGTCCAAGTGGCAGTGCTATAATTATAAGGATTATATTTAATATTTCACTTTGAAATGAAGGTCTGAAACACTGTTACACTCTCTCTCTCCTTAAAAGCTGGCCAAAATATGTCCTAGGAACCATTATGGTAATACACAAAGTTGGTAGGAAAAAAGAAACGTCAGAACTCAAATCATTATGAAAGAGGATCATGTGGCTGGCAGCTCAGGTCTGCTGGGAGACGAGCAGTGAGGAGGAAAAATGAGTGTAAAAGGAAGGGCAGTTGTATTTTCAGGAAAAATGAAAAGTAGTTTTTAAAAGTACAGAATTAACAGGTTTAAGGAAATAAGTAAATTGATAATTAATAAACTATTTACTTCTGAATTTGGATTCTTTTTGTAGCATGTTGTGGACTTCAGCCAGGCTGAGGCCTGTTTGTTGAACAAAGACCAAACCCTGCAAATATTTCTAGACTTGCTTAATTCGACACATCTTGATTTCAGGGCGATTACCCATGTGTGCACAATTAAGCACACGCATAACTGTTTCCGGGAACTGGGCCATAGAGGTAAGCAGCCGCATGTTGAAGACCAAGTGTATCTAGCTTGGAAGCATGCTGAACCAAAAGCTTTCAGAGAAGCAGAGAGAATGCATTTCTTTGGAAAACAAAATAATTGACTGTAGACTAGCATAATGACCAAAAATAAAAAGCTTGATCCTGCATTAGGCTGATGTTCCACAGTGCCACGTCCATAGAATTTCCCACAGGTCTTATTAGGAGGGGCAAATCAGGTCAGAATCAAGACTAAAAAACTCAGGTGTTGACATACCACAGCAGTGAGGGGGAGAGAAAAAGAGGAGGAGAGAGAAAAGGGAAAGGGAAAGGGGGAGGGGAAGGGGGAGGGGAAGGGGGAGGGGA
>JAWWES010000001.1:37241672-37330998 GCA_035583135.1 Lophotriccus pileatus
GGCCCCCGGGCGGTGACGGCCCCGCGGGGGGTTGACAGATCGGGGGGCGGGGGTCGCTAGGGCTGCGCCAGCATCGGCCGGCGGGAGGGGCGGGGGTCGGGGCCGGGCAGCCCCCGCCAAGGGGCGCCCGGGGAGGGGGGTACAGAGGGGGCTCCGCCGGGGGAGAAGGGCGAAAAAAAATCAAATAAAGCGAGCCACTGCCTCCAAAATGAATCCCTGGACGGAGGAGTTCTCCCTCGGGAATGAGTGAGACTTGGCAGGTTTATTAGGTTTATTTTATTTCGGGGGCGCGGGGGGGGTGGTGGTGGTGGTTATTCCTTGAAGTAGAAATTTAAGGCATTGCCGTGCTCGGCGGTGCGGAGAAACCCCCGGCGGACCGAAAATCCCGTAGGTTTGGTGAAGTGGGTTTGTTGGGGGGGGTCTTTCTTTTTTTTTTTTTTTTTTTTTTTTTTTTTAAGTCTTTAGTAAATGTGCAAATAAAGAGCCAGGGAAGGAGGAGGAGGAGGAGGCGGCTCGGGTTAGTTTAGTCTTTGTGCTTTCTCGTTTCTCTCGCCCTCTCGTTGCTGGCCACTCTCCGGCGTGTGACTGTGTCCGGCTGGCTGCCGCTAAACTGTAGTTCCTCTGAAAATCAGAGAGACGGATTCCCCGGTCCGGAACAATGTCAGTCAGTGGACTTCCAGACCACGCTTCGCCTTCACTTAATCCAGCCACTGGGTAAATCCGTATTGCTTTCAGTGCTCATTTCCCCCCTTAGTATTAAGCCGAAAGCTACGGACCCAGGCAAAGAGCTCCTCTCGCGTACTTTCCCTTATACTCGCAGATATTGAATAGTTTCAAGTACAGTTTCAAGAAAAGCACGGAGGAGGGAGGGGAGGAGGAAAGGGGAAGAGGGGGGAAAAAAACCCACCCAGCCCCTCTTCAGACAGTAATTACAAACGGAGAGTTGCACTTACAAACTTCCAGCATTTTGCCCCAAGAACAGTCCAGCGGCCACTTTTCCTTTGTGTTTTTGTATATTCCATGCCCGGCTCGGCGGGCGGGTGGCTGCCGGTGTGCTGTCGGCGCT
This sequence comes from Lophotriccus pileatus, assembly GCA_035583135.1. Lineage (NCBI taxonomy): Eukaryota > Metazoa > Chordata > Aves > Passeriformes > Tyrannidae > Lophotriccus > Lophotriccus pileatus. The sequence goes on from JAWWES010000001.1 coordinate 37,242,739, forward strand.
GCCGGTGCCGGCGCTGCCCGCGGCCCCTCGGCGCGGCGCGGCGCGGAGCGGAGCGGGGCGCTGCGGGGGCGGGGGGCGGGTGTCACCGGCGCAGGGAGAGCGCGGCCGGGGACGCGGCGCCCGGGAGGCCGGGGCGAGGCGCGGAGCCTCCCAGCGGCCGCCGAGGGGAGTCGGGCTGCCGCCGCCGCTCCCCGGGAGGTATGTGCATGGGAGGAAGCCGAGGAAATCCCCGCTGCCCTCCTTGCTCTGCACCTGAGTGCCGAGCCGGGCGCGGAGCGGAGCGGCCGCCGAGCAGCGCAGCCTCCCGCGCTCTCCCTCTTCTCCCGGCGGCGAGACCTTCAGGCGAGTACGAGGGAGTTCTCAAATAAATCACGGCGCTGCGCTGCTCTACCAGCTGGATTTCTCTGGAACAGACGGTAGAAAAACAAGCAGTGCCTTCTAGGGCGCTCGCATGCACGGGACGAGCGCACGACACGAGGTCAGGCTCGGGATGTGGGAGCTCTGCGCGCTGACAGGAGCTTCTTGGGTGTCCGGGGCAAGTCACGTAGCGCCGGCACTGTGGTTCCTCCCCGGGAAAGCCGCAGCCTTGGTGCTTCTCTCGCCCAGCTTTTCTATTTAGAGCAGGGCAATTTTAGGCTGCGAGATCTGGCCCATGGAACTGGCCTTGCTGCGACTGGCAGCCGTCAGGTTCTGCGTGTTGCTGTAGGTGAGCTGTGAAGGAGGATGCAGAAATAGCTGGGAGCTGGCCGCCTTTATTAAAGCAATATGCTGTTGTACTACCGTGGCTGCATTAGCCAAATTCCCAAATACCTCTGGGAATAAAAATGGCCCCCCAAGCACGCAAACACACATCCCTGATGGAAATCCTCTAAGGTCTTTTTGTACTAAGGTACAGCCCTTGGTACACGGGTGCATCTTCTCATTCAGTTCTGCAATGGGTCCAATCAGAAAAATGCACACTTTCATCACAGCATACCGAGAGCATTAAGCTGAGGATGAGTTGACGATAACTCTCTCAGGTGGTTTTATTGCCTTCCAAGGTCACGCAAATAAATACTTTGAATGCTAATGATGCAATGACACATTCCTAGATAATCCCCCAAACTATAAAAGATATACAGCATTGGACATACGGGAAATATGAAAGTCCCCTGCTTTAATGACCCCCATCTTCTTCATGTGGCAACAGGTTTCCAGAATCTGGCTCAGGGAGCACCAGCCAGAGCCCCCAGCATGTTCAGACCCATGTTTGTCTCAGCAAAGGCTTTGAGTCTTTGCCGAGGGACAAGGTCTGGGAGAGTGGGCTTGGGGATGTGCTACCTTCAGAGGAAGGCATTATTGCTAACAGGAAAAAGAGATTTGTTTGTTTGTTTAACTTTGAACAACTGAGGAAGAGAGGGTTATTATTTGATACATAGCAGTTACTTGCATCTGTTGAAAACAATGGGTTGGCACATCTGGAAAACAAAATGAAATTATAATGTTTGTAAAATAGTAGACAATGTTACCTTTGCTTCAGGCCTCACTTAGGCTTGTATTTGTTCTTTACAGCTCAATGTTACTGCTGTGTTTAGGAGGGTCAGTCACAGAACACATGTGCAACAGTAACAAACCAATCTCACGGAGAATAAACAGGGGTATTTTAAATGACAGCTTGGCTGGGATTTTCAAAGAGGCTGTGGGAATATGAAATCCGTGGTGCTGCTCCAGAGGCTACCAAGGCAGCTGGATGAGTTCTCTCTCTTACAAGATTTTGTAGAACTCAGTGACTGATCTTTCAAAACAAAGATTTTTTTTTTTCTTTATTCATTTTAACTTGAGAAGTTTAAGATTCACTTTTTGCCGAACAGCATCTCGTTCTGTCTGTGGTTTGATATCTCCCTTTCGGGGTGAGAGGCAGCTGGCTGCGGGGCTGCGCTGCGAGTCCCGCTCGCTCAATCCGCAGCAAATGCTGCCCCTGGTGTCTCAGAGCAGGAAATACCCCAAAGCCGTCCCTCGGCTTTACATGTTTTGTCCGGGAGACCCTGGCGAATGCTACCACCCCTGGATACCACCATCGGTTTTGGATAGGTTGTTGTCAATTTTCTTAAAAGCAAACCGTTCTTAACATGATCATAACATCCCTTGAGCTTTGTGTTACAGGCATTCTACTAAACACACACAGTATAAAATATTTAATGTAACAGGACCTGAACAATTAATTACTTTTTTTTCCCTTCTGTTGACACTGATTTGTGACCTTTTTACATGATATTGTAATCTCACATGAGCTGTCATGCTTGAGCATTTTGTCTGTGTGCATTCCCTACTGTTGTTGAAGCTCTGAGTTTCCCAGGTTGGCAGCCCTTTCCAGATCAGCTAAGCATTTATTTGTCATGGGGTCACAGCCAGACATCCCATTGTGGTAATAACTTTACAAAAATGGAACAAGAAGACTGAGCTGAACCTATGTCACCCAAAATCTCGAGTGCATACCTTGTTCATCTGCATTTAGAAATCATGTATCAAATTGCTTCAAGGTTGTATTAAACTCCACAGGAATGGCTTAATATCAATCCCGAGGAGGATTTTGCAAACTTGGAGCTTTGAATTTTCAGCCATTTCCAGTATTTGCTTTTCAGTGAGGGTTCTTGGCTATTTTGAAGGCCTACAGTTACACATACATGTATTTCCCAGGGTATTCCCAGCTAGGCAGGCTCATATCATGCTGCTTACATTGCAAATTGTTTAACTTTGAAGCAGAGTCTGACTGCACTTGAGTCAGTTTTCTTGTCTTTAAATTTTGGGCACAAGGTAGATCATATTTTTTACATTTTTTTTGTCTAATCTCTAAATGCAGATCAGAACTTGGAATTTCTTTCTTCTCAATGCAGAATCAAAAAGTCAACTTTTTTTAAGTGTCCTTTGTGTATGGTGGATATTTCTCTTGGAGTGGTATTGTATTTACATGTGCTTGTGTATCACATGTGTACACTAGCACACCCACTCTGTTTATCCAGACAGACTTACAGAAGGATAAAACCAGAAGTCTTTATTTATCCTAATAAAAGTAAACTAGAGGAGCTAAGCATGGGAATTGCCTGCAATTGCCTGCGGAACTGCTAAAAATAGCTGCTTTTTGGAAACAGAAGCCTTCACTGTTGAAAAAGTAACAGTAACAGCTATCTACTATTAGCAAACTACTTTCTTTCCAAAACCTGAAGGACACAGGGACAAAAATCACTTCTTATCATACTCCACTGCAAGAACTGGATAGAATGTAGACCAAAAAGGGCCTTCTGTCCCAGAAGTAAACCGTGTTGGTAAGCCTGATCCTGTGCATAAATACCTTGTGTGAACTTCATCATTATCACCGTCTCCAGTTACAGAACTTAAACTAGAACAGACTATCAAAACATTACAGGACCTAAAGTAATTTCCAAGTACGATCATTAATCACCCGCGCCAAGTCTAATCACATACCGAGCTCTCTTCATTGTTCCATTAAGACAGGTACTTTATCTTAATTAGAGCTACTGCTTCAAAAATTAACACTAAAGACAATTTAAAATGTCCTATCGGAACAAACATTTTATTCTCTCGCCTCCTAACTCCATTCAACTTCTCTGAAGAGGAAAAAAAAGCATGAAAGACTGGTCAGATTTCTGACTTCTCCCATCATTAGATATTTGCACAATTTTTTTCTGCTAGAAATATTCCTACTGAGTAATTCTATATATAGAAAGTCTCAGGGGGTAGAATCATCTTTGTGCTTCATGCTGTACAAGCACTAGCATTTACAGACTGACCTGGAAAATTTGATCTAAATTTTTACATATTTACTCTTCTAAACAATATTTTCATTTCCTGTGGTGAAGACAAATGAAAACATGATGTAATGATACTTCACATTTGCTGTCTTGCAGAAACACTTCAGGTAAAACAACAGCCACAAAAACCTTATCACTTCCTCCAATCTCAGTGAGGGGAATATCAGAGTTTAAGAGAGACTATACACACAAACATCATATTAGCCCCTGCAAAATCAAATATGTCTTTCTTACTGAAATAGAAATCAGTGATGTCAATTTGAGGCATTTTCTTAGTCCCACTGGTGATAGCACACACGAGATTAGTAAGCCTATGGAAGCACTTTCTACCAAGAAACTTCAGCAGGATACTTTTGGATCTCTGATAGCAACAGAAAAACATTGTTCTGGAAAAAAAAGTGCCTGCAGGAACACGTAGTAGATAACTTACACTTTTTAGGTGAATGGAGAGGAGGTGAGAAACAAGGTCTGGGATATGAAAGAATGAGTAAAATTCACTGAACAATTTTCAATCAAAATTCTTGAAATATTATCTTTAATCAGCAAGCCAGAATTTCCCAAACTTTTTTTTTTAATTTGGTAGCAAACAGCTTAAATGTAGCAAAATGAAGGAAAAGGAATAGAGAAGAATTCCTTCAGCTTCGGTAACCAGGGAGACAGATATGAGACATACCAAATCTCAGAATTTTATACATCTAACTCACAGTTATGGAGGAAGGTATGGAAAGAATATCTTCAACATAAGTTGAAAAATCTCAATCTGTATACTGAGAATTTTCATCTTGGTTTTGTAAATCTTGTATCAGTATGTGGTAAAAAGGAGAACTGATGCTATTAGTTCTCCCTAATAGCATATAAACCATTGCTTAATTTCAACTCCTTAAAAAAGTAAAGCCAGTTCATTTCTTGCAATGAATGCTGGAAATAGGGTAGTGAATGACAAATCTAAGGTGCAGTATCTGAATAAAAAACTCAGCAGATGTTAACTGTTAAGCTATACACCTGTTCAGTTGCCTTTCCAATCAACCTATTTGTTTCCAGTAGAGTGTAAAATCAATGTGGGGATTTCTTATGGACAAATACATGAAAAATCAGGTTTCATTAATTCTGCTTCTGAGAGAGTAACCCGTTAAAAGAATTCATAGTGTTAACATGTGATGGTTTTGGTCTAGGCCTTCCTGGTGATTGGCTTGTAACCGGGGAAGTGACCATGTATCCCAGTATTCCATACGATTTTTATGTAAACCGGGGTATAAATAAGAGAGAGATTAGAGACCTCGCTCTCTCTTCTGTTCTGGTGAGGTTTGGGAGCAGTGGGTCCCTGCGTTGGTCTCAGTTATCTGAGAGCTGAGGCCTGCAGAGGCTGCTGGTCCTGCCACACGGGAGGTCAGAGAGGGTTGGCCTTGTGATCTTGCTTCTCAGAGGGACGTGGTGAGAATTGCTTTACCAGTTATTTTACTAGTTCTCGGGTTTAATAGTGTATATTTGTTCCGTGTCCCTTTTTGTCCCTTTTTCCCCTTTCCCTTTGGGGAGTGTTTGGATTCCCTACACTGTGTACATAACATTTTAATTGTACATAACTGTAATATATATAAATACATATATCTTTATATAACCAGATTGATTTCGGGCCCTTCAATTTTTATAGTTTTTTCCTTTGTCCTGAGGCAAAAGGGAGGGGGAAAGGGGATTGCCACTGTGGGTTCGGGCATTTGGCAGGGAGCCAGGTCCAAACTATCACATAACAGTATCTTGCCTTTCACTAAGTTGCCATATTAGCCACAAAAGACTAATAATGTGCATACAGCAAGATGTAGGAACAGTTCCTAACTGGATTCAAGACACCGTGCCCTGCATGTTAGGCTACACCTGGTTAATTTCATATGCAGCACAAAATACAGGGACAGAAACACTGAATGATTAGGGTTGGAAGGGACCTTTAGAGATCATAATGGCTTGGGACATCTTCCACTAGACCAGGTTGCTCTGACCCATCCTGACCTGACCTTACACTCTTCTAGGAATGGGACACGCACAGCTTTTCTGGGCAACCTGTGCTAGTGCCTCACCACTGTCACAGCAAAGAATTTCTTCCCATCCATCTATACCTACCCTCCTTAAATTTAAAACTTGTTCATTGTCCTGTCACTACAGACCTTGGCAGAAAAGTGCCTCCCCATCTTCCTTGTACGCCCACTTTAAGTACTGAAAGGCTGCAATAAAGTCTCCTCTGTGCCTTCTCTTTTCCAAACTGAACAGCCCCAACCCTCTCAGCTTGTCTTCATGGGAGAGGCGCTCCAGCCCTCTGATCAATTTAGTGGCCCCTCCTCTAGACTTGCTCTAGCAGGTCCATGTCTTCCATCCCCAGAGCTGGATGAGGCACTCCAAGTGGGGTCTCACCAGAGTGGAGTAGAGAAGCAAAATCCCCTCCTTTGACCTGCTGGCCAAGCTGTTTTTGATGCAGCCCAGGACACGTGTGGCTTTCTGGGCTGCAAACGCACATGGCCGACACGTCCAGTTTTTCAGGATGGATGGTATCTTATTTAAACCTTCCTAACTCCTCAAAAATCTACTTGGGTTTGGGTTACAAGTAATTCTGGTAAGCCATGCATCCTGCTTCTGAGTAACTCCTACTTTCTGTTAAGTTACACTGTAAGAATTCCCACTTATCTTGCATGGGCACATTAATCCATTCTCTTAGGCTTGCAGTTACTGCAAGTTGCTGCCATTATGTTTGCACAACGTAATTTGATGTATAAAATCTGAGTAAATTGCCCCAGCTGCTTATCAGAGACAGCAATGTGGGCCCATGTATTCATTTAGATGGCTAAGCCAGACTCGGTCTGTATGATGCCTATAATGTGACTCATCACCTACTCTCTCAAGAGAGGAATGACTACTGTGCTGCAAATGTAGTCAGGACCGCAGAATATTTCCTCTGTTGCCTTGCAACTGTCTGTACTGATTCCTCAGAGGAGAAATAGACCTTTGCATTTGGGTTCTGTTTATTGTAACTATCATTCTAACTGGCTGGACTTACTTGCATATAGTGAGCAATAAGGAAGGTAAGATGCAAGTCATAAGTTCTTGTGTAACACAGCCTTACCTTTCCAAACACACCCATTTCAAAAGATCTCAGCATCTCCTACCTTTCCTACAATGCAGCTCAACATACATAGGTGGAAGTTATATTTTACAAGCAAATAGATATTGAGCTGTTATTTCTAAGAACAGAAGGAAACTTAAAATGATTTATGCAGTAAGGCTGGAGGACTGATTTGGTAAACCTTTGGGTTATTTTTAATATAGATGAGGAAAAAAAGATACAACATATTATCAAACAGCAGTTTAAATGCATATATGAATTTAGGTGTAGCCCAAAAAGAATCTTGAAGTCCAAGCAGAGATAAAGGGCATGTAGATAAAGCGGGCCATTCAAATTTTTATACGATGTCTTTCAAAAAGGTATATGATCACTTAATCAATTTTTTCTTCTTGGAAATTGTCTGCATCCTCCATGCAATCTTCAAGATCATTGTACCTCTGCAAATGAAATAAAACCCGTGTTATTTTATCAATGTTTAATAACTAGGTTACGTAAAGACTGCTTTTTCTTGTTCAACACATTACCAAACATGTCAATAACAATTTAGAAAGAACGATATCTGAAGGCTTTTTAAATGCAATTGTACTTCGAGTGGTCTTAAAATAGTGCATGAAGTGTTCCTGAATAATTCAAAGTACTTCAGTGTAAATAAACAGAATTCTAAAATATTCTGTGCCTTATGTACGTGTTTCCAATCTAAGTTAAAGCTCGAGTTTTTTGTGCTGCTGCTTTCAAACGAAAGAAGAGTTTGCCCTCCACAGAGCCAAGAGATCATGCAGCTGTCAAAAAGCTTCATGTCAAAAGTTGATACAAACTCTATGTGAGCACAGAAACATACCCGGGTTTGAAAGATTGGGTCAGCAGAAATGGATAAACAGTTAAGCTGAGTTGTGTTATACAAGGACAATAATTCAGAACTGATCAATTAAATCAGACATGTTATCTCAATGTAGTTTTATCTGCTTGGAAAAGGGTACAGGAAGTAATTCAAGCATACCTTCTGAATCCACCCACTCTCTTCCAAGTGACTGAAAAGTCGTTCTACAGTGTCTTTGACTGGTTCATCCTCAACACCATCCGATCCAGCAACAGAGCTGCAATCCACATACAGCTTGTACTTGAAGTGCTTCAAATTGTGATAAACTCTTGTACGATTTGCACACACTACGCCAACCTTCAAAACCTGGGCCAGAACAAACAAATCATTCTCTCTGATAGAACTGATTATCTTGACAATATATACAGAATTGGTAAGTTAGTCTAGTAAGACTTAATTAGTCAGTCCAGGAAATTTTTCTGAATAATGAATTAAACAGAATGATTCTTCATGCACAAAATCAGCACAAAACCATGTAGTTTTCACAGCCACAGCACAACGATTTTTGAACAAGCAGGCAGCCAGCATGTCTACGCAGTGGCAGCTTATCAGTATGGTCTTCTTGCAAACACAACCATGTTTATAATTGGTGGTATCTTTCCTATCTCCTGGTGGAACTTTGTTACAAAATCACTAACACTTTAGACAACCATCATATTGTGTAAGCGAGGAAGAAAAATTATTTGTTTACTTTTGCTTAATATGTAAGTACTTCCTAGGACATGAAATACCAGTTTTAACATTTTGTAGACTGATTAACATTCAATAAATACACAAATATACAAACAGACATACACTTCAAAACATTTATTTAATAAATATAAGGGGGTGTCAAATTTCATAAAAATAAAATCTGAAAACTGAGGTTTTGGTAGAATGGACATGTTAATCTGTGAGAGGTACAGCTAGGATACAATGCTGTAGAAATCAAAGCCTCTGCATCTCCCAGTTATTATCAGTTTTATTTCTAAGATTTCCATGCAGGAAAGACAGAACTGTCTTATTTCAGAGTTTTCTTTACAGCTGTATTTATAGATCAACAAGTGGTAAATATGCTTGCAACTACATAATCAGAGCATGGATTACAGTAAATTTGTTATCATCTATCAGCACTAACATGAAAATACCAAGTAATACATTTGTTACAGAAATCTTTGGCCATCCTAAATCTTCACGAAGTGTATATGAAATTGGAGATGTGGAGAGGGAGGAAGAGTCAATTTCCTCCTGCATTTAAGGATATCCTCCATTTCACAAGAGTATATTTTGTCCTACTTGTACAAGAACAGTAATTCCAGCAGATACAATGGCAAGTCAGATTCTATCCTCTCTAAGGAACCCACAGGTGCACCTATCACTAACCCAAGGAGATGAAGCCTATTAGGTAAGAAATCCATGTCTGGCTGGTTTTTGGGGGTCAGGTTTTCTACACTCAAAAGCAACATAATACACACATCAAGAAATTCAGCTCCTGATACATACCTGAGAAATGAATTTATTTTTCTGAAAAAAAAAACCCCTCATCAGCTTATCCTTCAAGAACAGCACTGTTTTGGACTAATGTCTTGTCACACTTTTGCAAGTAACAAGCACATAAATGGCTAAAGGTCAGAGTTCTTTGCATCAGTTATGCAAGCTGCAATTGTACTATTTCGCATTACACATACACATAATATAAAAGAACCAACTTGTATAAGCTGAAAAATGATTTCTTCTGAGCCACAATAGTGATACCTTTTATTGCTGCCATTGGTAATAATCTGAATTATCTCAAATTACAAGAAAGTTAAGTTTTAATTGATGCTTACAACCTACATTTTCAGAGAGCTTTTCCAAATGCATGACCAAATGTTTGCATCTGTGAGCAGCTCCCCAAAACACCTGACCTTAAATATATGAATATACTTAATTTCTGAAATATATTTTTATATAAAACCAGCAGCTCAATTGGTATCAGCAGACATAATATCACTGAAGTCAGAAGAGACACTCTTATAAGAAATTTTGATCTGACCTACAGTAAATGGTTATTAACTGCACTGTTAAACATCTTGAGATAAAAAATGCCTATTACTGTATTGGTATTCTCTATAGATGATGCAGACATTGTACCTACATGCAGCTCCATTTCTACTATCCCCAAAAAGGAAAAGCTAAGGCTTGTGTTCGGTGCTGCAGGTGCTTCTGAAGTGCAAGAACTACCAACCAATGCTTGATTTATTCAGATTTCCACAATTATCATTTCAAATACTGAAACAATCAAGAACTGAGCTGTGGCATTTTGTAGAGCATTTCAAAAGTTTCGAAGTATCCCAAGCAATGAGGTGTGGCACTTGGAACATTATTTGATACAAAATAGGAGATACAATCCTGCATCAAACTGATGGCCCAGTCCTTTCCCCTGTGACAACAGCTAGCAGGATTTTGGGACCCACTAATAATTTCCCTTCAAAAATATTGTGTGGCAATGAGTTTCCAGCTTATTTTTTTGCGAGGTGTAAAGTATTGTCACACTGGAGAAATGCCAAATGCAAATAGCTAAATATTGTACAAATGTAACTTATGCATTGCGGTTTTAAAGCAAGAACGATAGTCTAAAAATAAAGAGCTATTTCAGAATGCAGTGTTGGAAAGAATCTCAGTACTGTACTCATCCTAATTTTTTCCTCTCGCAGTTCTCAGTCCCTCTGTGCTAATGCTTAACTTATCTACTCAAGCTGGCCCTATCAGCCAAAGTTGTGTTAAATCACTTTGTATGGAATGCAGGAGCACGGCCTGACAATAGCAAAACATGTAGTGACTGAATCCATGTCCTCTAAGCATGTTTATAAACAGAAGTAGAACACCAAAAATGAGAGAGAATACAGTTTTTAATCCAGGTGATGCAGGAGCAAGAAATGTGGGGGACATCTACACGTCTAAACCGTTTGATTCCCCTGACTATGAAGAAATGAGAATTGGCACCTACACAGTGAACAATCACTGCAAGGCTAAGCAAAACTGGAACAGCTGTTTCTCTTCTCTTTCTACTGGCAAAGCAGAATACTTCAGAGATGAGAGAAAAGGAAAGTTTTGTGCAGAAGAAGGGGGTTGGAGGTCTGTCTTTGTTCTCTCTACATCCACTTTTCTCGGGTATTTTCAAACAAATCTATAGAAGACAGTCCAAATATGTGTTTCCACTCAATCTGATCTGCCGTTGCTGAACTACCTTCTCTATCAATCAATTAAGTTTGTGAAATGCCAGTTTTATGTAGCTCTGTGAGCTTTTTTTTTCTTTTTACTTTTTCCTCCTTACTTTTTTTCTCAATTGCCAGGACTAGTCGATCAACGCACTGTCAGCACAACTTTAAAGGCAACTTGAGAACAGTACTTTTAGCAGTCTAAATTGCAGGTCACCATAAGAACAAAAATGTTGCATTATAAAGACACTATCAAAAATTACTGGAAAGTGCTCAACTACTCTTCCTCCTGACTCTGTTCTACAGCCCCTGAGCTATACTGAGCATGCACATAGCAGACATGCCCCCAGATGCTACTCTACACAGGGTAAAAAAAGCTCTCATTTTCTACTGTTAAGCTGAAGAGGACAAAAATGAACTAGCAAGTTAGTTCAATATTCAGGATATTTCAAGTTTTTTCCAAAGTGAAAAACAGACAACGCTTTATGTAGTACAACAATTGGTCAGCAATGAGGGAATTGCTACTTTTATTTCCACAGTTAAGTTGGAAATTGAGAAAAGATTAAGTTCTTGTGCTAGTTCACATATTATTTCTTGTTAGGTAAGGAACACACTTCCCATGAAAAACTGAAATTTTTTTAATTAGTGATCTACATTTAGAGGCTTGTATGTAAGGAAGAATGACTACTACAGGCTGCAGTATCAGTGATGACTGCAGAGGACTCACTGTTTTCCTGCAATAAACTAGTGGCAAAACCTTGCTGGAAAAGCCTAGCTCTCCGGACGATCATGCACATACATACTTTTCAAAACAGTATCAGCAACTGCTGCTCAGAAAGGTCTGTAATCTAAGAAAAACTGGCACAGATATTCCTACCTCCCGCATTACACGCAGAGCCCAAAATGATGACATGGTAATCACATCAACACTCCTCAAATCTCTAAGTTTGAAAATTTGAAAAAAATCCAAACCATACAGGCTCCCACTTCAGTAAAGTGTACTCCCAGTCTGACAAGGGCTTCACTTCATTTTTGTGTAAGAAATCCCATTATACCTCATTATCAGATATACTGAAAAAAAGACTTGTTCTGAAACCTTTTTTCTTTTCAGAAAATACTGTGAGGAACTTCAGCTGTATTCAAAAATTCTTTTACACTCACAAAGAAAACAAAAACACCATCTGCACCTCATGAAAGGGAAGAAAGGCAAAACTTGGGTATCAGCTTGATAAACTATAGCAATATTTTACTCTTGACAAATTGCATGCTTTGAGGTTTTCATAAGAGGTCATGAATTACATTACCTAAGGAGATCATAACAATCACAATATGTAGCTGTAAATTTGAAACATTGACATCTAAATATTAGAAACACCTAGGTTTTTAAGAGTCAAAGTCTTCAAAAGGCTTAGCTGTGAAATAAAATTATGTTATGAAATTACTCTAGGTGACTCCTGAAGTTATCTAAATTGACTGCCTAATGCAACATGATGTTGCATTAGGCAGTCAATGCCAATGTTTGCACAGGAAAGATGTCTTTCACTCCAAAAATATAATTTTTAATCCAAAATGTTCTAGTAGAGACAACTGAGTGAGAAAAAGATGAAAGACTACCTAAAAGAAAATGTTCTCTAGTTTGGAAAAGTAGTTCTGATAATGCAGTAATGCAGAAAAGGCTCTAATAACATGTATTGATGTAGGTAGGAACAAGTCTTCTCAAAAGCAGATCAGCAACTTCAAGCGTCAGTGCAACAGTGATGCCAAGGTACTTCGTCCTGAGTGAATAGGAATGTGGGAAATAGCAGATGTGGAAAAAAATCTGAAGACTGAAGCAGTAAATTCTGACTAGGTCGCACTTGGACTATTAGGGGATCAGGGCACTGTTTCAGTGTTTGGACCTAGAGCAAACAAGAACTGCTGGAATGCACGTGGATGCTCCAAATGCTAGAGGAATAGTAGGCATGAATTAGCAAATCTAGTGACCCAACGTAGAGCCAACCTTACTTGTCACAAAATAGAAAACACAATCATTCAAGGGAGATGACTGTCCATCATACAGGAAGTTACTTTTACAATGTTTCTGAAAGCTAATCAGTGAAAGATCCCTGCTGGGAAAGTCTTAAGGGCATTATAAGCACACACAAAGGGAAAGGGCTTTCAAGAGATCTACCCTCAGTGAAAAGGCATTCTGATATTTAGAATATATGAAAATAGGAGGAAAATGTAATTCTTTATTTAAAGTCTCAGACTCCTGGCATACAAACATAGGATCTTATCAAGATCAAAAAAAAAAGTTATAGCATTTCTCTGGTACTTGGTGAATGCCATGCACGTGCAGAGTATTAGTCATGTAATTTCTTTACCACTATTTTCCCTTCTTTTAAGATATGCATCTGCTTTAGGATTCTCAATCTTCTATTAATTGTTATCTGACAAAACAAGAAGCTACTTTAGAAATAACTGCGTACTCATATTAGTACTTTGGTTAGTATGTAAATCTTCCTGTGTGCTGTCAGCCTCCTTGATACAGAGTTTCAGACTGCTTCCCCAAGTACCACAAAAGACAAGCATGCTGAATAGGTTGCCATGTACCTAGAGTTTCCTTCTTGCCCTGGATGGGACTCTAACTGTAGAGATTTGAAGCAGAGAAAAGGGTAGAGGCAAATGTCAATTCTGACTTAAGGGAAAGAGTTACCAATAACCCCGTCATATGTCTTATAGCTCTTTATCCTTTATCATGAAGCCCAGCTCGTGGCTGGGTACGCTTATTAGCATTTACATCTCCTACATCCAGTACTAATATTAGGTGGTAAAAGTGGGGAGGAAATATTGCACGGATCATTGTGACGCAGGCAAAACCAAAGATCACAGAAAAAGAGCTAATTTATTTTCTTGAAAAAAATTGGATTTATTTGAGGATACTTTTCATTACCTCTTTGCCAACATATAAGAAAGAGGGAAGGGGCAGGGTCCACGCAGACGGGAATGCCTCCATTCATCTTTTCAAGTTCTAAGGAACTTCCTTCATAATAATTCCTAGGTAAATCCAAGTCTATACTTCTGACTATAAAATGGTCCTCATATCTAAAAATTAATAGAGTTTAAACAAGGAAATACTCGCCTAACACTCGACTCTATCATTATAGACATTGGATGTGTTGATAGGTGAGTTTTTGTAATAGTACACAAAGCTTAAAAAGAGTGACTGAAGTTACCTGCTTGTCATTTGACATGAAGTCATCCACTTCCAAAGTTTTACTATTATAAAGCTGTCCAGAGAGCAACACATTAAACTTACAATACCGCTTCAATTCACAGGCCTGACAAGACATATATTTTGGATTTTTCAAGATTATGCGAATATCTGGGTAACAATCCACACGCTCCTGAAAAACAGAATTCAGATAACATTAAATAATCTCTGTAAAGTGAATGATGCCTCAAATAGAGTGCCGAGTACTCTGTACTCACAAAAAAATAGTCCAAGAAAAACAAGAGAGACTCAAATCTGCAATTTTTCATCATTCGGTTGTGAACACAGACCTTCTCCATCATTTTCCAACACTTCACTCAGTTCACTCTAGTTCATAAATTCTTTCTTTTGGCTTCAGACCTAGAGAATGGCTTCTGCATCGTGGCAGAATTTTTCTCACATCATTGTTTGTCTGTTTGTTTTTCTTTTTGGGGGGGTAGGGGTGCAATTACATCAGTTGTTCTCCTTCAAATAAATACACTGTCTCTCTGCACTGGCCAGACCCCATTATTACAATGATTATTAGATCACTGCACGTATCACACTAAAACTATCCTAGTAATATGCGTATGATGACTCTGTTCCTGTATAGTGACTTCATTTTTTGTAATACTAGTTGAAGATCCCTGAGCATACTAGTTAATCTTTTTGTGGGAGGAGGAAGAAATTTGGTTATAACATTTATCAAGTCATTAAAAAATCCTCAAAAAGTCATCTGCTGAAGTTAGCAGGAGAAGCATTCAGGTAGCTGAGAAGAGATTCTGTCCTGCTACCTGAATGTTTATCTGGTTATCAACAAATAAAATATTTCTGATTATTTATAAGCATAGAAACAAATTACTTAAGTTAAAGAACAATGAGTTTCTACTAAAAAGTATATATAACTATAGTGATTATTATATCTTTACAGAGAATTACAGTGTTTTAAAAAAAACAAAACGTCAGTAATGCTTTGATTTGGAGCCCACTTCACTGTTCAAAGTAGAATCTACATACCTTGTATCGATCTTTCCAGCGACTTCTAGCGATTAAGTTCTCAAGCCGAGGCTGAATGAAGCGGTCATCCAAATAATGAAGTGAGAGCAACATGTCCTGTGCATACTTCTTTTGTCTTGTTCCATCTGTCAGTGAGAATCATTAGTAATTTGCTGATCACCCTTTGTTGTGCAAGTTTCTTGAGATAAAATTTGCAAGGACACAATGCTTCAGCATACTAAAAACTATGAATGATTTTAATAAATTATTACTCAATATGTTTGCTACTGTTACCCATAAAAGTGATCCATGCATCTTTGATGAAGGAACATATTTAATTATTTTAAAAGTGGTACATGACTAAACTCCACAATCAAGGTTAAAGTGAAAAGCTGTCATTCCAAATAGAGATCCATTGACTCAATCCAATTTAAAAGAATGGAAAAGGAGGAAGGAGGGGAGAAATGTCTTGCTTTTTGTCTAATCTATTTAAGTTGTTCTTAATGTATAAGGGGGGTGGTTGCAGTCCATGAAAACAAACTGCTCTGAGCTACTTCACAGCACAAATTTTGACAACCCTCTTTGTCACTTGTAAAGAGCACAGAGAAACTGACCTCTACACTCCAGCAGCACAATCAGATGCCTTGAGTTAGGCAGCGTAAGTACTTCCAAATACTTACTTAAGCAAAATAAATAAACAAGCATGAGGATGAGTAAAACTACAACTGTTCCACTACTATTTCCCAAATACACACTGAACCCCAGGAATTAAATAGGACTTCTATAGGTGCAGGTCAATGCATGCTGTCCTGGAACTTCAGCATGTACAGACATACAACTTAACACAGCTACCTTCTCATGTCTTCTGGCAATACTGTTATCAAAAAAACCCCACCAGAACTGAGAAGGACCACTGTCTACCTAGCTTTCTATATAAAACTCTTAAATTGTCATAGATTTCATAATTGCAATTAACTGTTTTTCCCTATGCACTTTACACACACACACACATTTGCAGTATAAGCATGTCCTAGACCATAAAAAAATCCCTCGCAATAAAAAGCAAGTCTGAACTCTAATACTATACTAGCTACTCTTGATACAAGCTAGTGAAGAGATTCACTTTCATTAACTCAGAAAAATCTATTCTACATTACAAAAATACTTCCTTTGTAATGCTAGGCTATGTTCATACTATTCAATGTTCATGTATGACCTCCAGCTCCCCCGCAGAGCTCTACTTCCAGCACCTTGGTAGTAAATTGCTACATTTTGTAGAGCAGATACCACTTGAAATAGAAGGAAGCTATTACAACATTAATCTGGCAAAGTTTACTTATTACTTTTCACAAGCTTGTTTTCACTTGGTGAAACAAAACAAAGCAAACACCTGAAGGAACTTAGCAGTGCTAGATAAAAGACACTTTTAACTCTAACAATATACAACCTTTATTCTGAGGTCTGTGGTATACTTCAGCTTCTCTGTTTCCTCTTAGTTCTGGTAACACCAAAACTTCCTCTCTTTGGCACTTTACTGACTCTTCCACAATCTGACACTGACAGTTCTCTCCTTAATCCCATCTTTAGAGTGCTTTTGAAACTACATGTGAGGTTGTCATTCAGCCCCACTAGGCCAAACGCCAAAAAGCACTTCCCCAGAAAGAACAAGACAAGTAGTACTGACTGCTGCTGAACCTTATTTACCTGAAAGCACAAATATTAAAAAAAGGGAAAGCAAAAAAAATCAGATACAGAGTCATTACCATAGCTAAAACTATTTATTACCAAATTCCTCACAAAAAAAACTACGGAGCACAAAAGATTTTGACAAATCAGCTGACCTTGCACAGTTTTCATTGAGATATCTGCTTTGAAACTAATTTTGCTTTCATGCTGGAAAGGTTACTACTGAGCAGTAACACAGAAACATTCCCTTCATCTCAAGATGGCATTTTAAGCCTTCTAAGCTTAAAAGAATTAAGTCTACACGTTTTTCCAAGTCTATCCTCCCTTCCCCTGCCAAAGACACAGTGCAGAAAAACCACACACAGATTTCAGGACTCAGTTCTATACTATAATCAGGAGAGACACTCTTCCCTAGAAAAAATGGCTTTGTATAACTTTGAATGCACTATTATATTATGTGATTTACTTACCATATAATGAACTCAGAAAAGTGTCATCAATTGTATTTATGAGGAAAGCCTTTACTATTCTTTTGAGGTGTACATAATGATCACAGCGAGGTACTGGGAAGAAAGCAGTATCATCAGAATTTACCAAAAAAAGGGGAAAAAAAACAGAGAAAAAAAAGAAAGCAATATTAGAAGTTCTGTAAGAAGAATTATTTTTTTCCATGATGGTGAATTTAGAATTTTGAAGTTACTTAAATATTTAAATTTAGAAATAATTGCAAGGTACAACATCCATACCCTTAAGATTCTGCCTTTAAATTGTACTTCTCATCCCAATGATCCTACACAATTTTAGCATCCTCAAGTCACATATGCTTTCAGAAAGAAGAGCCCATAGAAAGAGCTGCAAACACTAAAAGAAGTGAATATTTTGTGCTATGAACAGCAGTAAATAATGCAAAACAGAGAAGACCAGGGTTATGTTGTGGTTTTTTGGTTGTTTGTGGGGAGTTGTTCTTGTTGTTTTGATTTTGGTTGTTTTAATTTTTTCTATCTTTCTTTCAAATACACACAATTCTGCTGAGGTCTTCATTGGGGAATAAATACCACAAATGCTTGTGATCCCCTACCCTAGTACGGACTACCCAGTCAGTACATACCTGCTTCTGAACAATATAATATAGAAGAAAATAACTCATATAAAGTTCTATTTCAGATGTCTCTGCTCCACCCAGAAACCTGTTCTCATAAAAGAACAACTTTAAGTTTTCTTGCTCTGTGCAGTTTGGCCAATCTTGACCAATGAAGTCAGAAACCTCTCTAGACCTCTACTCCCAAGTCTCACCACCACAGAATAAAAATACATTAAAAAAAAATCCCAAGCCCCAAACTCTCAAACTCATGGCAAGAACAGAATTTGGACAGAATTAATACAGCTGCTCTTAGCACATATCACAAGATCACAGGATGGAGGATGATGCTTTCAGGTCTCCACAGGAATGACTGTGGCATCGGCAATCTTAAATCACACCAACTTAAAAAATTCTGTGCAATAAAATTTCCCGTCCTTCCTCTGAAATTAAACCCTCTCTTTAATTAAGATACTGAAAGACTGCAAAAGTTGACTGTGGAAATCAGACTGCTTTCACAATAAATTGAGGCCTTTAGGAATCTGCTTAAAAATTATCATATCTTATTACCTAGTATTTGTATTTAGCCCATTAATCTTTGTAACAGTACTACAAACACGTTATACATATGGAATTACCACTAATTTGATCTTACACTGTGGGATGTAGTATGACAGCAACTCGCTGTTTGACATATTTAGTTGCTTTTGTTGTGGCTGATTTTCACTCTTTACGTGCTCCGTGTTGTTGTCATCATCATTATCACCATCTTCTTCTTCATCTTCCTCTACTATAAAATCTTTCATGCTGTCAGTGTCAGTTTCACTACCTTCTGCTGGTGTGAGGGGCAAGTGACCGAGCGGTTCTTCTTCTGTTTCTGCTTCACTATTAGAATCCTAATTAAATTTTAAAAGGTACTTCAAACAAGAATTTTCAGGATTTGCACTGATAAAATACTACATATACTAGCTAAGATTTTTGACCATTTCATTACACTATTTGTTCAATTAACGAGCAGGCATACATTTCCAAAAAATACATCATTCTGTACTATATGACAATTACTTTCAGATTTAAATTAGCCATCTCCATGTACCTCTCTTCAGTTTATTTGCAGGAATTAAGCTAACATGAGATCTCCAAGTTACTTCAGCTTACTTCAGTTATTCTGCTTCCTGATAAACAGGATTTGACAGCTTTTCAGCAGTCAATATTATCTAGTTAATGTAACTATTAAAACGTGACAGAATTACTGATTTGTCATGCATTCAAAACCAAACAATCCCACTGATTTATACCTATTAGTCTCCGCCTTTCCTCACATTAAATATTTTCTCCAATTAAATTTCAAAGATAAAACCCAGACCTCCCAACTTGCACTGCTGCAAGATCTCCGAGTTGCGCTTTTTCTTGCAAGTTCTTTCAGTTTTGCAAACACTTTCTGTTTCCTAGTAGAAACATTTTCTGTAGGGCATGTTTTATCAGGTTGCTCTTCTTTGGAACTGTCATCCTCATCCATTATGCAGCGTCGTTTAGCAAAAACTTTTCTAACCAGTATGTCACTGTCCTGACTTTCATCACTGTCATACAAGACAGAGGTGTTCGACCTCTTACGCTTCCCAG
This sequence comes from Lophotriccus pileatus, assembly GCA_035583135.1. Lineage (NCBI taxonomy): Eukaryota > Metazoa > Chordata > Aves > Passeriformes > Tyrannidae > Lophotriccus > Lophotriccus pileatus. Next base: position 37,262,325 of record JAWWES010000001.1, read on the forward strand.
GCACAATGCACTCATCCTCCCCATCATCTGTTCCTTCCTTATTGTGGCCTTTTTCTTCCTGATCTGAAAGCCTGCTCTTCACAAAAGTTTCCTCCTTTTCATCTGTTTCACTTTCTGATGTGGTAGGCTCCTCCTCCTCAGAGGTAGCTGAGGATTCGTCACTGCTGTCAAGCAGTATGAGTTCCCTTTTAGTACGCCTCCAATCGACCCGGGATTTGGACAGCTCTCTTCCTGCTGCCTTATTTCTTGTTTCGTATCTTCTGACAGGTGCTTTTATCTCCATTGGGAGGCTGTGGCAACACACCAAAATATAAACTGGTAAAGCAAAACACTTATTATGCTATTAAAAAAAAAAAAAAAGTATATAGGCATACATATTTTGTTAGGCATACATATTTTGTTATACGCACTTATGACTTAACAGTACCATTAAGAGACACGCGTGGAAACCAGCACCAAACAAAACTAAGCCTGCACAGTAACTTCTGAAGGCAATACACCTTACGGAAAACATGCAAAAAAGCAGAACCGCCCGCGCCCAGCGGCGCTTCCAGATAAACTGAAGAACTCAGGTCTGAAGCGCAGCTACCCGTCCCACCCTCCTCTCCCAGCCCTGGAAGCCTCCAGGTCCGTTCTGGACCTGCTCCGACGGGCGGGACCGCTCGCTCGGGACCAGCGCCTTCGGGCCCCGCTGCGGAGCGGCCCGCGCCGACAGCTCAGCTGCTGCCCCTTACCCTGCCCGCCCCGCAGCGAGGCCCGAGGGGTCCCGCGCCGAGCTGTGCCGGTCCCGCTCCACAGGCCGGGACAGGCCGGGCCGAGCGCGAACCCCCGCACCCTCGCTCACGCGCGGCCCTTACCGCGCCGCCGTGGCCGTTTCCCGCCGCCCGGGCCCCGCCCCGCTGCGAGCGGAGGCTCCGCCCCCCCGGCAGCTCCGCGCACCGCGATTGGCCATCGCCCCCTGTCACTCAGCCCGCCGCTGTGTTTACGGAAGTGCTGTCAGGCCGCGGCGGGGGTTGGTGCGCAGTGGCGGGAGAGTTCGTGTTCGCAGGTTCGAGTCCCGCCTAGGCAGGTCTCAGGCAGCTCTGGCGTGTGGTGGTTTAGTTGTTTCTGTCCGGCCTAGATGCATTCCTGAGGAAAAAAATCTGTGTGGGCTTTTGAGGTACGGCACCTCCCCAAAGGGGTTGACAGGAACCACCGCTGGTCTGGTCTGAGGCGCACCCCGTCACAACAGCTGCCGGCGCTCAGCTCCTCTGCAGCCCTGGCAACAAACTCGGCGGATTAATGAGGAGCGGCTGAGGGAGCTGGGGATGTTTAGCCTGGAGAAAAGGAGGCTCAGGGGGGCCCGATTGCTCTCCACAACTACCTGAAAGGAGCTTGTGTCCAGGTGGGGGTCGGTCTCTTCTTCAAGACAACGAGTGACAGGTCAAGAGGAAACGGCCTGAAGTTGTGCCAGCGGAGGTTTACACTGGATCCTAGGAAGTATTTCTTCACTGAAAGGGTTGTCAAGCATTAGAACAGCCTGCCAAGGGAAATGATTGAGTCAACATCCCTAGAAGTGTTCAAAAACACCCATGTGCACTTGAGGACATGGTTTAGTGGTGAATGTGGTGGTACTGGGATGATGGTTGGGCTTGATGATCTTAAAGGTCTTCTTCAAACTTAATGATTCAGCGATTCTGTGAATAATGACCTTCTGCTGTTGTTCTGAGTAAGATGTCTGTTGAATAGGATGCTAATATGCTTACAAAATACATTTTAATAACAAGATTCATGTCTTAAATTTTCTCTGCTTTGCTTGGTCTGGGGCAGAAAACTACTGCTACCTTGGAACTCATTCTGTTGACACTTTTTGTACCGTTTTAGCAAGATCTTGAAATCGGTTCCATGTATTTCTTAAAAAATAGCTGGCAACAAAACTACAAGGAAAGGAAATCCTGGAAATGAAAGACAATTATTTCTCATCTTATTTGCATAGCACTGCTATGACATTGACATGGCAAAGAGATGTGGACGGGTGTTTATATACACGGTGGGTTGAATTCCCAACAAAATGTTTACATTGCAAGGATTATGATGATTATAATTCAAGGATTATATTGCATTAAGGGATTTATAGTCCTGGGCTGACATTGGTTTTAATTGCTTTAAATTTAAATTCAGTACGTGAATTTTCAAATAAAAGGATCAGAGTTTTCCCATGATTTAATATTTCCTCCGAAGTGAGTGGAACTGAACATTTCAGAGTACTGCTCTTCATCGCGTGTCTTGCTTCCAACGTCGCCACCTTGTGACAAAAGGGGTGAAGGAAACCTAGTAGTTTTACGCGTGCAGTACACCAGATGGAAATAAAGTAGCTACAATGAAAATACTGTATGTAACTGAAGAAAATGTATAGTAAATAAATTTTTTTACTTGAATGACATGAAGAGTTTTAATTATGAATAGTGGCTTCTGAAGGACAGCCAAGAAGTTATTATTCTTCACAGTGCTGAAAGGTCTTATATCCTGATTTTTTGAATGATTTTTCAGGGGAGTCTACAGTGTGAGTCACGTGTGTCCTCAGATTTCAGTAGCAGACTTCCAGTCAAGAGAGATGAGTTTTCCAAACAGACCAGTTTTCGTCAAAGCTCCTCTCTAAATTTCTTAGTATGTTGCCTACACATTGAGGAAACTCAGTTATCACATAAAAAGTAAATTCAGTTGATTTTCATGTATACCAAAGCCTTTTTGTGGAGCCTGTGCAATCACTATGTGATGGTGATAGCATCTTGCCAGTACTGAGTTTTCTATTTTACTAGCCCACTCTCGTATGATTTTAGATATCAGAGAAATTAATATGTTGGAAATTTTATTTCAAGTAGCAGCCCCCACTAGCCCCTTCTGTTCCTGTCTGCTTTAGCTGCTGAGTATTTGCTATACTGCTTTCAAACTGGTCTGTTAGTTGTCTGGCTGTTGCTATGTGTTCACACTGCAGTTTCTCTGAAGCTTGAGCTCTTCTGGGGTTCGGTAATGTACAGGATTATATGAACATTCCTTCCATAAAACAGACCCTTCCTGCTTGGGGTATTCTCCTTTCCCTAAGGTAAGCAGTGGGAAGCTCAGAGCCCACAGTTCCCAGGGACTGTTTCCTGCAGCAGTGCAGCCTTTGCAAACACTCCATGACTTCCAGGCATATTGAGCATTAGGCTGGCTCATGCCCAAATAGCAGTGCTGAATTTACCCCAGCTGGAAAAAAGTTTAAAAAAAACCCTAAAACAAACAAAACAACACAAAAAGCTTTTTCTAATTTTTAAACTTACGAGGAGGTTTAGGCCTGTCTGGAACTGGCACAGCACAAAGGTGACTCTCACTCTCTGACAGATTGCAACGACTCAACAGCTCGTTAGAGCAGAAATGGCAACTCACCTCTGAGTTTGCCAATAAGTGGTTTAGCCAACAGAAGCTGTGACAATGAGCTTTAATGCTTTCAAAATAAATTTTCAGCATTGCAGTTCCTTAGAAGGGATTTTTTACTGGTCATGAGATTATGTCACCAGGGACTCCCCATCTCCTACACCAAACACGCTGCTCATGTCTATTGATGTCGTGCATTAAGTAGAGACGTAAATTAACCACATGGTAACAGTTTTATCACCAGAAAGAGCTGCTAGGACTCATAGGGAGGCCCCCAAGTAAGACTATGCCTAAAGTGTAGAAATTGAACATAGGTTATCTTCTTTTAATTTTGTTCTGTCTCTTATTCTTTCTTTCTGTCTCTGTTGAACACAACCTTCTATATGGTATATGAAGAGAATATTACAGGGAACTTGTTGTCTTGCATTTCTCTGCCTCCTATTTCTCATCGATGGAAGACCATTTCCCTAATTTTATGGAGAATCTCTGCAAATGATAAGCTTGGCCAGAAGCCCTGGGAGCTGCTGGCTGACTTTGATGTGATTCTTGTCATTTTTTTTGGCTATTGCTCTGTAGTCAGTAGCAACAGAGAAATTTCCCTTAATAGTTATAATTTCTTAACAGAAAATATTTTAAGATTCTATTTCAATGCCTATTTTAAAAAATGTTCATCTCCATTTAGAATAAAAATGTTTCAAAAAAATTAAAAAGTTTTCTAGAGCATAGAATAATTCTAAATACTCTAGTAATTTAGAGTATTCAAATAGTAATTCTAATATTACTATTAGAATAGTAATTCTAAATACCTTCCCTCCTCACCCCCTTTTGCTAGTAGTATTTAACAAATGTTAGTATGTGTTTAACACAGAATGTTTGTTAAAACTTTTCTCAGAGACTGGAATTCATTTCTGCACAGAAGCCTTTTTATGGAATTAAATGGGGTTTGTGAGATCCTTAATCCTGATTCTGGCTCTGTGTAGTGTTGAATTTCATAGAAAGAGTTAGTTTCAGACAAAAGAGGCCAGCGGAGCTAACATTTAATCTCTTTTTGAAACACTGAGAGCATTCTGGTCTTCGGAGATTCTGAAATGATGGTCCATATACAAAAGTTTTCTTTGTGTGTCTTATAGGCTGGATCAAAATTGCTAGATGACTTGCATGTTTATTTTGTCAGCAGTGCCTTTGTGGGTTCTTGTTGTCCCTGCTATTTGAAAGCCCTAGTAATTGATAAAATATGTAGTTTACCTTGCCACTTGTGTGTGAGGTTGAAATCTTTTGTCTTCGGTACCTGGAGTATATACAGGCTAATAGTAGGATGGTACAAGGCTGAATGTAGTTAAGGTTCATTATCACTATTTGAAGATCATCTATATTTCAATCCAGTTCTACTCCAGCAAAACTCAGTTTATTCTACTTTCACTGCCACAAGATATCAAAAATACCTTGGTCTTTCAAAGTTATGGAGTATGAACTACATCCTTCTGTGCTGAAGTAAGACACTGAGGAGTAAATAGTATTTGATTTTTATCTGGCGCTGGTATAAGGCTGAGGCATTCCTACACAAACCTGGAAAGGTTCTGTTGGATGTCGAGGTTTAGGTATCATTGGACATAACTTTGACCATATTGATGTGCTAAATTTTGAGCAAGAGCGGTGCAAGGTATACTTGCTAGCATCCACCAGAACTGTGTAATGAAGGTCAGGATTTTTTTGCGTTGAGGGGACTTGCGGGGAGTGGTATTTTATCCTACTTTCGGAGCTTTTCACCTTAATTTTGATATTTCTTGAAGAATTTATTTTTATCTTTTAGAGTGGTTTCTTTTCTTTTTGTCACAGACGACATAAAATCCCTTGGCAGCAGTACTCTAGCTGGACAATCTTTTGCCAGGAGGAATGTGATGAGTCATGATGTGTGACCAGAATAGTTGTGCTGTGAAAATTGCCAAGAGTAGATGGAGTTGCACCCACGAAACTGTGCATAGGTACTCTAATATATTTGATCTGGGACAGCAGAAACAAGGAGTGCTTAGAATGAAATATAGTGTCAAAAGTGTTTATCTGCTTCTTAGTGCATCTGCACTAACTTCTTACCATGATAATATACTGGAGTCTCTATACCTGCAAAGCCTTTCAGCTTTAACTTAGTCGTTGTTTTTGGCCTGGCTTAATTAACAGCTATTAAAACTTTCTTTTGTGTCTTTCCTTTCATTATATATATAAAGTAAGCATTTAAACTATAATGCAGAGACCACCTGACTGGTTAACCTAACCTAACCTGTACTACAAAGAGAATACCCAAAAAAAGTATATACAAATAAACTGACATCCCTACAAATAATTTCTTATTGTGCCATTTATTTCTTATTTAATTTAGGGAATGAAAGTGAGGTAACCCTATTTTGAGGAGGTGCAATTTACATATTCTATCTGTAAAGGTTATAAACCTATTAAATTAATTTGCGTAATAGCAAAGTCAGAATAAAGGATTGTTTCATCTCATGGCTAATGGTTCTTCTCCCAGATTTACTATTTGAATAAAGCACCCTTCATCTGAAGGTATTGTTTGTATTCAGATCCTTGGCAAAAGGAAGAGATACAGATACCAGGACAGTTGCACTCAGATTATGAGTTTTGAGTCTTAACCTGCTGCTGGTGGAGCCAACAACAGAAGTTCAACTGACTTCAACCACAGGTACTCAGACCCTGAAAGACCAGCACAGGAAAAGAGATGTGTGAAGAGATACATAAGAGAAAAAGAGAAAGCAGGTTTGTCTGGTCTTCTTTGAAATAGATATATAATAGATTTTAAAATGTTACTTTTATTTTACTTTACACATTTGGACTATATGAAAAAACTAGATCACATGGAGTGTTATTTAAATGTTAAAATAATTAAAATAGAAGATGGATTTTCACTTTAAATATTTATCTTTGCAATTCTTTTTTTTTTTTCCTTATTACTGTGAAATTTGCTCATCTGCTCTGGTTCAGTAATCTCCCTTATATTCTTTTGTATCTGCTTACCTCTCATTCAAGAACTGGCCTGTTGTACAGCAACACACTACTTCAGAGGGCTTATCTTTCCATCTTTAAAATCTGGGAATCTTTCAGCATAATTGGGGATATATGTACAAAAGAACACTATTAGCAATATGTAATATGTATCAAAAGTACCCAAAAGAAAGCTGTAGGCAAGACAGACAGAAATGCTGGTACCCAGTAAGTAATCAAATATTATGTTCTTAAGCATAAGTTCTTTGTAAGTGCAATAACATTGTTTTCTTAACAAAATATGCTCACTCAGTGTCCTTAGTATAGGTATGGTCTTTTCAGAGACCAGATGGTGAAGTGGTCTTCACCTTAACTCTGTATTTAGAGTTTCCCACCCCCTCTACTATATGCTTGCCCTTCCCTCCAGAAATAGCCTTTGAGTTCACAGCGAGCCCAGCTACATGGTGTTGAGGTTGGGATGTGGCCTCTGGTAAGCCAAAGGAAAAGCCAAATGAAAGAGTATTGCAAAAACCTCCTGTCTTGAAATTCTGCCTTGAAATTATCAAAACCACAGACCAGTTGGTAGAGACCAGTACAGGATCTCAGCTGCTGAGGTAATCCGCTTCCTTTGAGATTACAGAGATCAGAAATATTCAAGCCTCTACCTCCTTTACCCACACTTCCAAACATACTAGCACAGAATAGCAGTGTTTTCAGCAAGGTGAAATAGGCCTGATTTAAAAAAAAAAAACAAACAAAACTGTTTACTGAGTAAGCAGTCACAAGCTGAATTCCCCCTGAACACTGTGAATGATGAAATAATTTTGGCCATGTGAAAAGCCTCAAAGACCTGTGCCCTTAGAGGGCTGGGCTAGATTTTTATCTTAGATTTCTTAGGCTATGTAGTTTGTCAGTTCCTTTCCCATGGCTTTTCTATTTCTGATGTTATCTAACTAAGCGTACTTTCCCATTCAGACCTAGGGGTACATAGTTCATTAACTGGTGTCTTGTATTTTAGCTTCACAACATGCTTAGGAATTGTCACAGCTACATTTTAAGCACATGGGGTTATTGTGGAAGGGAAAGAAAGTTCTTGGTGGGGAGTGTTGGTAAAGTTGCTTTTATTAGATATGGATGTTTGCTGGTAGCTTAAGTTTAAAATTTATGCTGACTGTAATTTTCATTTGTTAAAAGGCTTTTGCATTCCCCCCTCCTTTTTTTTTTTTTTTTTTTTGGTGTAATTTGGCTTATTAAAAAAAACCAAACAAATCTGATTAGTACTTTTTATAAATTCCCATGACATATTTAAACGACTTCTTTCTGTCTGAAGAGAAATCTCTCTTTCTGTCCTACAAGTTATATAACCAATTGTGAGCAAAACTGGTCACAATGAATAATTTCCTTGAGATTTCTATGATTGCTCATATGAAACACTTAGGAATTTCTTACATTTTAATGTAATGATATCATGCAATTATATGGATTTTTGTTTTCACATAAGAGGCCTCCTTCAGTAGTAGTGCATCAAGTATTTTGAGATTACGCTTTTCTTAGAGTATTCATTTTTTTGGCTCCATTGAACTTAAGTACCTCACGCCTGAAGTTGGTAAAATGGTGGTTAAATTACATGTTAAATTCCAAGCATCACATTTACAAAGTACTTAATATTGTTTGGCAACAGAAGAGTGCAGAGCAGAACATTAGAATGTAATTGTAGGATTGCTGGGTCTCTGCGCTGCCCATGTACTTGTATAACTCAAACCACAGCAACTTGATGTTAACTGCTCTCAGTGGAGGCATGAAAGGGGTGTTTCAGTTTCAACTCGTTGCTGTTCTGAGTAGTCATTACCTGTGTTAGAGAAGCACCTACCAGTCCACATATAGAGCTGCACTGTTGATTATTGTGAAAAGATGGTCTCTGTTCCTTAGAGTGTATGATTTAAGGGTGAAGTAAGAGACAGAGGGTGCATAACAGGAAACTAAAAGGAACAGAGGGACACAGCCAGTTATTTACGACTGCAATGACAAGCAGAGGTCACAGAACCACAATTTTGTAAACACCGTGAATCAAATCTTGAGAACTTTGGAATTTGATTGTTGTTTTGGCTGAAAATGTTTCTGTAGCCTTCAGTTTATAAATCATTCTCTTCTCCCTCTGACAGTTCTAGGCAAGCAGGAAACATGGGCAGTTATCTCAGCACTTTAGCTGGGGAGCTAAAGAAAGTAAAAGAAGTTGAGAGAAGTTCCTGAAATCTTAATACAGACAGGAATCAGCTACTCTGTTCATAAAGAAAATTTCAGGCTAAACAAGCTTGCTTCACCTGTGCATTCAGGCAAACTCAGGGTGACCACTTACTCCACTTGAACATGATTAAATGATTAGTGCTGATAATGTTTCCCACAGCTGGAGAGGTTTATGTTCTAAACTGGCTGTAGTTTCTGCCCCCCTTTAGGCCTGCCCCTAGGATATTTTGCATAGTCAAAACTGACAGAACTATTGTAGTCAAAGCTATATTTAAGGAAACAGTAAAACTCTGCAGAGCACCCTTCTTTAGATCTGCAGTGGATTCTGCACCTGACTGTTGTGCCAAAATTCATTTAGGTGGTGGTGTTTGTTGGTGGGACTGGCATCTGCTTTTGTTCCTGCTTCTTATGGTTGAATAGGCCGTGAAGGAAACTTTCTGATATGTGGGTTCATGAGTTCTTCATGTGACCACACATCTCCCTCATCCCTGATACTGTATAACCCCAGAGCTAGTGACTTCGAAGCCCATTACAATTCTCTTTTTCCCATCTCTCAACAAATACTTTGTGGCATTTCAGGTTTTACGGTGCCAAGTTTGGGAGCAAATCTAACAGACATATCTGGTATGCAGGTAATAGCAAAAGAGATGGTCCTGAGACCGTTCATGAGACAACTATTTTCTCTCTGTGCTTCATAACACAATAGCTCACATTGCAAATACTTCCACCTCAAAATGATAAAAAAAATCCCCCATGAAGTAGTTATGTAGGAAGAATAACCATTTTCTATTTCTAAGGAGGCAAGGGGAATTAAGCATATTGCAAATATTGTTCCTTATGAACACCTACATGATATCTTTCTTAACATGCTATTAGTTCCAGAGATGGAGTTCCCTGGAGTCCATTTTGAAACAACTCAACAGTGTTTCAAAAAACCTCTACATTCACTATTTTTGACTTCCAAAAAATGAGGGGTTCAGGTATTAGGCATTAAACCTAATTTTAAGGACTTGATTTCCCACTGAAATTCTTGCGGGTCTGGCCCCAAGTTCTACATAGGTACTTTACTGTCATTAATATCAGTAAAAATTATACATTTTAATGCTTCTCGGATTTGTTTCCTATTGGTCTTTCTACATGCTTTGAGGTGAAAAGAAGCTTCTCATCCAGTGTGAGAGCAAATGGAACTTAATCACAGAAATTGTGGCACGGTAACCCTCCAGACTAAGGAGGTAGTAATCTGGGGAGTCTGTGCACAGTGAGGAGACCAGGGGAGTTGTAGGATCATAGTAACCCATGGTGGTGGTGGGAGCAGGAAAGATGGATATTACACAGAGATACAGCACAGGAAGGTTGCTGTGCGCTGTAGATTTTCTAGCCTGCTCTGGGTTCAATGCTCACTTGCTCACACCTAAACCAAGGTGCAAAAGGAAGCAGTGGAGGGGGAAGGCAATGTAGGAGAAGTCATGGAGAATAATAAGGAAGAAAATAAAGTTCTTACCCTTGTATATTTATCTATGATTAGGGTTTTGTAGTTGAGGGTGGGGTTCAGTGGTGCTTGACTTGAAAGCAAAGTTGCAAAATAGATAGGTCCTGTTGCCTATAAACACCAGACCCACTGACTGGGGCCAGATCTCCTGTGAACTTCAAAGTTTAGGACTGTGTCCTTCTCTCCTGTGACAGTTTCAGAAGCATCTGACAGGTCTTTGCTTAGGCTGCTTCTGCTGTGTCAACAGACAGAGAATAACTGACCCAGGACAAGCCCATTTCTTAAATGCCAGCATAAAGTATTTTTATCTTTCACAATGTGTGCAGTTTTATTGCTTTCTTGTTAGAATGTGCTTCCAGAAAAAGAATTTGAAGAGATTTTTTAGCATAGGAAGTTCAATTTAGTAACAGTAGGCTCTTAAAATAGGCATTTAAAGCAGGTTTTTAAAAGTGATTTTTGAGGAAAGGAAAAAGAACTGTTACTATGGGGTAATGTAATGATAACCCTTCCTCATTAGTTGACAGGTGCTGATTTATCTTTTTCTGGTGCACTGATTATAGATTATGTAACACTGAATATATTTTGGGACGGAGTGGATTTCTGGATTTATCCAGTATGGTCTCAGGAAATTGCTTTCTTTCTGGGTTTGCGCTTTTATTCTGATTTGGTGAAAAAGCAATAGTTGCTAAAGAAGAGTAGTGGTTTTGAGAACTATTTAATAAACTGGCTTATCAAAAAGCAAGAATTTTTTTTTGTACAAAACTTGTCATAGAAATGGGTTAGTTGAAATTACCCCCTTATCTTAAGGACTACTCAGAGCATTTTTAAAATTATTAATATTTTCAAAATTGAGAAATTCCTGTCTTATATTTCAAAACATTTTTGTCATAAACTGTACGTTATTGACACATATTGTAAAATTTATTATAAACCACACATTTAAAATTACTCAAATAAATGGTTTGTACCTTGCATCAATGTGATATTTTGATGCACCTTTTTGTTCAGATTTAATGGGGTTTGTAAGTTTGGTGGGTTTTTTTTCAGTTTTGCCTATTCCTCTCAGTTTGGAATAAGATTTATTTAAACAAAAAGTTTCAAAGCTTCACTCATTAAGTAGGCCAATTCCCACTGGTCCTATTAAAATGAAACAACACCTTAAAGAAACCAAAAAAGGTGTGATTGTTTGTCTATAAATTTACAGTCTTGGGAGATGGGGGGAGAGAGAAAAATGGAGAAGGGGAAAGATAGAGGAAATTACCATATATGTATTCTTAATCTGATGTGATATAAGACAAATTAATTTAAACTGCATGGTAGCTTTGCTTCGTAGCATATCAAAGAAACAGAGAAGGGGCCTGAAAGCCAGAATTGTAGCTCACAAAAGACTGCTGAACATGCAGAATAATCTGAGTTTTTATTAGTCCAGGATTCAAAAAGCTAATTCTGCTGATACTGTATCCTGAAGGGACCTGCTTCCTAGAATTCAGGCTGTATGCTGGGAGATTCCCAGGTAGGGACTGTCACTTTATGTAACAGATTGATCCTTTCTGGTTTGGTGCAGCACTGAAACAAAGTAATTGAAAACCAGACTCCAAGTCATCAAACGTGAAGGATGGTCAAAAAAGCCGGATAGGACTGTCAGTCTGACTCCAGTCCAAAAGATCAAGTGGACAGAAAGAATCCCACTGACTGCAGTTCACTTGCGGTGCATGATTCATCCTGTGAGCCAAAACCGTGGCACACTAATATTTCCTTTAGGTTTCTTTTGATTTGTAGGTGGGTCGTCCCCCTCCTTCTCTTTTTGGTGTGTGTGTTTGGTGTGTGTTTGGTGTGCTTTTTCTTTATTTGTTTGTGGGTTTTTTTGTTGGGTTGTTTGTTTTGTTGTTTTGGGGTGTTGTGGTTTTCTTTTTGTTTGTTTGTTTGTTTTTTCTTGTTTGTTTATTTTGTTTTATACTCCCAAGTAAATATTTGGCTTTACTGCACAATATATATCCTATTTCAAGATGACCTTTGGTTTTTAGGTGCTTGGGAGTGTTTTTCTTTGCATGAATCATTCTCGTGCTCTAAGCTGTACTTAAATGGCAAAACTCCTTCCTTTCTTTAGCACTTACAGAGAACTGTGTATTTTTACATTAAACCTCTAATACACTGTCATGGGCAACTCTGTCCCCCAGTTCAGCAAAGCACTTGAGTGCTGCACAAACCCCGCTGCCTTCTCAAGTCGAAACGAAACGGGCTTAAAAGGTTTTCTGGGCTTGAACCACTGTGGAAAAACTGCTGAGGGAGGAAGAGCAGGGAAACGGCGGGGCCAGAAGTAAAGGTGTACTTGTCACCTTCCAGCATGGGATGTGCCCAGTAGATGGCACCTGGAACCCGCGCACCGTCAGCTGCTCGCCACGCATTCCAATGCGTCTCAATTTTCCACTGAAGAGATTTTTAGTTAACACACACCCTATGTTTTCATTAATACTGGCCAAATGAGGTTACTTTGACCTCGATTAATAAAATGTATAATGATTTTGGAAATATTTGGAGTCAGACCTGCCAGCTGCTTTTTTCTTTTTCCTCTTCCCCCGCACCCCCGGATCTCGCAGTAATCAATACAAGATCCTAAAATGCAAGTCACGCGAAGTGTCTTGCATTGCACGTCTCCTCTCAGCCTCCTTTCCTGCCTCTCCCCGCATAGCTTAACCCATCCTGGAAGTCACAATTGTCAGCGCAGGGGTGAGGGAACCATCAGCCAAGTTCGTCCTTTCTGGGTACTTTTCAGGGAGAATGAGCGATGCAAATGCGCAGAAAAGCACTGCTGCGTTACCCAAGAGCAGTGAGGGTCCTGGCACAGCCCCGGCCAACCTGGAGACTTTTACCCACCTGTGGGAAAAATATTTGGAAACCCGGGATGAGGGCGGGAGCCGAGGCGGTGGGCGCGCTGCGGGGCCGGCAGGGAGCGCTGCTGCACCGCGGGACCCGCCGGCCCCAGCCTGCGGAATCCTCCGCATCCCCTGCGAACGGCGGAGAGGCCTGGGAGAGTGTCCTCAGGACGGCGAACAGGACTGCAGCAAAGGTTCCTACTCATACTTCACACGCCTAAAACCCAACCAACCAACCAACCAAAAACCAAAAACCAAAACTGTAGATTGCTGTATAAACCAGGACACTATTTTATTTTATTTAACAAAATCTAATTTCCACATTGGGTGAGGCACCAGAAGTGACTGGAACCTTCCCCTACAAAGTCTTTAATATTCTGTAATTACCTATTGGCATTTGTTTAATTTCAACTGGTTTATTTATTTTACAATTATTCTGTAGGAAACAGACACATCTTGGGAGCTGGTTAATTGTATTATGTATTGTATGTTGAGCCTGTTGTGGTCTTCTATAATAGTCAGATGTCCTTTTGGCTCTATGTTTAAAGGTGTACCTAACTTGCCTGTTACTGCTCCAGGAGATGTATTCTGCAGTACATCTGTGGTTGTGCCATCTCTGTATTTCTGTTTCTTGCAGGTATTTAATGATCATTAACTGGTCTGTGAAGCACTTGAGTGCATTTTTAACTCCAAGTGTACAAGCAGCCCTCCTGAAGTCAACAATTCCCTTCAAGCACTTCAGCTTAATCGTGTACTTAAATACTTAACTGTGTCTTCAGTCACCACATCACATCACCTGCAGAGGAGCTGTGAAAAGTATTATGATTAAATACGAGTTAGAGGAGTCGAGGCCAAGACCAAGTCCTATGGCTCTGGAATAAACTAACACTATGAGAGTCCTGCTGGGCACAGGATCCTGGATTAGGGGATCCGAACACAAGATCAGTGCTGATCTCAGTAGTCTGTCTGAAGATTAATGGCACTGTCCTGCTGAAGGGGCTGTCACAGCATGTTGTAAATCCACTGCCATGTCGTATAAAGGCACTAAAGAAGCTGCAAAATGCTTTAACAGAGCCTGGATATACACTAATGGCCAACTTTCAGCATGGAATTCCCTACTTACACACATTTCTCCCACAGCTTCAAATACCGTCAGACTTTGTGTAAGCAGATCTGAGTATAAGTCAGCTGACATTGATTTAAAAGGATAATCTCTACAAAAGTATTGACCTCTGCATATGAAAGAACTAAAAAGAACAGCAGGTAGCTCACTGTGTGAAACCAGCTCCTGAGGCACTCACAGGCTTTGTCTTGCCTAAACCTAAACCTAAACCTAAACCCTGCCGTGCTCTGAGCCCAGTCCGGATAAACGACCACCACCACACCAACATGAAGGCTGTATTATCAGTTCTGCAAAGCAGGAGTCGGAACGATGGTGTTCATATGTTCAAATCCTGATGAGATGTCAGTATTAGCCAAACTTGGGGGAAGGTGGAAAGGTAAAAAGGTGTTATTGGTATGGCTACACAACGTACAGGGAATAACAGTAAGTTTTGCATGTTATTTTAAGCAGCATAGTAATGAATAAAGTGTGGAGGCAGATGGCTGGGAAGGAGCAAGAAGTGTCTCTTTCCCCCCTGAGTTAGAGATGGGCTCTTTAGAGAGCTGTGCTGCTGAGGGCTCATATGAGGGATGTCACTGAGTGACTATCAAGCCTCATACAGGACACACTATTATCCACTGCTGTTGTTTCGAGTGGGCACCAGTGACACAGCCAGGAGTAGTCTGAGGAGTATCAAGAGGGTTACAGAACTCTAGAAGCCCTGGTAAGTGACTCTGGAACACAAGTAGGTTTTTTATCAATCCTCCTGATCAAGGTAATTTGAAAGAGCCAGTCGAATCTGGTGAATCAGCAAGTGTTTACAGGACTGTGTCACAGGCAGGGCTTTGGCTACTTAGGCCATGTGACCTGCTTTGAGAAATCTGATCTACTGGGAGCTGACAGTGGCCATCTATTAGAGAAGGGGATGAGCATCTTTGGTCACAGGCTTGCCAAGCTGGTGAAGAGGACTTTAACCTAATATTGATGGCAGACGAGAACCTCAGCCCATCCCATTCCTACCAGTTTGTTGTCAGTGCCATCAAGAGATGCCCAGAGCCTGGAGAGGGATCACAGCTCAGCAGGAAAGCAGCTGAAGAGCAGCACAAAGGAATTCCAGCCACTCTAGCTAGTAAGTTGGCTTTGGGGGGGTGGGTGTGGGGGCAGGGCAGGGCAGGGACAGGGGGACCTAAATGCCTCTATGCAGGAGCAGGTAGCATGGGGAATAAACAAAAGGAGTTAAGAGAGTTGTGCACACTTGTAGGGCTGTGATCTCATTGGCAACTCTGAGCAGTGGTGGGTTGACTCCTACGACTGAAGTGTTGGAATGGAAGGCTCTTTAGGAAGGACAGGCAGGGGAGACAACAAGGGGGTGTCATACTCTATGTCAATAACCACCTGGAGTGCATGGAGCTCTGCTTGGGGATGAATGAAGAGCCAACTGAGAGCTTATGGGTCAGGGTTAAAGGGAGGGCAGAGACAGGTGACACTGTAATGGGGGCCTGCTACAGGCCACCTCTCTAGGAAGACTGAGTAGATGAGACCCTCTACAGACAGATAGGAACAGCCTTGTGTTCACAAGCCCTGGACTTCATGAGGGACTCCAACCACCCTGATATCTGCTGAAGAGGAAACACAGCAGAATGCAGGCAATCCAGGAGATTGCACTGATGATGACTTCCTTTTCCAAGTGACAGAGAAGTCAACAAGGAGAGGTGCTATGATAGGACTTGTTCTTACCAACATTGAGGGGCTGGTGAGGAAGGCGAAGCTCAAGGGCAGCGCTGCAGCAATGACCATGAAACAGTCGAGTTCAAGATCCTCAGGGCAGCACGGAGGGTACAGAGCAAGCTCACTGCCCTAGACTTCAGGAGAGTAGACTTTGTCCTCCTCAGGGATCTGCCTGGTAGAGTAACATCAAATGAAGCCCAGGAAGAAAGAAGGGCCTAAGAAGGCTCATCTCCTCCAAGCTTAGGAGCGATGCATCCCAAGAAAGAGGAAGTCATGCACAAATGTCAGGAGGCCTGCGTGGTTGAACAAGTTGCTCCTTGACAAACTCAAGCACGAAAAAGAAGCCTAAAGAGGATGGCAGCAAGGACAAGTAGCCTGTGAGGAATTCAGAGATTGTCCAAGCAGGCAAGGATCAGGTTAGGAAAGCTAAAGCCCTGACAGAATTAAATCTGTCCAGGGACATTAAGAGCAGCAAGAAAAGCTTCTATAGATATGTTGGTGATAAAACGAAGCCTAGAGAAAATGGCAGTGCTGGGTTAACAGTTGGACTCAATAATCTTAGGGGTCTTTTCCAACCTAAATGATTCTATGGTTAGACTGAATCCCCTTGAATTTAGTCAGAGGCAGGCATCTGGTAAGCACCAGTAAACTTGTTTTGTTATTGGAAAGTGATTTATTGCATATTATCTTCTATTGCTTTAAAGTTAGCTCGAAAGGTAAATTAGAAACAGTTTTGAAATATTTTGCTTTGTAGATAAACACTCAAAATAAACAAAATGCTAAATAGATTTAATGAATATATTTTTAGCAAATCTATTGAGTGCAGTCTTCTGGTTCAAATGGATAGCTCAGAACTCACAAATCTCACCTTCTTCTACCTCTACTATTTTTGTCATAGTATTTTGTTTAGAAAGTGAAAACAGATTTCACACTCCTGAAAAGCCAAGCCAGAGACTCCTAAGGGAGTTAATTTCAGTGATGTGTGAAGTTACCAGAGCCTGTTTTTTTCTTAATTTCAGGTAGTTACAATATGTAAATTGGCCAGAGTACTCTGGAGAGTTTCTTTTGGGAGTTTTCTTGAAACCTGTGATGTCTTACACTTTTGATTCTCTCCTGTCTACAAGTGTGTGTGTAGCACAGTGCCACAGCCTCTCTCCCACTCCCTGACTGGTAATTTTTTAACCTAAATCCAAGAACCTTCCCTGCAGAGAGAATTTTTTTTTTCTGAGCTGAGCAGTCCAGGCTCCCCTTCTAATCAATGGAAACAAGAGGAAGGCATTTCTAGGGCATGAGTCACCTTACTATAATGTACACAACTAAAATCAAGTAGAATGCTTTTGATTTAATAAGAAATGTGAAATGTTCCAAGTTCAAGGCATTGAGAATCAGTGAAATTAGTATTTCAACATTCTAGTGTTATTTCTTTCTGCAAAGGGCATGCATTTGAGTACTGTTTCCTTATGGCTGTTCTGAAAGCATAATTCGTTACTAATTCTGAAGTGTCTGGATGCTAGGGCCACACTGGCTGGGTAAATATAGGGATATCCAGGAATCAAAAACATTTAGAATGAGTCATGACTCTGTGCATCAAAAATGAGGTTCATTAATCTCGGTACTGAAATTAAACTAATGTGCTCAGTGAATAGACAGACTAATTTTAACAATGTCATTGCCACTCTGTACTCTTTCTTTGAGACAGGTAGAAATCCAAGGCAGATCGCGTTCCCAAACCATGGGCAATCCGGGAGATAAAATACTGCTCTGAGACCCTTGGATTCTTCATTGTGCATACTGTGCAAGCCAGCTATATCAGGAAAAGAAATGTTTCCTTCACATCATTGAGGCTTAAGATAAAACACAGTCTTTTGGCAAAGACACATGACTAAGTGTTATGAGATCTGTGATCTCTTCCCAGCTCTCCTTCAAGTCTCCACAGCTTACTTTTTCAGATATGAGCGACTTAAGTACCTAAAGCTGTAGGCAGAGAACACAGACAAATTACTGTATTTTTCTTAAGACTGCTGAATCACTGAAGCTGAGATTGAAAATTAACCTCTACCTTGTTAATTTTTGGAACTTGTTACAAAAGCTGAGGGAAGGTAATGTATGAGTACCAAGAATAATTATTCTGTAAGGGTAACTGTTAGAGTGTCAGAAAAAGAACATTCTGAAAGGCCCTCAGACTTTTTTTTTTTTTAAGTATGGAAAGGCATCAGTAATCACTAAATGCCTCTCAAATCTCCTTGAAGTGTTATAAAGCTACAAAAAGACAGCTCAGCTAAACCTGGAGTGGTTCAGCCAATAAGATATTCAAAGACTGACTTCCAGCAGATTTAGGTTTATTACAGCCCCAGCTAACTCATCTGCTGAGAATCTCACTTTTCTGGCCCACCTGGTAAAGCTGCTGTATGTGGACCACAAAATGTCCCAGATCACATCTCAGATGTTCTAAATGTGCATTTTGGCTGGTGCAGGGGACAGCACTAATTGGTTAAGTATGTTCTAGTGTCTGGCCACCAGCTGCCAGGCACAACATTGCACAGCGCTGCCTTAATGCTGTTTGTTCCAATCAGTTAATTTGTCTGGATTATGAACTCTTCTGCCATCAGGAAGAGAAAAGCACTTTAAGGCTATTTCAACCCGTCTGCTCTGCCTTCCCCTGTCAAAAGTCTAATTTGCAATTAGGAATTTCAGCAGCACTTTCATGTGCTCAGAAAGCAGCGGAGCAAAGCTTCCAGAGAGATTTATTTCCCATAGAAATAGAGGTATCAGCAATTCCCAAGAAACCAGTCTTTATCAGAAGTTAGTAAATTGTTAGTATGGTTGTAGTTTGTGAGCCTGTAAAAGTGCGCAGAGCTGTGGTGTCTCCTCCAAAGACCAGCGTGGTAACGTGTGCCTCACATGGCTGGTTCCTCTCTCAGGCTGGAGGCAGCCGCACTGCCAGGGGATCAGGAAAGAGCTCTCTGCTGGGAGCCCCAAGCTTAAGGTAGTCATATCCTTTATGATGCGCTAATAACATGCTGGTTAGTGTAAAATAGGGATGAGGCGTATCAGGTCCTCCTTTTTACCTATGGGACTTGCTGCCAGAGCTCTCCCTTTGCTCAGGTAGCTGTGACTTTGCCTTTCTTGTAGCTGAGCCTTCTCATCCCCTAATTTAAATATAATTTTTCTAATAAGATGCTAATTCAGGAAGATACTGAATTTCTTCCTGTAAAAGCATTGATTTTTCTATAGTTCCCATTATTTTTTCCAACAAAACCTTTCAAATTATGGTCTTTGCTTATTAGTTCTGTTGTTGTTATTATTGGTACAATGCAAATTCCTTCCAAATGTGTGATCCTTTCTTCTAACAATGTTGTTTTATAATTAAATCCTGAGGTCACTCTTCTTAAGGGATTTCAGTCAAATGAGTAATTGCTCATTGAAATAATCTGCAAATAAAGAAGGCAGGGATGAACAGACTGACATGAATACAGAAGGTGGGAATCGTATTCTCACAGGTAAAAGTCCTTGTAACTGTTCCTCTCCTCTCTGGCCTTGAACCCTTTCATAGTCAAGAGAGGGAAATGAATGATTCAAGGGTGCAATTTCTGTCAGCCTAAAGCAGACATCTAAACTAGAGTGGAGAATTCATGCCCTAAAAGTATTTGTTTCATTCAACTGACTATAGTGGGAGCTCAGAATGACTAGGTCAAATGTAGGTGTCTACACTGCAAATATCTAAAATGAAGTTAAATGAATCCTAGGGTGAATATGTTTTGAGGCAAAAAGCCATAATCTTTATTTCCAGGTTACAGGACAGTTGCAAAATGTTAAGTGTGTTAAGTGTGTGTTAAGTCCCAAATCCTAATAACTGCAAAATTACAGTATTTTCCTCTTTTGTCAAGTGTTGTGCTATCCTGTCCACGTCCCTTTGGGTCCTGAGGCTGACAGCAGTGAGTCTGGAGGGAATGCCCACAGCCACCAATGTTCTCAGTTCTTACCCAGCAGGGTTTGATGGCTGGAGATCCCTTCTTCCTCTATTTTGGGGTCAGTTTAGGTTTATGTTTCACTATTTTCTTAATATAGACTGCATTATATGAGCTTTCTTTTCTTTAGGTCTCAATTATTCAATTTTGTGGTCTCTTTATTATATCTAACCTGGTTTAGACAGTTGCCTGCCTTCAGTGACTGCTGACTGACCATTGGGGTTTGTGTTTACAGTCCGAGACCTCCAGTACACCCCGTGTTTGCATTCTCACAAACCCTATTTTATTCTAGGATTGCAGGTAATTTAATCCACACAGAAAATCTACTTGTTATCACTATAAACTAGAGCTAACCCAAAGCAAATCTGACTGCTGGACATTTCCTCCCCCGGTTAAATAAAACAAGCTCATTATCAGCTTAGGCCAGGACAAGCTCAAACAAACCCTGACGCTCTCTGCTGTCAGGTCAATAAAAAACATGTGGCCTTTTACCAGGAATAGCAAAAAAAAAAAAAAATCGTATTTACTGGACTACACCAAACACCATCCAGAAGTTGTTTGGCTGTGTTTGCACAGTGCTGTGCCTCATCTGTTCTGCTCCAGAAGCTGTGTAGCTGTGTTGACACTGCTGTGCTAATACAGCTACACAACTGCTGAGTAGTGTTTAGCTTGTGTGTGTCCAGCTCAGCACATGGACAGAGAGAGCTTCCATCTGTCTCCATCCATCTTTAGAGGCAGATTCACAGTCTGCCTCTTGCAAAAATGCAAGCAAGTAAGAGGACAAAGATGCTTAAAGTGTTTCTCACAGTGATGGCTTAGGTGTTTAGGAGAGCCACTGGAGTAATTCTAAATGCCTGGATATTTGGAACACATTTGCAATATCCAATGTCCTAAGCACTGACCACCTTGAAAATGGTCAGGCATTGCGTAACTGAGGAACCACAGATCACTGTTGATTTGTTCTTCCAGTTATTCATAAGCAAAAATCAAGGATCCATTCACAAAAATTAGGCATCTTTCTTAGTAATTATAATTCCCAATGTCCTGGCATGATATTTTCAAATGCAACTGTAGGATTACTCTACTGAGAAACTGGAGTCTTTTTAATTATTTAAATTACTCCCCGCCACCAATTGAAACAGGATACATACTCTATTAAGTTGACAATTACCATATATTAGAGCATTTCACAGTCCACTTAGTCTTCTGATAGAGTTCCCTGAATGATCTCCCCCTCACATTTCTTCCTGTCTAGCAGATTGTTTTAAGAAATGTTTTAACACTAGAGTAGGTGATAAAATATTTCTGGTAATCCTTTAAGGTGAATTATAAGCTTCTGGGAAGAAGGGTTGACTTTCATTTAAAGGATAAAATATGGCCAAATTCAACAACCATGGAAAAGTAGCAGCCACCTGGCAGTGAACAGCCAGAGACACACTAAAGGGACTGGTAGTTTCACTTTTATTTACATTTATGGAATTCAGTTGAGTAGATGCATACTATGGAAATGACTACATTTCAGCTGGTTCTGTTTTAGATGAATATAAAGAACGGTGGCTTCTAGGGTTAGAGTCATCCTGTTGTGAAAAGGGTTTCTAAAGGAAACCCAACAAATCATGCTCTACATATTTCTTTTTTTCTCTTCTCTATCACGGCAGACTCTGATGGCTAGTTTACATGTAGATGCCTGCTTTATTGACACACAAAGTTAGATTAGATAAATTCTGTATGCATCCTAAAGGTGCTACCTCATACCTAGAGTTTCAAGTGAGGTTTTATAAAATGCTGAACACATATGACACTGAAGCGGTGGTGCACAGCTTCACTTTATAAGACTAAATCAGATAAAAACACCACAGACACACAGGGCAAACACAGAACTAATGAAAGCTCATCCTACCAATTCAAATGGAATCCCTTTTGAAGGGATAACTTTGTGCCAGTGGGTTTTATTGCAGAGCAGAAATGGTCTCGTGTCATTCTCCTCTTACAGTGGACTCGGTATTGACTATTTTTCCCAGTGACAAGGAGCTGATGTAAATATCATATATATTTTTTTTCTAACATGACATAAATACAGTTCTGTGCTCTTGTCTGACCTAGATGAAATTCTTACTGTTTGGTAATGCATTATATCAATGAAGGTGGAACCAAGGTTGTCCTGTAAGGGCTTTTATTCCTGAGCAATGACATCTGCCATCTGGCTTGTCTCCTGACTGATCTGTGCTGGCAGACCCTGTTTTGAACAGTGAATAAACCTTATCAGGTGCAGACATATTTCTGTTCATTGATTCTAGTTACCTGCTTTAGTCTTATTTGTGCTGTCTGACATGTGTTTCACCCCAAGGAGAGCTCCTTTCAGATGATACATGAGGAATGGGGCTAGCACGTGCTGGCATCTTCCAGTGCTGATGCTGGTTTCATAGTAAGCTTCATACTCTGAGATGGCTTCTACTTTGAAAGCTTTATTGACCTGATAAATGTCCCTAGCTCATGTTAAATGGGCTGTGAGTTTGATCCAGATGGCTTGCTGGATACAGCTTTGAGGTCAAATGCTGCTGACACTTGAGCCAGTAATGTGCGTGAGCTAAAGCATCTGGGATCAAAACCATAATTCTCTTCTTAAACAAACCAAGCCCGTGTTAGTTGTTGGTGGTTTTGCAGCATGAATTTCTCAGTTGTTACATTACAAAAGAGAACTCCTTGAGTCTAATAACTCAGAATAATCGATGCAAAGAAGGCAAACCATTAGAAGATACTGTCCCTTTCTTCCTAATTTTCCCTTGCACTCACCAAGGTATCCGTGTCAACACTGAACATCCTATAAATGCATGGTGCCATTTCTTATTTATGTTGAAACAGATTTCCCAGAGTTTATGCATTTTTAAATCAACTGGAAGATTTGTATTCAAACACAATAGTAAGAGAGCACACTTAAAATTAAAACAAAGGAGAGTTTAAAATTGGGCCAGGAGACCCAATGTTGTTCTCTGACAGACATAATTTGTTTTGTTAGAAGGAAAGATGTCAAGCAGAGCTTTGGTGAAGACAGCAGAAATGTTTTCAGTCAATAGACATAGTAGAAATTTTAGCAAGTTCACTTTGATTATGATCACACCTTTCTTCTGGCACTCTAACAGAAAAATGCATAGATAGTAAGTGGTGCGAGACAAAAAAAAAATCTAAATCAAATAGTAAAGAACTTTTTTAAAGTACAGTTGTTATTCATAATTTTATGGTTGCACAACAGGAAGCAATTTGGGCAGTGCATCCTTCCTGCTTGGAAGAAGCAGCTTTTCATGTGACTAGTGAAGTCTTATCAGAACATTCATGTTTTAAATATGAAAAGCTTACTAAACTGATTTGGTCGCGATGTGTGTGTGTGTGTGGTCAAATTTCTTGGGAAAATTAGACAGCTGCCAAGACTGCCCTTTTTTTAGAAGTGCTGCCAAATGGTTCTTTTTCAAAAAGTTGTTTGCCACAGCTAAAGTCTCACTTTTAGCTCTGTACTGTCCGCCTATGTACCAACTCTTCCAAGGTACCAGTTTTCCAAATACTAACTCTTGAAAAAAATCAGCACCCAGTCAACCAAGATACTTGTGTCTCAAACAAAAGTAGGTAGAAATTCCATAGTGATCACGACATTTGCTGTGGTGGAGCATAAGACAGCACCCCACGGTCAGTGACGGCTCATGTGACCACGTTTGATTGCAGATCAGGTTTGAGCCAGGGAATAAGTAGGGCCTCTCCCGGGAGTCAGTGGTCCTCCTTGGAGCAGCAGGTCGGCAGTTGGGAGCTCTCCCCTTGGGTCGGGGCGCCGCGCAGGGAAACTCCTGGAGGCTGAAAGCCTTCGAGGTACCGGCACTCCGAGCTGCCCTGCTGAAACCTTCAGGATTCTTTAGCCAGTCGGGTCGTGCCAATTCCCTTTGAGCTGAAACCAGTTTAATAAAGAGAAAGAACTTGAAAGGACCGGGGGGTCCCGCCGGGCGGGGCGGGGGGCTCCCTTGCCGTGCTCGCCTTAGCCACGGGGTGGCGGCAGCGGAGCGGGAAAGGAGCGCGGCCCGCCCGTCCGGCGCCTCGCTGGGAGCGCGGTGGGCGCTGTTCCCGGCCCGGGCACCCGCCGGAGCGGCGCTCGGCTCGGCTCCCAGCGTCTCGCACAGCATCCCGGTGGCTGCACAGAGCGGGGTGGCCGAGAGCATGCCGCCAGGCAGGCGTGCCTGGGGCCGGTGCGCCTGCCGCCACCAGTCCCGCTGGCCCTGCTGGTTGTGATACAAGGCAGTGCTGCTGCGGGCTGGAGGGCTGGGTGTGGGGGTCCTCCTCCTCCTCCTTCTCCTCTTCCCTCCGCTCTGGAGCATCCTCAGAATCTCCCCATCCTGCAGACACCGTGGACTTCCATTAGCTGCCAGCCCTGTTTTCCATGGTGATTTTCCAGCCCCTTCAGAGCCCCTTGCCTCTGTGTTCCCCGACAGTGGGGATAGGTTGGCACCAGACAGCGCTGGGACCCCCAAAACTGGGGGAGGGGGTGTGGGGGGTGGCGTCTGGTATCCCAGTGGGTATACTGGTGCCAGGGGAGCTGGGTAGGCTGGAGAAATACCTGCAGCCAGGGTGCCAAGGGATGAGCCCAGTGGTGCCCAATGCAGGGGTGCACAGGATAATGGAGATTGGCTGTGTGGTGGTGCAAAATTGCTTTCCCTTTCTTGGCTGAGCCCATACATGGCTTCTGTCTAAGCACATCCCTAGGAGAAAGCTGTACTTGATTGTGGTGAGGTCTCCAAGGCAGACACTGAGGTGCTAGACCGTGTCCAGAGAAAGACAGTGGAGCTGGGGATTGGTAGCAATAATGGTGGAGCATTAGTCCTATAAGTTTTGCTCTTGGATCAGCCACAAGCAATTCAGTTGTCGTGTTCCAGTTGTTCCTTCAGGCACCCAGTACAACTCTCCTTCTTTGGGTAGTGGTCTTCATACTCTGCAAAAATTTTACCTGTCCTCTGAACTCCTTTTAAACTTCACATTACTGACTGGTGTGAGCCTCTCCAGATCAAAAATCTGATTGACTTTTTTTCTCCTGCACCTGTTCCTTTAATCGCACACTGCCGTGCAACCCACACGTTCTTCTCTCAGAAATCCCAAAACCTCTGCTCTCTTTTACACTTCCTCAGTGTAAAGCATACTTACAGACTGGGGAATGAGATGTTGGAAAGCAGTGCTATGGGAAGGGACCTGGGGGTCCTGGTCCCTGGCAAGCTGAATATGAGTCAGCAGTGCCCTGGCAGCCAGGAGGGCCAACCCTGTCCTGGGGGGCATCAGGCAAAGCATCACCAGCCTGTCAAGGGAGGGGTTGTCCTGCTCTGCTCTGACCTGGTGTGGCCTCACCTTGAATATTGTGGGCAGTTTTGGGCACCACAGTATAGGAAAGACATTCAGCTCTTAGAGAACGTCCAAAGGAGGCCAATGAAGATGATGAAGGGTCTTGAAGGGAAGGTGTGTGAGGAGCGGCTGAGGTCACTTGATCTGTTTATCCTGGAGGAGACTGAGGGGAGACCTCATTGCAGTCTACAATTTCCTTGTGAGGGGAAGAGAAGGGGTAGGCACTGATCTCTTCTCTGTGGTGACCAGTGACAGGACACGAGGAGAAGGCCTGAAGTTGTGTTAAGGGAGTTTTAGGTTGGCTATTGGGAAGAGGTTTTAACCCAGATGGTAGTTGGGTGCTAGAACAGGCTCTGCAGGGAAGTGGTCACATCACCAAGCCTGTGAAGTTCAAGAAGCATTTGGACAATACCCTCAGGCATGTGGTGTGATTCTTGGGGATGATCCTGTGCAAAGCCAGAAGTTGGACTCAGTGATCCTTGTGAGTCCCTTCCAACTCAGCATATTCTCTGATTCTGTGATTTTTTTTTCTTTAAGACAGTCCAGTCATTACTTTTCCATTTTCTTTCTCCCAAGAAAAGGAATCTCACCTGTACGACGAAGCACTCTGTGTCATTCCCCAGAAGCACGGACTAAGAGCCTGATGAAAAATGCCAATTGCCTTTTGTCCCTTGGAGCTTAATAAACTGTCATAAACTGTCATAAAGTCATCAGCAGTACCACCATAAGCCTTCCCAGAGGTCAGGTACTAGAATAAAGTATTTTCTTAGTGTTTTGAGTTCCTCCTTCCCTGGGTATTCATCTATTTTGATCCCTTCTTTGATCCTTTAAGTTGATCCTTCTTTCATCCATTTAAAGCTGTTTGTTCCCTTTTATTTAGAGTGCTTCCACTGACCTAGAGTGAGGATGATTCTAAACTGTAGATAAAAGTTTTTATTTGTCCTGTCCTTTTAGAAAGGTGACAGTTGAGATCCTCTGGTAGAGCTTAAGGACATCTACTGTAGAAAGGACTTGGCTGAGCAGGAAGGAGGAAGTCTCATCCCTATTTTATTTTTATTCTGTTACCCAATGAATCTGGATTTCCTCCTCCACTTTAGAAATTTCAGTACTCTGGACCATGCCCTAACAGAATCTGGTTCCAAGCCCTATGGATCTCCTCTCTTTAAGGAAAAGGCAGAGAAAGGTACATCTTAGATCATCATTGCAGCGTAGCTTGTTAGTTCAAGCTAAAATAGGTATGTGCACAGCACCAACACCTCATCTGATATAGATAGGCATGGCCCTGTTTAGTCATTAGGATGATACCAGTCTGTGTCAAAAACTATAGGATAACTCAGTTCTGCGTCATGGGAAAGAGATTTAGTTCCTCACACTCCCAGGGTGCTGTCAGCAGCAAAGGACATTACGTCATGAACTCCTGCTGTGTTTAAGTATGCTGGAGTGCGTGCCTAGAGGAGAGTATGGCTAGGCACCAGAATGAACAATTTAGCTGGTAAAAAGTAAGTATTCCCTGAAAACTGGAGCCAGACTCCTTATCTGATAGGAAATTCAAAAGCTATGAAATATCCTCTTATTTCCAAATCAGAAAGAGAAGTGGTGAAATCTGAAATTCAGTGTGAGTAAAGCTATCACATTGACTTGTTTGTTTCAGATTTAATGTGTAGACTATATTTTATGTTATGTAAAAATTTTTATAAGCAATAATTTCAAATAATGCTTTGAAATATTTTAAAGAATTTTCCATTTTTCTTCTTCTTAGCGAGATTTAGACTTTGTCAGGGAGTTTTCCCAAGACAATCTGGCTTAAAAAGCCCCAGTGTTTCCCAAGAACTGAAATGTTCCACTAATTTTGTGACTAAGTGTAATTATATTTTTATTTCATATGATCTGCATTTTGTTAACTTTGAACTTCTATGTTTCTTATTCAGAGGAAATCTTCAGCATTAGCTGTCTATTTCAGTGGGGATTTTTATCTAGATGTCATAGAAAGGAAGGTAAATGTAAAGGGTACTTCATACGTAAAATAAACATTTAATTTCTATGGTAGGAACACATTTATATTTCATGGTTTCTATATTCATAGTAATGTAATATCTAGATCTGGATGGCTGCTTTCAGAGGGGTTTGATAAACAGCATTGTCCCTTGCAGTTAGATAGCAATATTAAGAACAGCCCATTCAGCAGCAAATCAAAAGATTTATATTAAAGAGGAATGTCATATTAATCTTGCCTCGGTTGCATCAATGCATGAAACTTATTTGAAATAGAAGGCAGAAACAGCAGCCTAAAAAAGAGGGTGATTATACTTCAGCCTAAAGAAGTGATGATAACACGGTGATAGAAAAGGAACTGTCTGTGACTTGGAACTATTTTTTGCTTCTGTATTGAAACAGAAAACTCAGTATCTGCAATAACTGACTAAAAGGATGAGCTTGTCTGATATTACATGTGTATACTGCTTCATGGAATAGACAGAATACACAGGAGAAGGTGCATTGCAGTGTGTAAAAAGTCTTTGTCAGATATAGAGTGCTTTTGATCTTAGTATTTTATCTTGTGTGAGTTTTTGTGTAGTGTGGATTTCATGTATTATATATGGCATGGAATAGTGTGTTTTACTGATAGTGACGGCAAAGCAGATCTCTAATGCAGTGTGATAAACGATGTGGAAATGTGCATGTACAGCTATTTGTGGATTTTGTGTTTTTTTTTTTAAGGTATGCTTGAGTACAGAAGAGCAAATAAAATATTGTAACTGGTAGCTAGATGTTTGTTATTTTAACTCACTCTTTCATAGTAGCAAATACAGATAGCAGGTTTATTGTTTTCCTTAGATGCTCTCGAATTCAGTTAACATAAAATATTTTCATGGCCTCTTTTGACCAGGGCTTGTGAGCTTTGGGTTAAACTTCTGCTGCACCCAGGCAATAGCCTGCCTAGGCATGACACAATTTCTTCATATTCCATCTGTAAAACAGATAAAACAACCGAGAGCAGTAGCTGATCAGTCATAAGTGGGTCTACCATGCATCCACATATGGCTCAGATGACCTCCTTAGGTCTTTTGCAGTCTTATTTTCTGATTCTTTTTCCCTGCCTCTTCCATTTAAAACTCAGTGCATCTGATCAGTCATATCAGTCCATGTCTCTTATCCCATATATGCTCAGTTTCAACACAGTGCCAGCCAGTGCCAGCCAGGGGCTCCCAGAATTATTGCAGTACAAATAATAACAAAAAAACCACAACCTTGATGAGAGTTATTACTACTCAAAAGCAATACAGCATGTTTGTACAAACTATTTTTTATCTCCCAGGAAGAGGTTTTCACTAAGACAAGGGAGGGCATTATGGCTTCATGAATAAAAAACTGTAGAGACTTCTCAGATAAAAAGCCCCACAGATTGCGAAAGGCTTTCCGGGAATCATATAATTTCTTTTGTTAAGTTGCTCTAAAGGACGTTGTGTTCCTTGCCATTTTACCTCAAAAGATATATTTCGCCATCTATGCAGAGATTTGTTTTCCAACATGGTGAAGTATGGTGAAGTTTTAGCACTGTTATGAATCTCCTGTAGGAAACGTGGGAACTGTTCTGATATATGGCAGATGCAGTGCAACTATTATGATGAAAACCGTCCAAGGAGCTCATATTTCTTCTTTCTCTTCTGCTGTGTTCGGAAAACCCTTCAGTGTGTATCATCAGTCTGGAGTTACAGAGGTCCAAAACTGGATGTCAGAAAACGTCACTGGTTCCAGCTCATCCTTCATGTAACTCCGTGGATTTGGATGAGATTATACCATGAGTAAGCTGAGCCCAATGATCTTCACTGAGCCTACTTGACTTCATGAAATCCAGCATGAGGATTTGTAATGCTAAACTGTCAGTAGAGGCCAAAGAATTGTGCAAATGAAGTGGAGGAGTTAGGGAATGGGGAGGGGGGGAAGAGGAAGAGAAAGTAAGGGGGGAAGAGAAAGCTGATTTCAGATGACTATCAGCTCTGCCTTTTTTCTTGTCCTTTATCTTTCCCCCACTTTAATTTGGTTTTCTTTTTGCCCTTCTTTTATTTATCTTAATTTTATTTTCATGGTTCGGTTATTTTAGCCAGCCTTTTCTCTGTGGTGCTTGTTCAGTCTTTTAGCACCATCAGCTTTTAACAGCTACACATATTAACTAAGTTACAGGGACCCCCTGGGGGAAGCAAATCAGCCTTTTAGCAGTGCTTGGGAAATCTCCTTTACTCTGATTCCATGGAGCTCTGCATACACTTAGTAGCAAAAAGAAGTTATGAAAAAGTGGACTTCCATAGATCTAATGCAGAGCAGGTGGAGATCTTGGACTGCGGATCTTCTTAAGAAGAATGAACTCTCTCCATGAAACAAGAAAACCTGGACTGGATGCAGAGTTTACTGACGTTTGCAAGTATTGCACTGCTGTGGTTGTTATTTTCCCTGTTAGGTACATTACTGCAGTGCCCAGGAATCACTGTCATGGACTATGACTTGTATTTGATAACATGCTGGCCATAAAGCAGAGTTCCCTGATTTGGGGTAGGCTCGTCTCATTGAAGATTACCTTTTTGAGGTGAGCATCAGGAAAAAAAAAAATAGTAGGTTTGCAGTTCTTCTCTGAATTTCTTTTATCATCAGATCTTGGTGACATTTTCAGGAGCAGAGAGGAAAAGCCAAATTAGAAAGAAATTTGAGCTTTCCAGTCTGCACAGATGCTGGATTTAAACCCTTGTCTGACTCAGAGTTATGATTTTGTAAGTATTTTAGAGGAAATACTTTTTTAAAAGATCACTTTACTAGTTGAAATCATAATTTGTAAGAGAAATCTTTTACAAGATCAAATATGCACTTTTTACTTCTTCAGTGATAACTTTCAAGAACACAGAATAAAAAGTGAAGGCTTTTTTTGCGTTCTGTTTTGCTTTTTGTAACTTTGCAAAGATTGTACCTGTAGTGAAAGCTCTGCTCTAAGTAAGAGGCAAGCAGAGTGATTTGTGAAAGACTCTTTCTCCTGTGAAGTCCAGAGGTCAAACATATCTGCAGAAATAATATTTAGTACTATGCAGGGAGGTTGGATACACAGTTCCCACTGCAGAGAAGTCTCCATGTAGTGTTTGAGAACTTGTTTCCTCCAGGAGGAAGCAGTTTCTGAGTATGCTCCTAACAAAACAAATTATTTTGTTGGTGACTGTAGATAGCGAATGATGAGTATATCATCTTTGCCAGTTCAGGTATCACCTTTTCTATAAGAAATCTGAGCAATACTAAAAGTAAAATAAAAAATCTTGCTAGCATTACTGTATTGATTGAAGGCACAAAATGCACTGGTTTAGCTGATACTTGGATTCATTCTATGTTTAGTCTTTATTCTCTCTGGCTCTATATATGCATAAATGCATTCTTGTTGAAATTAAATCCAAGTTATTTGTCTGTCAAACTGCTTCTATGAAACTCATTCTTTGTCAAGAGCTTAGCTGAGCAACATGTAGTCCAGAGTAGCCAATTTACAAAAGACGGATAATTTAGTAGCAAAGTTGTCATGACAACTTTAACACCATCTCCGCCTTTTCTATCCACATATGAATGAAGGAGTGGAGGGGTTGTCAAGGGAACTTAAGCTGAGTATCCTGATTTCTGGGATTCGGTGTTTAGTCTAAGCACTGTTTTTGTTTGTTTTTAATTACTGCTTCTTATTCAGAATTGTAGTTAGTCCTGTATTTAGACTTTTTGATTATTTTGGGATCTTATAGATGAATGACATGCATAATATGCAAGAAGAAAAAAAAAGGATACTCTAAGACTTCAGTGGAAAATTGAATAGAACTCCAGTTAAACCACTGTGCTAAATCTCACTGTCAGAAACACTTCCTATGAAAAAAAGGGTCTTTGTTACCATGTCTCTGAATACAATGTCCTTGGTTTTGGTTTCATAGCAATTTTAACCTGGGATAGCAATACAGAGCTAAATGGCACTATTTCTGATTCACAGCAGCATAAGTAAAACAAATCTAGATAAACCTTTTTTTTAAGAACTGTAACAGACTTTCCTTCCTTTTCCCCTCATGTAATCAAAGTGAAATAAACATAAAGATCTTTCACTCTCATCAGTCACTGAAGGACTAATGGTAACCCAGAGTCCAACAGGAATCACCTTCCTTAGTTCTCAGTTTTTGGTACAACTAATGCCGGAAGAAGAAGACATATTGAATGTCTGACTTGTTTTATCAGAGCAGAAACTACCGCATAATAATTTAAAATAGTATCTTAAGTGAGAAACTATTGGATGGATGGCTGTTTCTTTCCTGTACTGGCAGCAGTTAAGCATGTTCATGAACACTTTTTTGGTGAAAGCTAGTGCTGCCTGCCACCCTGCTCTCCATGAATCCAGCTGACTTGTGAGGGTCCTTTCCAGTCTATCCCTGACCACGTACTTTGCACAGAGCCTACCCGGCAGGTTGCAGCACTGCTGGTAACACACGGGAAATTTGGAATAACATCCAGATGCATGTTGTTATGTGTTGAAATTAAATTGATGAACTCTTTCATTTCAGTACAGTGCTCAGGACTCCAGTGTGTAGGAGAGAAATTGCCATAGTCTGCACTGATTCAGCTGGACCTGAGCTTCAAACTTTGGGCCAGATGTTGGTACTAGCTGATGTAAGTGATATGGAACAAAAGTTGCTGGAATGCAAGAGTTTGAGCATGAACTGCAAACTGAAGACATAGCAATGAATGGTTTCAGCAATAACTTTTGGCTACAGATACCTGTGGTCCATCTGTGCAAGGAAAATGGTCAGCTGCTGACTGCTGTCATTAACAAGAATGCAACAATGGCAGGAAACTCTCCTAGGGCAGGATTAAAGTGCAGGCATTAGGAGGAAGCTTTCCCTGCTGTTGCCCTGAATTACCTTTTCTGCAGATAAGGGGCTTCACTCTGCTGTGGTGTCTTGCCAGGGGTGTATTTACCATATTGTGGAAAAGAACAGTGCTAAAGGGTAAAGCAGACGAAGGCGTGCACAAAATTATTTAACAACCAAGGAGAAAGTATAACCAAGCAGAAGGAGGGCTGCATTTTGAAATGACCCCTTGGGGAAGGCTGGTCAAAGCCAGACTCCTGGGGAAGTTCAGAAAGCTGTTGCCTATGTCTGCAGGGATGAATGGTTGTGACAAAGTAAACAGCTGTTTCAGGAGAAGCGGAAGAAGAACAGTCTGGAGAATATAAGCAGAGACAGGATCTCTCAGCTGGGTAGATGGGGCTGATCAACCATAAACAGGCTTATAAACACTTTGGGCAAGTTTCTGTACCTGCTTCTGCTCTGTGGATGTTCCCATCCCTGTGGCAAATCTCTGCCATACATTCTGTGCAGTTCCTATTGACTTTGTGGAAGTTGAGTTTGGAATAATGCAGGTCAGATCTTAAACCATACCTGATCCACGGTGCAGATAACACACCTGATTAGCTGGATCAGGAAAGGTCCATGCAGTGTTGCTGGCTGTGTATTCTTGTGAGAAGACGTGTAAATGAACTTAAAATGGTCGCAAAGCTACTCAGTCTAATAACTAAAGGAGAGGAGAAAGACCTATTATGACAAACTTTCCTGTCTTAAGCACAGAAGGTCTCCCAGCACCTTGAGAAAAACATTTGAATTGTATTTAAAATAATTAAACAGCTTGTCCAAGTATGGGGAGGAGTGGGAACAAAGCCAAGAAAGCTTCACTGGCTAATTTTGAAGCATATGGCACAATTAATAACGGACTGAAACTGCAGAATTAGAGCTGGATATTGGGAGTTTTGGATGGTGTGCATTGGTTTAAGATGAACAGCACTTGAATATCACAGCGACGGGTACATAGATGGATCTAATAATGCATACATTCCAGAGATGTAAAAGTGTAGAAGTCTGCTGATGCATAGGGGAAATAAGTGAAATTCAGCTATTACTTCTATTGGCTGTGAACACTAGAGAGGCTTCATTACCTAGCAAGAGCTGGCACGGAAACCTCTTATATTTTTAGTGGCCATGAGCACTTTCCATACGATTGGGATATGTCAAAGCAGCAGATTTGTTTTGGACTCTTGACTGTGGCCTCCAGATCATAGGTTTTATAATTTCACAGCTCACTTGGAAAACCCCATTCCTCTCTTTCCCAGCAAAGTTTGCTAGGAGTTCAAGCAGGCCATTTACCCTCTTTGGAAAAAGGGATGTTGAGTCATTAGTTTTTCTTGGCATGCATGAGTTGTGTTGTTCATATTGGGATCCTGGGCAGAATTCCAATGGCACATGCAAAAGAATTCTGTTCCCTTGGTCTTTATGGACCTGTCCTTTCAGGACCAGCATTTCTGATTCTGTACACTTATTTTTTATGCCACACAGCATCTCTTATCTCATCCTTCTTCAAATTGTTACTTGTGACTGCCCTTGCTAACTTTAAGGGAAGCAGCTTCATCTTTATGACTATGTGTGCTTGAAAAAAAATTTGAAGGAGAGGAGCCTTCCTTTATTCTCCTTTATAAATACCAACTGTAAAGGTTAAATCTCTTGCTTTAACTAAGTAATCAAGTGTAACTTACTATTTTACATTAAATCTGAAGATCACAGAATTGGGTGGATGTGTCGGAAAATGTCTTTTTTGAGTTTTATATGTGTTATGGACAAATTCTCTCTCTCTTGTAATGTCTTATATGGTTTATGGCCAGAGAAAACACAGGAATTGCAGGTAATCTGGTCCCTCTGTACAGAGTTCATAAACTTGCACAGGTGATCTGTGAAGTCAAGTCAGAGGGGCAAGAACTGACTGTTACTGACTGTAATCTAGCTATTTTGCTTTGATGATATCTTTTGCAGCTAAGACACTACTGGCATCGTGTGCTATTTTTATTTTCTATATAATCAGGCACACATTTACCCTGCAGAAGCTTGGATATGTAACTTTTTAAAAGCAGTTTGATGTTTTTATTTGCTAGACCTACAGTTTCCCTGGTTTATGATAGCAGCACACACTTGCTCTAGGATGGGCATATAGAAATGTTTTTATGTGTTTTATTTTCGTAGCAGAAACAGAAAGTCTGGGAATAATTTTATTCTGATTCTAGCTATCTATAAAGGGTATCTCGAGATCCCTCCCAGAGGTTCCTCCTTATAGTAGGGGAATGAATATGCCTCTGAAGTGCTTAACTCTGTCTAATATTAGACGCAACTGGAGTGGAGAAGTGGAAGTGAAGAAGAGTAAGCAAGAGTATTTTTCAATCGTGGTGAAATGCTTTTCCCTCTGAGCAAGACAAAAAAGCAACTTGTGAATTCCTCCCAAGATTCCTTCCTAATGTGGCGTAGCTAAATGTTACCTTCTATTGAGAGCTGTGTCTGAGTGTCACTGTCAAGCCCTAAGGAAACAAATTCAGAAAAAAACAAGGAGTATCAGCCTTCATGCCTCCAAATTGTAATGTTAATTGCCTGATTTAATTCAACATAAGTTAAGAATTACATCTAGAGACAGTTCTGCTGTCCTCAGTCTGTGTCTTAGATTCCTATTCCTTTCCTGGAATAAAGTATCATCTATAACTTTGAAATTTTTGGATTTGTCAGTTTGTGGTAGATCAAACAAAGTAAGATTTAAATGCAGGATTTTTAATATATGTATCTTCTTATGCCTTATTAATGCAATCAGTCAGCTTAGGAAAAATATGTCAAAGATAACGAACTTGCAGAGTGCATTCTTTCTTCCTCTCCTCCTTCAGAAAATATAGGTTATGCTTATGAAGATTAACTGCTTTCTTTGGAAACTGGAGTGATCTATTTTTATGGGGTTGAGGTAAAATATGGACAGCAACTGTTTATGCCTTTTATGTCCTTCAGGGCCTAATTCTGTCAGGTTCAGAGCAATATTGCCCCATGAAGCCTGAGCCTGGTGCAGGCAGAGACCAGAATGTCAGGGAGAAAAGCCAGGTAGGGGTGTGGGCCCAGAAAGGAGCTTTGGCTGCTCTGTAGGTTTATGCCACATTGTGTGGTGGGCACACAGCCTTCCGGAGCCTGTTCTTGCCCTCCACACAGGCAGGGAGGGTTGCAAGGACAGCTGACAAATCACACAAACAGCACAAAGTCACTCACACTTGGAGTGATATCCAGCAAGGAGGAGAGGAAACACAGCTTTTAACTCTACACTGTCTCTCTTTTCTCTTTCTGCTGTTTTGTCAGGTGAGCCAAAGCAGCCTTATGGTAAATAATAAATAACTAAACGATTTCATTTTTATTCTATTGGATGTTTTTAACCTTTGCACAGAAGATAATTGAGATTGATTGTGCATCTTCATAACTGAGTGTGCTGAGGACATTCAGGATGGAGACCGCACTAAAATATTTCCTCTCTCTGGTTGCATTGCTGCATGACATGGCTCTTATTGACACAGGGTTGATGTGGTTGACGGGCTGACAGGTAAGAGGAGTAAATGCAAATGCTGCTTCAGTTTGTCTGGTTACTTCTACAGGTAGTCCTTGATGGAGTGGTATTTCCAATGTGTTCTAACCCAGACCTATATTATAGATGTAGAAGAAATGAGGACCTGATTTACTGCTTTTGACATGTAGTAGTTTAAAACACATGCCTCTTAAAACTATTTATTAATTGGATTTTATATACTGAATATCTAAGCCTTGTTTGCAGCAGATGTGAGGATGTGCAATATTCTGTTAAATACTATTCAAAACTAGCCTGGCTTATTTCTCAGCTGTGAGAGAGATCTTTAGGCAAATGTCCTAATACATTCGCCATGTGAACAGTTTGCAGGTCAGTGACTGTACATTCAAAAGTATTTTACTCAGCGATAAAATCTTCATCATGGTTTCATTACTGTAAACACGTGGTGACAAAAGTAGTTCAGAGCTTTGCACATCACGTGTTGACTTTATATTAATTCTTAGTTACAATTCTCCTGGGGTTACCCACAATGACTCAAGGTCTTGCACTAATTGAACAGGAGGAAAAAATAAAATTAATGGACTGTAGAGGTCAGTATGTGGCTTATGAGTCATATAATATCTTATTGTAAATACAAGTGAGTGGCTGTACAAGGCTACTATAGATGTAGTCAGATGGCAGCCTATAAAGGTCTGGCACCGGGGTTCTGCTGCCTGTTTTCATCTAGAAAAAAAACACACCTTAATTGTTCTTTGGACATTCATGATATACTTAATTTCTTCTGCTTTGTTTCTATGACAAATTGCACCTTTTGTGATTTTTGGTCTTTGTGTTTCTGGTCTTGCTTAAAAAAATGTTTGACTGAAGGTTCTTCTAAAACAGCACTCTGTTCCCAGTAGTGAACGCTTAAATTAGAAGAAACGGAGCAATAGTGATGTATTTTTCTCTCAGTAATCTGCTCTGACTTCCAATTCAAGTTTGCTGGATGCTGTTGGAAGTCTTATGTGTCTGGCAATGCTTGTGTTGAATTAGTCTGGGTTGCCAGGGTCTGACCTCTGCAGCATACAAGAGTCCTTGCACCCCTTGGGTCCCATCATCACAGGCTTGCTGCAGGATGGATGAGGCTTGCTGTAAGTACGGCGTAGAGAGGTTCTGTGTATTAGCAGGAACCACTGTGATTTCAAAATGTTGGTGAAGCAGGGAAATACACACAGGGGAGAGAGAGACATTATAAAATGTCCCAGCTGTGGAAAATGCACCTTTTTTTTTTTTTTTTTTTCCTTTAGATTGCAGTGATTGAGTTATAAGACAGAAATCTCTAGAAAACTGGATTCAAACATTAAAAGATGCTTTGGGGTTTTTTTTTTGGTGCTTTTTTTTTTTTTTTTTTGATAGTTCTGTCATTTCCCAACAATGTTCCAAGAGGTTCTCTTGAAAAACATAGAAAACAGTTAATTTCAAAGCTTAATAGAACAACTGGCAGGAATATCAGATTGGTTGAAGCAAAATCTGGACCTGGTACCTTTCCTAGGTCTGCACTGCAGTAATTTACTAATGCCAGCTGTGGCAGTGACTATTTGTCCACTGGAATGAAACCAGTCATTAGATACTAATGCCTTCTAGTCACTAATGAACTCTTCAAGATTTGAACCAATGATTTACAGGTTAATGATCTCAAATACTATTACCAATGTGCATGAGACTAATTGAGAATTGTGAAGCAGGGGGAACTGAACCACTTAGTAACACTTGTTAAAACAGTAAGAAGCATTTTTCTTATAAATGACGTGCCTTTGAAATGTTCTAAAGTGATTGTACAAAATTCATATTGTAATTATACTGTAGCTCTCCTGAGTACAAGGAGAATTATTGTTTTCCAAGCACCCAAAAATATGATCTGAGTTCAATAAATAAACAGAACCATGATCAACTAAGCCATGCTTGTTCTAAGTCCCTAACCATAAGTTTTGAATGTGCCTTTTGAACATCCATTGTGCCTGTGAAACCAATAATTCCAATGTGACTTTTCTTCCTGTGAAATTCCATCTGTTGGTATAAAATTTGGGCCCATGTCTCTGATTTAACCCCTATTCAGCAATGTGAGCCATGGCTGAATGAAAATTGTTCCTCTGAGGTGATGAATGGAGCAATACATCGCAAACTCATTCCACTGTGCCTATATGGCTTTGCTTGTTCTTACAATGAATGGTTTCCATATCCTGGCTCTCCAGTTCCTGTACCTGAAAGCTGTGAAAGATGGCATTTGTGTGAGAATGGGCTCTTGCCTTACATGTTAAGGTGAGACCCTTACTGCCCCTAGTAATCCTGAGGTGTATAAATTTTTAAATCATATCTACAGTGTGAATGAGACTGTGCACATGTAAAAGCATTGGAATTAATGGCAAAGTAGTATTTAAAGTAATGATTTATACACTGTAAGTCAAAAGACTGAGAAAAGCAAGGCAAAATAGAGAAATGTTGTAAATAAAAGCAAGGGCAAGTGTTGGAAGCAGTGATGATTGCTCCATGACCACAGACCACATCACAGATACGGAGCTATGCTGGTACAAGACAATTCAGAGTGGACATGAGCCTTCTTTGGCAAGAGAGGCTGCGATGGCTCCAAGGTTCATGCATTTCATCACTGCTCACTATGAATCCAGAACTCTGGATAAGGACTTTTTAGCTGGTGTCCTTGAGCCTCTATGTCACCATAAGTCATCCTGGACGAAGTACTTGGACACACACAATCCCAGTCCTTATAACCATATAGGAGGAATGAGAGAATTTTGAGATAATGGGTATGGGTGAGAAAAATCTATTTCTGCAAAAATAAAAGTCTACTTCCCTATTTGTATGGCTTTGCCCTGAGTTTTGCTGCTTTGACTGCTTTATAGGAACCCCCCCTGAGCTATCTGAGCCTTTTACAGTCTTTGCTATAGTTGACTTTACAAACCTCATGTTGTTATTCCAGTCCTGGAGGCACCGGGTCATTTGCTGGGCTTTATAAAAGGAGTCTGCAGCAGAGCCAACAATCTTGGCACAGCCCTAGCCAGCAGGTTTTCCTCTTCTGAAATGCTGTGAAATATTTTGGCATTGGATGAAGGTGGAATAATAAATGGTGAGATTATTAAACTGCTATAAGGAAGGTTATGTGTTGAAGTTAACTAATTTCAAACCCAAGCTAATCCTGTATTGCTGCCAGCTGTGGAATGGCCTTGTCAAGGTGTTATACTGGCTTAATTCTTGCCTCATGACACACTGCTTTGAACAAGTTTTGGACACCTTGTATAGACAAGAAATAAATTAAAGCTTTAGAGATAAAGCATATATACAGCTTTTTATTTATTTATTTATTTATTTATTTATTTATTTATTTATTTATTTATTTTTATTTTTTACAAATGCAGACCTAACATCATGAAAGAGACTGCTAAATTATGGTACTGAAGTTTTATGAAATGTAATTATAGGTCCAAAGATATTTTCTGTGGAAGGAAAAAAGCTTACTGTACACTATTAAAGTGTTTTATGTTCACAGATGACTGACACAATGCATTATGGGGCTAGAATAAGCATAATTGTCCAGGAAAAAATAATTGAAAATAGTCCTTTAGATGTCAAAATAAAGCTATACATCATTGGAGGCTGTCAGCAGTTATTACATATCTTCGGTTGTAAAGACAAGCTTCCTTGGGAGCTCATAATTTATGCTTCAAACAAAAATAGCATTATTTAGGGCTTGTGTTTCGGCATGTCCATGTGGGTACTGCTGCACCTCTTGAGTTTCAAGTGGCCACACATTTTGCCATTACCCTGCTGGAGTAACTGGACTCTGTGGGCCATGGGGAGTCAGGACACCCCCTGGATCCCCTGGTCTACTGCTGCTGGGTTGTCCCCAGTGCCTTGTCAGTGTGGGAGCATGGGAAAGACATGCAGCTGCCTACAGAAGTATGACCACATATGTGTTGGCTGCAGCCCCAGCAGAGCTGGTGTGCACAGCATGCTGCCCCTGCAAGGTTCAAATGTGTCTGCTTTGCAGGGTGGGAAAATAATTTTCAAACGTGGGAAATAACAGCTGTGGGCTTATTCACACCTTGGGACAGAGGGGCAGGGTTGTGCCTTCAGCAAACATTTTTAATTAATGTTATCTCTTAACTAAAAAGAAATCCATAAATGTGTGACTATCTTGATTTTTTCATAAGCTGAGAGTCTTTGAATGAGTGTATTCGTGGTTTTTCTTTGCATATGTGTTATGTTAATTACTTCAGTCAGCTTGTTCTAAAGTCGCAAAGTTTATTTTGTTTGTGAATAACCATAGCAACGTACCATGCAGGAACACCTTGAGAGTTAATTAACATTGGGTAACCAATTTGATAATTCCTTGGATAAAAGCTCTGTACAAGCTGATTAGTCTTGCTGTTCTGGAGAGGCTGCAGTACCTTTGTTCACACGCAGAAGTAACTTCATAAGAAAGCCCAGTAGAGCTCATTGAACTTCCTTCAGCAGCAGAGACATACATCAAACATGAGCCAGACCTCCCTTCTCCTGTGTTACCACTGATTTATACATATTTAGCACCACGGCAGTGAAGAAAAATCACACTCATTTTGTTTGTAAGTGTGGGACTATATAGTTAAAACATAAAACAGTATGAAGTTTATTGAAACATATCTGTATATGAAAGCTGCTCTGAAAAGTGTGTTCCACTTTAAAGCACAAACCACATATAGACTATATAAGAAGAGTATTGCTTGGCTGTATGATAGATATTTTTGCAGACAGATTAATAATTATTCTCTCAGTGAGGATCACGGCTAGACAGGCTGGAGAAGGAGAAGGAAGTGGAGGCTAGCAGTGGAAGAGGTCATATTTTCCTGGAAATGATTTTTAAAAACTGCTTAATCATCTTCTGGGGATTTTGATAGCTCTTTCTTCTGAGGGAGGTAGAATCACACACCTTTTCTGTATGTGTGTGTTTACTTATATAAATAGAAACATGAGATGCAGTCTGTAAAATCTGTGTTTTATATCATCGTTATACAATAAAAGACAAAAGAAGGCATGTCTGTGCTTATTTGAATGGCCAGGAAGTGGTGATGGGAGTTTTGAGAACATCTAGATGAAGGGAATAATAATAATGGGTGCATAAAGTCTAGAAACGGTTGAAGCAGGTCTGGAAGTATGTGAAGTGTGTTTGACAACAGCAGGAGCACTCAAAGAGCAATTGTGTGCTAAATGGTGAGAGCCAGAGAATGAAAGTACTCTGAAAAGACGCAGGCTGGCTGGACACACACTACACAACTACGGATTTGGAAATCTTCTGGAACAAATTTTCATGCATCTGTTTTGATTGAAGTGGATAGAATTATTAATGCAGCAGGAATTAAAATCAGAAGGGATCTGGGGAAAGCTATCTCAAAAACATATAATTCCTAATCCAAAGGGAAAGAAGATTAAGAATGAACTCACCAGTTAACTTTGCCAATGGGGAGAAAAGAGGATATGTAACAAGGAACTTGTGACTGCATTAGAACTTCCTAAAGATCTAAGAGTCAAAGAATGATACAAAAATTTGCACTCAATATATGACAATAAATATTGCAATTATTATAGTAAAACCAAGAAAACAGCATGAAATGCAGTGCAGATATCGACAAATATAAGGAATAAATCTATATATTTATTAGAATAACAATCTGACAAGGACTTCAAGCATTTTGAAAGAAAGGCTTAAAACTGGAATGAATCTGGTTAAAACAATATATAGATGGTTTAAAGTCACAAAAATGGAGTTTAATAAAGACAATCTGAAGACTGTGTTTTAGAAAACAAAAATACAGTACAGTATGGGGGAAAATAGTAACTCCACAGCGCTGTGCAAAAAGATCTGGTGGTGGTGCCAGGTGATAGGCTGAAGATGGGTCAACAATGCAACGTTGACTTAGGAAAGTACTTAAGTCTCTCGTGAATGCATTGACAGCCATATCCTAGGTGAAATATGATGTTAACTAATTTATTTTATCTTACATTTACAAAACCTGTGTTGGAGTACTGTTTTGGGTGTCACATTTTAAGAAAATGCAGAATAATTTAAAAAGGGCTTAGCAGGGAGAAATGTGATCTACCAGAAAAAGCTGGAGGAATCATCCTGTCTAGGAAAGAGAAGGAAGAGTGAACAGGACTTGAGTTTTCAACCATCCTGAAGGCTTAAAGAGGTGGTGATTAATGGTTCTCCATGTTCATGGAAAGAAGGATGAGAAGTAATCAGCTTAATTTGTAGTAAGGGAGATTTAGGTTGGATATTAGGAGTAACTTTCTAACGATAAAGATACTTAAGCACTGGAACAGATTGTCTTGGGAGTCTGTGCAGTTCCAGGCACTTCAGTTTTAAGAAAGATCTAGTCTGTCAGAGATGGTCTAAGGCTGACTGAGCTTGTCTGAAAGCTGGAAGAGTTGATGACCCCTTCAAATTCACCCCTTTCCCATAGTACTGTCATATATACATTATATAGGTAATGTAATATATAATGAGTAAACGCTTTCATAAAAGTTGATGGTTTTTCATGGCATCAGTCACCATTTTCAGAAGAGCATGTGAAAACCTTACAACTGGGGCCTTCATAGAATGAGGAAAGACCCGTGTAGAAGTCAGGAGAGTTTCAGGGATTTAGGAGGTTCCTCAGAGGTCTGAATCTGAACAGCTCACTGCATAGTTCTGTTTCACCAAGCTGGGTCTCTTCATGTTGCCTTTGCAGAAATTAAAATATAATGAAGTACTGATACTTCATCCGTGTGACTTTTGGCCTCTGTTACCGCTCCTTGCTGCAGTGCTGTGCTTCACAGTAAAAGTGACTTGAAAGTGTCATGCACCATAGCTGGGTAACGTATTTTATTTTCCTTAAAGTAATTGCATGCTGTCCATGAAGCCAGGCAAAGAGAGCCAAAATAAATGAATTAAAAAAAAAAATTCTGCAGTCTTAATTGAGAGCTTGATTCTGAAATCTACTGTTTTGAAGCCAATGGTAGAATCAAGATTTTTTTCAGATGCACAGAAAGGAAAAGAGCGTGTAACTGAAATAGTTTCTTCCAAGATGAAATAAGGAATCTGAAAGGATGAAAAAAATTTGATTATATCTCCAACTCAGAAAATACTTAATCAAAGATTATTTAGCTGTACTTAGATTAGAAGCATCTATATTTAGATTAAAAGCAGTTTACTTTATGGTAGTTTTAAGAAGGTTTGTCACAGAATCATAGAGTAGTGCAACAATACAGGCTGGGAGGTACCAACTCTAGTCCAAGCCCCTTCTCACAGCAGGTTCAGGATCTTGTCCAGTCAGGTTGTAAATATCACAAACACAGAGACTCCAAAACCTCTCTGTGCAGCCTGTGCTGATTATTGACCAACTTCATAATTGAAATGTTTTTCTGACATCTAATTGTAATTCCATGTGTTTCAGCTCATGATTGTTAACCCCTAACCCTTTTGCTATCAGCCTCAGCCTCTAAGAAGTGTTGGCCTCCGGCTTCTCCACATCCTGCTATTAGGTATTTCTTTTAAAGGCAACAACACCCCTCTGAGCTTTCTTTTCTCCAGCCAGAATGAACACAATTCCCTTACAGGGCAAGAGCTCTATCCCTTCACTGGACTTGCTCCAGTTTATTATTTCTTGTGCAAATCCAGTCATAATACTCCAGATATTATCTCATGAGTGCTAAATAGAGGGGAAGGATCACCCTTTTCAGTCTGCCCAGAAGACTCTTGACCTTTTTTGCTGCAATGACCCATTGCTGACTCATGTTGTTGTCCACCAGGACCCTTAAGTACTTTTCTGCAAAACTACTTTCCAGTAGCCTGCACTGTTATGTAGGATTTCTGTGCAATTTTAAAGGCAGGTGCTAAATTTGAAATGCCTTGTAAAGGAGCTCTGAAGCTGTGTTTACACTGGTAAAAGTAAAATTAACCTTGCCAGAGGCCTAAACGTTGAAAACTTGTGCACACTGTTAAATTATTAGTATAACCGCTGGCAAGGTTCCGACCTTGTCTATTAGCATGATAAATAACACTTAGACATGGTCTGGTGGTGTTTGTCGTAGATCAGCATCCATTCTCAGTGTCCAGCTTGTATCAGAGAGTACAGAATTTAGTTTCATGCACCTGATCTATACCTCACCCAATGGCTTCAGTAGACACGGTGCTCCTCGGTTCATATCGTTTATTATTATAAATACACCCTGAGAGTCCATTGTAGTTTTGGGAGAAGGCTCCTTCAGCTGCCTGTGGATGAACTGTGTGCCTAATGAGATTAGTGCACTCTCTGGTAGGATTTTGGGCTCCCTGATTCAATATTTATATGACTTCTATGGCATAGCTGAATGTTAATGGTCATTTTGTAATTGAACACTGCTAAATGCATGATATTAGGAACATATCTAAAACCACAAATTAACGTCTTCATGGCATTCTGAGGTTTAATTGTGGGAAAAGGTGTGTGCATAGTGTCCAAGGGAGTAAATATGAGTCACTGGGGATTGCAGGGTGTCATGCTTAGTAAATACTGAGTAAAAATGGAAGCAAAACTCAAAGGAACAGTTCAGAAATGGTTAACTCTGTTTAGGAGTGTTTGGGATCATTCTAACCACAGTTTTTGTGCAGTCTAGATAAACTGAGTTGAAGATAGACAGGGAGCAGAAGTTGTTGCCTTTATTGCCCTTCATCTGCTGTGGATGAAGAGCTGAAGAAAGGGGAAATAAGAGTGTGCTTTTCCTACCTTCATGCCACACAGAGAAGTCATCTTTCTGCATGGGGTTGGTAGGTCATTGGAAAGCTGGGCTACTGCAATTTAGCCATTTTGGTCCTTGTAGGCAGGTGCTGGACACAGTGATCCTGGCTTCACTCAGCGTGGTAGGTGTAACATGGAACACCTCTGGCATTGTTGGTGGCTTCTTTTTCATCCCTGTTAATCTGAGTGACTGGAAAGGAAATACAGACATTCTTATTTAGAGTCTATTCCCCTGCTGAGGCATCCACATGAAAGAGTCAGAATACTTTAGGTAAGGTTTTTAATTTTGCCTTATAAGCCTTACTGCAAGTTATTTATTTTTAGAAATATTAGGGACAGACATTATGCAATATGGATGTTCAGTAATTACTGAGTGAAGAACAGAAATAATTAATCCTCTAGCTCCCTTTCTGCCTTTCATCCAGTAAGTAGAGTGATCCTTGTAAGAGACAGGCAATAGGA
The DNA here is from genome assembly GCA_035583135.1 of Lophotriccus pileatus. Taxonomy (NCBI): domain Eukaryota; kingdom Metazoa; phylum Chordata; class Aves; order Passeriformes; family Tyrannidae; genus Lophotriccus; species Lophotriccus pileatus. The sequence goes on from JAWWES010000001.1 coordinate 37,307,150, forward strand.
ACCCGATGTGGTCCCTCACAGTGTTTTAGGATTAGTCCCTCTGCATTAAACAAGTGTTTCCATACAGTCCACTTACAGTGCCCCAGTGACATGTAGAAGGACTTTCTTCTGATAAGTTCTGACCATTGGGAATGTCAGGAGGGACCTACAGCTGGAACAATATGGTGAAAGTTCCCTGTGCTTATAGTCACTGGAGTTCTTTCCAGTGTGTATCTGCTTCGCCCTCCTCTTGGAGCATGCTTTCCACCCTGCTCTTATTGTTTCAGTGGATAGCATATATCATAGAATCGTGCAATTGTACAATCACAGAATGGTTTGGGTTGGAAGGAACATCGAAGATCATCCAGTTCCAACGCAGCTGCCATGGGCAGGGACAGCTTCCACTAGACCAGGTTACTTAAGGCCCCATGCACCCTGGTCTTGAACACTCCCAGGGATGGGGCATCTACCACTTTTCTGGGCAACCTGTGCCAGTGTCTAACCATCCTCACATCAACATCTAATCTAACATCTAGTCTAAACCTATCCTCATTCAGTTTAAAGAGGTTTCCCCTTGTTCTATCACTACATGCCTTGTAAACAGTCTCTCTCCAGCTCTCTTCAGGTACTGAAAGGTGCTGGAAAGTGACCTCAGATCCTTCTCTTCTCCAGGCTGAACAAGCCCAAGTCTCTCAGTCTGTCTTCATAGGAGAAGTGTGCCAGCGCTCTGATATTTATGGCCCTCCTCTGGACCTAATTAAGAGGTTCACATCCTTCTTATGCTGGTGACTCTAGAGCTAGCCACAGTATCAAACAGTGCTGCCTCTTGAGGGTTATCTAATATGGTAATGGGAAGGATTAAGTCCTGAATGTGAGCCAGCATATGCCTACAAAACAATGCAGACTGGGCGTAAACTGGATGGTGTTTGTACATTTGTACAATGACTGGGGAGTCCTGATGGACAAGTTGAACAAGAGCCAGCAACATGCCCTTGCAGTGAAGGAGGGTGCAGAACCACATCCTGGACTGCATTAATGGAAACATAGGCAGCAAGCTGAGGACTGTCATTCTTTTCCTCTACTTGGGATTTATGAGTGATGCCTGGAGCACTGTGTCTGATTTTGGGTTTCCCAGTAACCTGGAACATACCCATTCTTTCCTCCAAGGGACTCCTATTTTACCGTCCACACCTGTTTTACCTCAGCTGAGAGAGCTAGGCACAGCTGAGGGTGGGCCAGTGCTCACATAACAGGAGGTTCAAAACACCTTGTGATTTTTAATGGAAAGGTTGTGCTGCAAATTCCTGTGAGCCTGTTTGATGATCACATCCATGCTAAAAATGCTCAAGGCAGTCCTTGGACAGAGACAAAGGTCTGTGTGTGCAGGCTCTGCAGGCAGAGGGGATAAAGGCAGAGAGACTAGGCCTCATCTTCACAATTATTATCTCCATTAATAATTTTGTTCAGCTCGTGATTCAGCCTGGGATTATTGGAAGAGTTTCCCTGGTGTGCCTTGAACCTTTAATTCGCCAACACTTCTGCACCACCAGGCCTCAAGTGTAAGTTATGAGAGAATAAAGCATATAACAAACTCCTACACAAGCCATAGGTTTTGGGCTATTTAAATTACAGCTGAGAGAGGGGAAATCATGCAAAATCTTTGGGGGGTACTTGCTCAAAGAGCTGGAAAGATTCAGCACAGTTTCTCTCTCTCAGTTTTATGACCTCCTCACTCAGATGCAACAATAAAAATGTTCCACTGGATTAGCCAGGTGGCTGAACTGTGATTTCTCTGCAACAGTTTTTCACACTCTAAAAGCCTAATGACAAGCAATCAAGAACATGTTAATTGGGACGATTGCCCCCAGGGGACCCTGGGGTCCTGGGAAGTTGAAGGTTTTCATGAATTCTGTAGAGCTGGCTGAAAAAAAATCCCATTTCTTATCTGTAGGAAAAGGCTTAGAAATGTGGCAAAATATGAATTTCCAAGTAAAGGTAAAATGTCCAGACCTTTTTACTTCATCCCTAGAGGGTCTTTCTTAAATTATTTTTGTCACCAAGGCTTCCTTGCCTCTTGGTGGTTCCCCACAGATGTGTACTGAATGAGTATTGGGGTTAGGAGGACAATTATGCAGCTCCTCAGTGCCTACACATTGGTTCACACATGCTGAAGTGAAGCTGGTTACCAGGTTCCTTTTTTGCAGACCTGCAGCCACACAGTCTGTGACCCCAGGGAGCAGAGGTAGCTCCTGCTTTAACCACTTGGCCCTCTCAGCGATCCCAGACAGCCTGACCAGCTAGAACGCATGCCGTGGCTTATTTCCCCTGCTGTGCATCACCCCTGGTCTCATGGAAAGCACAGTGAATACACTGGACAGATTTCCCTTTTATTTTTTTATTTTACAGTTCTAATTGAAAATAATTGAGGAGCCTGTCATTTAAACTGCCATCAGTAGGCTTGCATCACCAGCTTGTGGAATTGACAGCCTGCTTCACACATCGTGGAGTTAGTGCCTTGGCTTGTTTGACTGCCAGACTCTGGGGCTTTGACTAGAGGAGCATCAACAGCAATGCAAAGTGGGTGGCTGCCTGCCCTGGGGGCGTTTTGTGGCAATGTCTGCAGGAGCTGCAGAGGTCTGCAGAAATGGGGCAATGGGAAGTGACTGAGGCAGCAGTAGTTACCTTTCTTTTGTCCTGCAGATTTGTAAGATTAATGTGGGTTTCCTTAGAGATGGGATAGCTATTTGCTATCCCTTAAAGTTAATGTAGCAGGGGAATTCATAGGAAAAATGCATTTAGTTAAGAGTCATCACTCAATTTAAGTGAATTCTGGCAACAGAAGTTTTATTATTGCCATGGCTTAGACAGATGATGATGTTTGTCTAAGTAAATGCTTTCTTTCTGAGTGCCTCATTACCATTAGGAGAAGATTCAGCTGCAGAAAGGGAAGGCATTTCTCTCCCAGCGGCAGCAGGTGCCATGGAGCTGGTGAGCCTGAAGTGATCTCCACGGTGGGGAATCTCTGAAAAGGCAGTGGAGCAGCCCTCCTGCACCAAGCCTCAATGGTCCACTCTCAGGGGCATCTCTCTGGCCTGCGACAAGCCATGCTACCTACCAGCTGCACGCTGAGGACCACTGATAATCTTCTGCTTCATTAAACAGTGTTATTTCCTGTATCTGGATGTATCTGGTTTCTATCTCAGACACTGCAGCAGCTTCTCTGAAACACAGTGTGTGACCCTGCTCGGCTCCTGTAGCCTGTGCTTTTCCAGCAGGTCCGCCTTGTGGAAATGGGGTTCATTTGGGTAAAGCTCATGGCTAATAGGATGAGCATCCCTCAGGCTGTGCTATATGTGTTGCTAAGTCTTGCTCCATGTTCTGCCTCTACTCTGGTGTGGGAAAGACTTGTCTCCGAAAATCAGCTGAGGGATGAATCCCTGTGAACCCTGCAGGGTTTGATTTGGCACTTATTGTGTATTTGGCACCATGTTGTGCTCTTCAGCTGTTGCGCTCTTTTTGCCTGCAGGTATTTAACAGTAAACACTGCAGAAGACTTGGCTGGCTGAAGATTATCAGACTGACACTTCACTGGGGTCACCCAAGAGTGGCAGAGCAGAGATAAGAACTCCTGTCTAGACTTCAAAAGCTCTTCTCTGATCCCTGGGTTGCTGTGCCTCTGAGCTGTACAGGAATCAGCCTTTTTATCTTTCAACACAATTCTTCATGAGGACTGCATTTCTGATTCCCTATTCCTGCTCTGTAACAAGCCTTGGTATCCTGATGAGATGCTCTTGCTAGGTCCCTAGAAGTTGCTGCTGCCAACAACTTCTGGACCATCCCATGTTCCCCTTTCTGCCTTGCACTTCTCTCCTGGCCTGAAAATCATAACAGGGACAAGTAAATATTAACTTATCTGTAAGTATTTCTTAAATAAGTTACAGTAAAATAATATTTCAAAAAAGAATATTTCAAAATCTTCATATACATCTTTCTGTAGCCTGCTTGGTAAAGGCAAACCAATTGAATATAAGAAAAACATAACCCTCAAAGAGAATATGGATATTTTGAATACTGTGTGAAACATTAAAAAAAAAGTGAAGTTTCTAATCTGTGTTACAGAACACTGAACAAGAGCTGCGATTTATTTTTGCATTCATATGTAATTATCACCGGGTTACAGTCAGTAAGATGATTAATTCCTCCACTTGTTATCTGTGCTGACAGTCAGGCAAGGTGGCTTTTGCTATCACCAAAGTGCAGATATATATCAAGATCCAGATCAGCAACTTGCCTCTCCAGTGTCCCCATCAGGGCTTCAGGAATGTCAGACAGGTGATAAGGTGCCTCTAGTCTCCTTGTGTAGACACTGGCGTGTTTTCTGAGTTATACCGCACCTGAGTGCCTTCAAAGATAAATAAATTGCTCAGTACCCATTCAGGAGACTTAATCCAGGTGAAGGCTTTGCACTGGAGCCTGGTTCTTCACTGTACTGCTGAGGAAATGTTTTCACAAAGGTTTTACGTTTGTGTTTTGTCTTTGAGGATCTCAAAAAAAAAAAAAAATAAGGGTGAATTCAGAAAAAGCGTGTTTAAAAACAACAGTGAACTTACTATTAGAGAATGTTAGAGAACTCTAACTTTCTGTTAGAGAATGTCCTTCTCCTCCCTGTCAGTTTTGTCCCCCCAGCCTTCCTCTATCCCCTTGCTCTCCCTCTTTGCAAGACTATCCAGTGCTCATTGGCCTTCAACCCAGCCAGTTTGTCCTCCCTGGGGAGCTGACCTGTGGTGCACAGCTCAATGTATCTCACCAGCTGGACTTGTGTGTTGGCTTCATCAGGGTCGTGCAAGTTACTGAAAGAGAGTCAATAACCCCATACTGTGCTGGGGTAGCCCTTATCCTGAGAGGCACATGGCCTCACTGGCCTCTGGGGAAGGATGCTGCAGGGTGTCTCTCTGCTGCAGGTGCCTTATTCCCTCTACTTGCATTTCAAAGAAACTCATTAACATCCTCTGTAACCAAAAACACTTCATAGATGAGGCTGCAGCCAAGAAATTGTGCAAGCTCAGCACCCTACTTCATGCACCCGAGCTGTACATGTGTATGAGGAGATCATGTTGGTGCAGGGCTGTGTGTACAGCAGACCTGTAGTCAGGAAGGATCTTCAAAGTTTTGTCTCTTCCTAAACTACAGTTTTTATTGCTCTGTTTTAACTTCACTGCTATTTTTTTTACAATGCTCTGACACATATATTAGCGGGGATGTGCTGTATCAGAGCTGCAGAACAACTCGCAATTCCCCAGGTTATTCTGTAGATTTTTATGCTGGTGCATCCATAAAGGAGCTCCAGATCTTCCAAGTTTTCCCCATGAGAGCAGAGTAACACCTTTCCTCTGGAAATACTGTAATAAAACAAAGGGAATACAACACGCCCATTATGAAGATCCCATAGATGGCCTTTATCATTTATCAAAAGGAAAAGGTGTTGTAATATCTGTTAGAATTGTACACAAGGGAGGCTCTTTGGTGGAGCACGTTAATAAAAAGTCAGAAACCTGAAAGATATGTCTTTTTTCAGATTCAAAATTGTACATTAATTTATTTCTGTAGCTTTTTCTCAATAGTCCAGTGGCTTCTGTCATGAAGCAATTTCATTAAAGCTTTGATCATAGTAGTAATATAAAGCCAAGCTTCCTGCAAAAGCTTCATTGCCCTAAAGAGTGTGTAATTGGCCAAATATCTTAGAAAGTTTTGCTTGGTTTCTTCAGAGCACAAGTAAAATTTAATTACCCCAGCAGTAGATTCAGTGCCATCATATAAGGGTGTCAAAACTAGTCTTTGCAAATGGCACATTCTAACAGAGCAATAGATATGAGACTTGCCATAAATGTGATTTGTGAACATCATTAATGAAGTACTAGACCTAATTGACTTCTTCTGGCTTTATGACAGCATAAAAAAAGTTATGCACTACCAGTGATATTTCTCTTCAACTTCTTCAGATGAATCTCTAACCCTGCAGAGCTCTCTTAAAAGTAAGCTCTCACTGATATTTATTTGGGGAAAAGAAACTTACTGTTAGATAACATTTGAGGTTCTTTAGAAATAAGGATTTTAGAACAGTTCTTCCATTGCAGAATGAAATGAAGATGCTTTGCAATTATCTCTGAAAACTCAAGCACATTACAGATCAGCAGAGGGTACTTGTTAGCCTGATCATTTGAGAATTCAGTCATGGACTAACAGATTCAGGCTCAAGTCCTTGTTATGATTTGGTTCAGGAATTTACATTTCTCATGTGATTATGTGTTCTTGATGTGAAACCATAGCCATTTTATTTTTGTCAATAATTATCATTCTAGTAAGATATTTTGTTTTTCAACTGTCTTTTGTTCAGACACACTGAGCCAGCAAATGTTACCATTCACACTGGTGCTTGCAGTAAAATGACATAGTTTACATTGCTTCAGCAAGTATAAAGCAGCCAATATCCTGCTTTAGCTAGTATTTTTAAAGGATATTTTGCTATTCTGCATTACAGGAGGCTTGTGGTCAGAGACCTAGAAAAAGAAAATAGTTTTAGTGTCTGGAAATTGATTATTTTTACATTTACCTTTTGTCCCTAAAAAAATAAAATTATATGTTAAATCATATATTTTAGCTATTGTTTGCTCCACACTTAGGATAACTTTTGTGTGATGTTATTAAAATAATCTGAGTGGTAAAATCAGGGTGGAATGAAATTATTGACTTCTAAGTATTTTCTTGAAACATTTGAAGATTACTATTTAATTTTAAACCATGTTAAACCTTCACTTATGATGAAGGTTGCTGTAATGTCAGATGTGGTAAACATCCCCAGCTTCTGCTGAGTTAATGAACACTGAAAGAGGACCACTGAGTTGATGATAAATGATAAATTCAGTTGACTTAAACAGTTTATGTAATCCTCCGCTGATTAATCTTACTACATTTTTGTTGGCAGTCTTGGGCAGAGGTGGAAGGGACTTCTTGTGGTTCTGCTGGGTCAGCTGGCCCAGGCTTTGCACTGGGCTGCTTCTGATCACTCCAGGGTGCTCCTCACCACCACGTCTGAGCACTCCCAGGAATGTGCAAAGGGTCTATCTTCCCTGACTCTCTTCCTTTCTTCCTGCTTTCCTCCTTTGGATCCCCAGTGGTGTCAGATTTTACCAGATCTGTTATACTTTATATTGTGGAGTTTAATAAATACACAGTCAGCTGAAGAACTGATTGGAGGTTGAAGGTGAGGAATTTTCCAAACATTCAGTATCTACAATTTACTGATTTGAGTGAAACTCACAGTCATTGTGTTAATAATAATCACAACTCTTTAATCTTACTTCATTTCATTCCCTCAAATAGTGAATTTAGAGATATGTATGAGGAAGCCAACAAAGGACAATTATTGGGTGGCTTCTGGGATGTGCCTTGAATCATGAGCACACTCCTTGCAAAGAGGAGTTGGCTGCAGGCTACTGGCAGAGAGGGCTGCCCATGGGGACTCTTGTCATTGGTCCCCACATGGAGATTTGCAGCAGTGTGAGGAGCATGTGCATCAGTGGAGCGGCTCCCAAACTATTCATAATCAGCAAGCAGCCTGAGAGAATATTCTCCAAGTCCCCCAAATTTTTGAGGTTCGGCTATTTACTCCAGAAGGACTGATCTCTGAATCTCATTTTGGGGACCCTGTTCCTTATAAGCTTTGATTTTAGCTGTTCAGCGTCTCTGTCTGTTTTTATATCAGCAACAGAATGGAGCAATAGGGGTGAAACCGTGCAGTTATTGCAAAAGTACTGCTGTCCACACATTTGGAGGTTTTAACCTGGAACACACCTGGAGGCAGTGGTCACCTGTAGCTGGTGTGCAGGAGGTGCAGCTCTCTGCTTGGCTTCATTGTCAAGGAATCCAGGTGCTCTGCTATGCATGTGGAAGCCTGGAGGTAAAGGTGATTGCTTCAAATGTGAATTTTGATCTACACTAAAACACTAAATAGATGCAACCTTTGAAATTGTTAAATTGGAATGCTCTCAAACTTTTTTGAGGATATTTTATGTTCTTGTACTCTGCACTGAGGAGATGAATTTAGTTGCAGCTGTAAACTTACATTTACCATTTTGAAATCCTTGTGATTTTGTTGGTGTGAGGCAGCAGTTTGTCTTTTGGTTACCTCCCTGCCATACAGTATGATTTGTTATATGAACTTTCTTCTGTCTAATAATCTGCAGTTTGAGTATTCTGAAACCATTTTTTATGCAGCATACTTGACACTGAACTATGCCGTGCTGCTTCCATGGAAACCTCTGACAACATATCACTGTCTGACCCGACAGATAAACAATACCTCATTTTCCCTTATGTCAGCCATTAGAAAAGCCCTCCTATGCCAGACCAAAGGTTTATCAGTCCAGTGTCTTGTCTTTAACCATGGCAGATGACAAACAACCAGGGAAAAGCGTTTTTGGTATAAACTCAAATTTTCATAATTTTGGAACTTGGGGAGTAAAACATTTGATTCAAAGATCTTTAATATATATATTTTTTCCTTGGATTTGTTATTTTTTAGAGTCTTTTTTCTATACTAAACCAGAATGAGAAGACAGCTTAATTTAGTTTATAAGAGACTTTAGGAGATCTCTAGTCTGATCTCATGCCCAAAGCCTTGTCAGGCGCGAGATCAGACCAGGTTGGTCAGGTCTTTATTCAGTTGAGTCTTCACAGCCTCCATGGATGGAGACTACAAACCCTTTCTGGGCAACCATCGTTTTACCCACCTAGGTGATTATTAGTAAGAAGTCAACTAAACTTGCTAGTGCTAGTAAACTCCCTAGTTTGTAATTTAAAAGCTATCTATCTGAAATCTATTTACTCTATGTTGTAGACTCTAAGAATTTGCAGAAGGTAGGTTTCTAGGTGGCTTTTGGAAATCCCTATAAAGCGCTGAAGATGGAAAAATCCTCAGACACATTGTTTCAGAAATCAGGAGCTGTGACAAAGATTATTTCTGTAATTTTTGGTGTGGAAATAGACAGGAAGTACGCTGAAGTAGCTGGTTGTAGGAAACGAGTAAGTCATGCAGTCAGCAAGTTTTATCTGAGCTGTGCTGGGAATTTGATGGGACCCTATCTTTTCCCTTCAGAAAATCGTCAAAACAGAGATCAGAATCTGGTTCCTGGGTGCAAAGCATGAACGGAGTATGGTGGGCTCAAGGGAAATTGTGGTTGCTCAGTGATGAGGTACTGCATGAAACCACACCCTCCTGCCCCGTGCTTTTTCTAGGCCCTGTTTGAATTGGTTCTGTGTAACTCCAAGGTCTCTGCAGCCCAGCCCAGATCCTTCAGCTGGGGGAAGGAGAAAAGAAAAGATGGTGAGAGACTTTTTCCTTCTCACCTAGGAGCTGCCTGACAGTCAAAGCTCTTATTTTCACACAGCTGGAAGCCTCACCAGGTGTTTTGTTCTTGGAGCTTTACCTGCAGCTGAATGCTGTCTCCATTTGTGGTCTTGCTAGGCCCTTTAGGATTTCCAAATGTCATTTGTGCTGGGAGAATAAGCATCCATCCAGTAAATTCTTGTTCTCTGCCTATCAAGCTGGTGTCTATTTCAATTTTAGAAGATTATTTCCCCTCCTGCCCCCCTTTCTGATGCTGGACGTGAATTATTGAATTTATCTCCTACCTGTCTAGGCTAGAAGGATTTTCTGAGAAGACTACTGCACACATTTGGTTTTACTTTCTTGATTTCAGCAAAGAGCAAAGATAATATCCACATACTTTGTCCTTCCTAGTTGTGTTATTTATAAATGGCAAAAAGTTCCTTTATGGAAATCTTAATTAAGCTTATTTTGAGACAGCTTCTTAGGTTTCTTTCATTAAATAATTTCTCGGTGATGAAAATCTGAGTTGTTTTTTTCTTCCTGCTTTCAGAGAAATACGGCTCTGAAAGTCTTTGTTTAATGAATTAGGAGTTAGGAGATATTTAATAATATTGTTGGAATATGCAGCACTATTAGACTACAATCATCACAATAAGAGACTTCAGTTTAAACATGGTTACATATGGCTGGATCATTCTCAGGTCAGAAAAGTATTTACTAGATAGCTTCTTTCGCAATAAAAAAAATATTTCATGTCTATACTTGAACATGGCTTTGTTATGTACTTTGAAGAATGTTAAATGTTACCAGTTACTCCTCATTTGTTATTTAGTTTTATGCTACTTGCTTTTTATCTGTTACAGAGGAGAAATATTAGCAAAGGCTGTGTGAGAAAATTTTGCCGATATGTTTTCGCCATCTTCTCAAATGACTCTGAATCATATCTATCAAGATAACTGCTTCTTTTCCCCTGTTTAGCTGGTTTGTGGTAAAGATGTGATAATTCTTGACTTTGTCTTTTCTTTCATGCTTTTAACCAATTTAACTCTATCAGAAAAAAAAGTATTATTAATACATTTTAACTGGTTACTGTCCTCTTTGTTCATTCTGTGGACATATTTTGGCACTCATTAACTCTTGAAAAGTATTGCAACCACTGCACTACATCCCCCTTTTCCAGGGCTGATCTTTAGCTATTTTATAGCAGGAAAAGCTCTGAGTTGAGCTCTGTGCCTTTCCAACTCAGATGTCTTTTTGGAGTTGTATTTTGAATTACTTCTGATGGCTGCAGTCTCAGGATACCCTTGACTCTTCATGTGTCCCTGTATGTATTGGCACTATCTCTACTCAGGGACTGTTTTGCACCTGAGTTCCTTATCTGTTTACACCTTTTCTTATGCCTTGTCTTTTAAAAATAATTTTTTTGTATATATCATTTTATATAAAGTTCTTTAACACAATTTCATCCACATCTGCTGATACTGGAAGGCTCTTGAAAACATCAAGTGCTTCATATAATGAAAACATCAAGTGCTTCAACAGATGCAAACATCTATTGTCAGAAATAAAACTTTTTTCTTCTCTTTTGATACAGTTTGTGTGCAGATGCAGCAGTAAGTGGTCTTTAAACCTTCTTGAAGTCTTTTAAGCTCTGATAGAGACATAAATAGCACAATTCTTCCAATTATGTTTCCCATCCTCCTTCTAGAATTGCATGTTTTTTTATTTCTCAAGACCACAAAGGCTGACATAGGTGGCTTCATTTATTAGACATGGGTCTGCCAAAGGAAATATAACTTTCCTTTAGGCAAGGAAGCTGCTCTGCCAGCGACCTAGTGCAGAAAAGCAGAAATAGAGGCAAAGCTGCAGTTTCTCTCTCTTGTGTAAGCTAAGAGTTTGTTGCTTCCATTGCCCTGTGGTATCCAGCTGCCTACAGGGCATGTACTTATTTTCTGCCCTGACCTTGTCTGTGATCTAGTGGATAATCTCTTCAGAGGGAGCATTTGCTTTTGTGACTTGGATTACTTTATCAAGGACCAAGGATTGAGGATGCTTTTCTCTGGCTAGAAGCTGGAACTAACGCCTAAGCAGATCACAGACAGCATCTTCAGAGAGCACCCTCACGCTCTCCAGTTCTTCTTACAGAGTTTGCTGAGGAGTTGCAGAAAAAGAAAGACTTGAGAGGAGAGAGAGAAGGCAGAAAGGAGAATCAGAGAAGGCCTCCAGGCAAGCTGTTTGAGACCATACTGATTTTCATTAGGAGCTTGAGGCCAGAGATTAGGTCAGCTGTGATTTAGGACTGTGGTGGGTTGACCCTGGCTGGATTATGGGTACTCACCAAACCACTCTGTCACTCACCTCCTTAGCAGGACAGGGGTGGAGAGAAAATAAGATGGAAAAAAAATTGTGGGTCAAGATAAAAGCTGCTTAATAGAGCAAAAGCAAAGACTGTGTGCCGAAGCAAAGGAAAATAGAAGATTATTCTCTACCTCCCATCAGTAGATGATATCCTGTCACTTCCCAGGAAGCAGGGCTGCAGTACGTGTAGTGGTAGCTCCAGAAGAGGCCTTTCCTCCCCCCTTTCTCTCAACTTTATTGAGGAGAAGACACCATTTGGTATGGAATGTCCCTTTGGTCAGTTTGGGCCAACTCTCTCCTGGCTATGTCCTCTCCCAGGATTTTACCCACCCCCAGCCTGTTGGTGGGGGGGAATGTTGGAGAAGCAGCGCTGAATGCTGTGTCACCATTGTTCAGCAGGAGCCAAAACAGTGGTGTATTATCAACTCCTTTCCAGGTACCAGTGCAAAGCACAGCTCTATGGGGGCTGCTGTGGAGACAGTTAGACCCAATACGGTAACACATGTTCACCCAGGAAAGAAGATGCTCCCTAATCTGAGAGTAGGCAACACCTCCTATTCCAGAGAAAGTAAATCTCTAGTAGGGATGTGACTTTACACAGCTCAGCTCAGGCAGCTAACAAGTTTACCACCAATCCATCACCCTATAGGGATGGGATCCAACATAATTGGGGCAGCTCTGCCTGGTGGGAACTGGTGGTACCTCAAAGAAGATTCTCAGTGCTGAGTAATATCACGTTGCCAGGGGAAGAAAATCCTTCTTGCTCTCCGAAAGAAAACACAGCCTTTCTGACAAGCAGGCTTTCTGTTCGGAGTCACAATGGTTGCAAATGCTCAAGCAGGCAGCCAATGTCCTCAGAAATTGTTAAGCTAATAGATGTTTTCTCTACAGGCTCCTAACAACTTTAAGTGATATTTAAAATATTTAAACAAAATAGCTCATCTGTTCTAGGGTAAATCCATTCATATGATAATTCCTAAGGTCGCTGCTCTTCCTTTGTATTCCATTATTTGGGAAAGAAACGTCTGTCTAATGCCTCATTTAAGATTCAGTGGAATCTTCCTTGCTTCGGTAATTTTCCTATTAAATTACAACTATTAACACTCGTTCCTCACCCTAAAGGAAACCAATAAAATCACCCAAACTAATGAAGTTGTTTTCAGCAGCAAGCACCTCGTTATGGGGGTATTTCTAATTACTGTTAAAATGAACTGGAACACAATGCCTCCAGAATGGGATGTCCCAGAGCTATCAACCCAAACCATAAACATCTGTGCAACTCATAATCTCTTCATTTAACCTTTGTAATAGCAACGCAACCTCAACTAATTTTTAAATGCTGATAGGCATTAAAATAAATAGATATGAAAATGTCACTGACACATTATAAATAGAATTCTAATTTATGAGCACTGCCTCCCAGTGAGGAATTCAGTTTTTGTCTTTCAAAAAATAACCATGCCACCTGGAGTTTATCTTTCTCTTGTATTGTCGAGTCTGAACTAATTCTTTTCCCCTTCTGCACTAATTGTTATATTTAGATATCATCGCCCAGAAGACTATGTTGAGGAGTGATTAGGGTATAGCTTACACATCAGAATGCATGAGCTAACTAGAAAAGCAAAGCTTCAGATCAGATTTAATTAAGATAGCTTACATTCTCAGTTCAGTTTTCTGCCTAAAGCAAGGAAAAAAATGAAGACTAACGGTTTCTTCCAGAAACATCATACTCCTGGGATAGGAATTTAGAACTCCATAAGCAGAATAACTTTTACTCCTGTGAGTAGTCCTCCTGAAATCAGCGTGACTAGTTATGTGAGTAAATGGTACTCTGAATAAATTAATAATGTGCAATCTGGCCATATAGAAATCCTTGATCTGGCACAGATTGCCTGTGAGTCATTCAAATAATGAAAAAGGAAAAATAAGTGATATTCATATGATGGATGGCTTACTGGATTTTTCTTGTTAGTTTTCATATATGGAAAACTGAAGCTTTAATACCTAAATAAATCAAACTGGAAATCTTAATCTGGAGCTAGCTAAAGGGCAGTGTCTGCAACTCATAATGCATTCTCCTCCTTACAAAAAAATTTTTTTTTTATACCAATGCTTAGCCTATAAACAACACGCTGAAACTTCATGCATAACTGTAATCACCATCAATTTAGTGCTCATATTGCAGGGCAGTTAGAAGGTTGGGAGCAACTGAGATCCACTTCCATAAACAGCAGACGAGTAAATAGTGTAAGTAAATGCACTGGACTATCTATGGTAATTTTCATTTGCAGATCATCCTTAAGCTGTAATTATATATATATATATATATTTAGGGAAGCATGACCCAGAATATATTCCATCCTTTCTCCTGCTTCTGGGTGCTACGTGCTGGGCTCTGCAATGCTAACTGAAGTAGAAGGCAGAAGAGTAATTTTATAAGCACTGGAAATATGAGGCCTGGCGTCTTTTGGATTTGTATCTTTTGACTGATCAAGAGATGTGAGAAGGGAGAAAAGATAATCTTCATCTGAACCTTATCCCATTGGACTCTGTTCAAGGTATATACTCTCATGCTTATAAAGTCCTGTACTTCCCTTTGAGCTGTGAATGGGATCTGCTTCCAGATTCTGCTTCCCTTTATTTTCATGAAACCTAGTTAACTTTCTAAATTATGTTAAATTGCATTAAAAGTCAACCTGTGGGTTCTAATGATGTTGAGAAAGATGTGCAAGCACACACACTAAACACACACACCTAGCTTCAATTACACAGGAAAAAAGAGGACTAAAATACAGAAGTGGGTTGTTTGTTTTTTTTTTCCCAAATAAGTTACGCGGACTGCACAAAGTGGGAATACTTTCAGTTTAAGGTATAGATGTTGAAAAAATTGTAACTTTTTACATAATAGGGCTTTTAGTGGGAATGCACTATGAAATCACAGAAAGCACAGTCAGAGGGATGGCTCACTATGCTATTCAGGTCAATAGGGACAGTTCTGTTTTCATTGGATTGTTTATTAACTATAGAGGCAGAAAAAAGAAAACCAGAAAAAAAGTTGAAATACAAAGAACAAAACCATACTCTTAATGCAAACGGTATCTCTATCTTTCCTTTTTTTATTCCCTACCACTCTCTGAACCTTACTATAAAGCCTGACAGAATAATACCTGTATTCTGATAAACTGGTACACAGGGAGTAAAAGACTGCCTTGGTCCTAAAATCTTATCCCTGAACTGCAGAAAATTATGCAAAACAAACAAAAAAATTGTTCAGAAAGTTGTTTAAGAACCTCTTTGCAAGTCCTGAAAGAAGATATGGAAACTGTTGTGAAAGAGGCAGACAAGTGACTGGCATCATTTGCTGCATAGAGAGAACAGGGAGACAGGATAAGTGACAAGAATAACAGCACCAACTGACAGAAATGTACCTTTGTCATGAGCAATTCAAAACCTACTCGAGGTTATTATTCTGCTGCACATCAACACAGAGCCTGAGCTGAACTGGAGATGCTGGGGGATTTCAGAGAGACTTGGTCTTGTTTTCTCCCTTTTTAGGCAATATTTCTGAGAGGGGTTTTGATTTCTTATTTTAAATTATGGTCATCATTAAAAACTACTTTGTAGTTGATTTGCTTAGCAGTTCACACAGGTTGCTTGAAAGGCTTTGGAGTGAGATGAAGCAGCATGATTACACAGCTACACAGGGCTGGAGAGGAGAGCTGAGGTGGATGGAGCTGTTCATGGCACTTCCCTGGAAAGCCTGCAACGAAGAAAGAGGCTTTGCAGCTTTGCACTTTCTCATCCTTCTGGATTTGTGCCATTTTCTCTTCCAGTTTAAGACATACAGTTGGCAGCACTGTGTCAGAGCAGAGGTGAATCTGGCTGCTCAGCCTGTATTTGACAGTGGTCGATAGCAGCGATAGAAGAGGATAAGATGCCTGCAGCCATACAACCACCTGGGGTTAAAAAACTAAATGACATAAGTATCTCTTATGAAGACAGAAAGAGAGTTGGGGTTGTTCATCCTGGAGAAGTTTCTGGGGGGACCTTAGAGCACAAGTACCTAAAGGGGGCTACAAGAAAGCTGGAGAGGGACCTCTCACAAGGGTATGTAGTGACAGGACAAGAGGGAATGGCTTTAAAATGAAAGAGGGTAGGTTTAGATGAGATTTTAGGAAAAAAAAAATCTTTCCTGTGAGAGTGGTAGGAGACTGGCTCAGGTTGCCTAGAGAAGTTGTGGATGCCCCATCCCTGGAAGTGTTCAAGAACAGGTTGGATGGGGCTTTGAGAAACCTGATCTACTGGAAGGTGTCCATTCTCATGGCAGGGGGCTTGGAACTGGATTACCTCTAGGGTTCCTTCCAACTCAAACCATTCTGTGACCCTATGATAAGCATCTTTAATACTCTTTGGTCAATTTTTTTCTATTATCTTATCTACTGTGTTTTGGAACCCTTGTATGTCAGTAGGATCCAGAAGGTCTTGTGTTTTGTTTTCCAAAAATACTCCATTCCCATCCATTTTGTACCTTTGTTTTGAGCTCTTGTGATCTTAATTTCCTGGAGCTGGACATAAATCTGGCAATTCACAGGTCGGCATTTGCACTTATTAATTTGATGTTGATATATGGAACACTGAAATGATGAGAATCTAAACTCATTGATGTCATTGTCTTGGCATCA
Source organism: Lophotriccus pileatus (assembly GCA_035583135.1). Classification (NCBI taxonomy): domain Eukaryota; kingdom Metazoa; phylum Chordata; class Aves; order Passeriformes; family Tyrannidae; genus Lophotriccus; species Lophotriccus pileatus. Next base: position 37,323,557 of record JAWWES010000001.1, read on the forward strand.
TCTATGAAGGAGGATGGCGGGTGTTTTCCTGCAGAGCTCAGATAGTGACTTGTGATGAGATTCAAATACAGTATAATCCAGTTTGGACATGATGGACCAAGTGGTCATTATGCTCAGAAACACAGTTAAGGGGAAGGACAAAATTTCTTATACTTTAGAATTAAAGAAATCAAGGTCTGTGGAGGGACAAACAGATAAAGTCTGAAAAAATATACAAGTCCTTTTTGAGTCCAAAATATAAGGCTATGAAGCTAAATACAGGTCCAGAAGCATGAAACAGGTCACTTGAGACAGGCATGTGCAACAGAAAGCTTTCTCTGTTGTTTTCTGTCTCCTTGGTCTATTAAACTTAACTCGCTTATATAGATCATTACAGATTCAGTGCTGTCAGTGATCTGAATTAATCATTTGGAGATACTGATGGATACTGATTCTAGCCAGAGGACATTACAACAGAAGCTCCTTGCTTTGTCTCTCTGAGCTATGAATGAATCCTTTTCAACAAAGTTTTAGGGAAGAATCTAATTTTTTATTCTTGCTGAAGTTAAGTACAGTCAGCAGCAGTGTTTTGAAGGTCTGATTTCTTGGTGGCTTTCTGTCATATTACCTGTGGAACTGGCTGCCTCTGTTGAAAATGAAAAAATATTTGATTGTTGTTGATACATAGTGAGTAGTTGAGCGCACTGAAAATCAAAAGAATAATATATTCTTTACACTTTGGTAACATACAGATACTGTTTTGAGTAGTGAAATTGAAGAATTTGAGTTGTTCTTTCTTGGAAATTATCTCTTTACTATTTTGTGATTTTATGGTTTTCTATCTTTTTGTGACTCTGAAACATCCTAATTCTTTTAGCGTTGCTCTTCAGCGCTTGTGTTTTCTTTTTCTGTACCTTTCTTGTTGGTGCTGGTAGCACTAAAGGCCTTTTGATAAAGTTATTTTGATGTATTGCTATTGCTATTTGTCAAAAGCTCCTACTAATTTATTGTCTTATACACAATGGACTATTCTTTTAGAATGATGACTTTCTCTTTCTAAGTGAACCCTTTTCGCTTAGACAAAAACATGGGGAAAAACAAAATACCTCTTTGTGGAATCATGGCTTGATTCCTTCCCCCCTCCCCACTCCCCCAGTTCAAACTGAACTCATACAAGGGAACGTGTGACAGAAAGCTGTTAATTTGGTTGACAGCATTGCTTAACTGCAGAGATTAATCTTCATATATGACTGAGTTTTTTTCGTCTCCTATTCATCACTGAATGATGTCCAGATGAACTACTCTGGAATAACAGCATGCTGAAACTTCAGAACATTTCAACAATCTATAAGAGATAATGCAATATGTCAGAAGAAGCTAATTTCCCTCAAAATTGTTTTAAAATAGAGTAACAGTGATATGGCATGGTATTTATAGGGAAATTTGAGAGCAAACCACAAACAATTAGGAAAAAGTCACAGAAGGGCAGGAGCATTGGGCAGTTTGCTGCCATGGCACATGCATGATTGCCATTAAGAATATTTATTTACAAATTGTGTTGTTTTCTTACCAGCTCGTTATATTAGATCCTCATTTTGTAGAGTTTTATCTGAGATTAAGTATTATAACAAGCAATGTTATGAACTAATAAGCACATCTAATTTGGATGTTGTTAGAGCATTAAATGGAATTAGTGACAGCACCATTTCATTTCATTTAGGTAAGGTTATTATCCCCTTCCATTATATGGGACCATAACTACTTCAGTGGCTGTAATGGGAGCATGCACAATATTTCTTTGTTTCTGTTTTTGGGTCAGCTATTAGATAATGTTCATCATTAGGAAGCAAAAGTGGTCTATTAGAAGGAGGCTTTTTCCTCTGGTGATACAGGAATAAGAATGGTTTGTATTGGAAGGGACCCTAAAGTTCATGTAGTTCCAGACTTCTTCCATTTGGTGCCTTCGTGTAAAAGCACGTGGAGCATGCACCAGGATCTATGTGTTGCAGCAAATAAATCCCAGGACAATCCTCCTGACATCTCATGCCAGGGGAGTCAGGGGGAAACAAGCCCTCTGTTTTGCAAAACTTACATGCAGTGTGTGATTCAGATTCATGATGAATGTGCTCCCCCACCTCCCAGTTTTTAAGCAGGTTCTAATCAGGGCCACCGAGAGCTGCAGCATTTATCAGATGGCTTCCCTTCTTCAGGTCTTCATTCACAAATTCATTTCTGTGCAACGGTGCCCAAGACAGCACTAATGAGTTTGCTGAAGTGCTGGAAGCAGGATAGCCATGGTTTTGTGGCTCTCTGCCCGGGTTAATCAGCCCTGTTTCTCAGCAGTGCTAATTAGGCGAAGCTGAGATCTCTGTGGTGGTGAGTATATTCATTCTGATGCGCAGTTATTTCGGGCAGCTCTATGTGGCATTGCACTGCACTAGTAGACCTACACTCAGCATCAAGGACATTAAAAGGGAACCCTGTTCAACAGCTCTATAGGTTTCCAGCTCTCTCTCCTCCAGTAAATGCAGTACCATTTTTTTATCATAAATTTTCTAAGTGATACTCCTTAGAGACAGACCTGCTGCTGGACTGAAGTGCTGCTGCCCCCTGGTCTGAGGTAGAAATACTGTCATTGACTCAAATAGGATGAAATCCTGACTCGAAGTGAGCAGCGTGAAGTGGACAAACTTGTCCGAAAAGCTGCAAATCAAATAGCTACCTAAAAAGTAAGTGTTGGGTCTTGTCATAACATCTTGTCAGGTGTTATTGACTTTTGTCAGTAGCCACCAGAGGCACAGTAACTTTGCTGGCAAGGGTAAGGAGCTTGTTTTACCATTGTTGTGTGACCTGTGCTTTGCAGCCAGAGAAACCAGTGCCCAGAGTGTGCAGACATGCCATGCCCAGTGCCAGGGACTGCTAAACTATGCCTGTGTACTTTGTGCCCCTGGGACAACCTCGCCAGACTCACTAGCGTGGGTATGGGAAGTTAGGGATGCCCTGGGGAGCCCTTAAGGATGTCAAAGATCTAATTTGCACATTAAAAAAATTAGGAGTGAAGAAATAAAACCTCAGTGTACTGAAAGGTGACTGGGGGGCAACGTTCATTTCCAGCCGAACAAGGCTTCTTGGGTGCTTTAAGTTGGGTCCAAATTTCTCTTTGGTAATAACTTATCCCCTTTCCCCTCTGTCATGGCCAACACTATAAATATTCTTTAAAGACAACTTCCTTTGTAAAACCTGTGCATAATGAACACTCAGTGACATACCATGAGGCTCCTCTCACGTCTCGCTACATGCCCCTGGCTTGGGAGTTGCAGGGGAAGACTCATCACTTGTCTTTATCACGGGGTACAACAACCAGCCTTTGCCTGGCTCAATATCTCCACTGCTTGCCCTAGTAAAGGTTTCTTCTACTTTTCTTCACAGATGAGCCAGTGGCTATGGGGAGGTGGCCTGGGGACTTTATGGATCTGCATCCTGTCAGGCAAGCAGAGGAATCAGAAGAGAGGGCTCTGCAGGGTGCCAGCTTCTTCCAGATGATGCAGGAATGTCTGTTCCAGTCCTCCATACAAAACTAAGTCTCTGGTTTCCAGGAGCTGAGTGTGAAACAGTGCAAGCCTGTGCAAGGTGAGTTTGTTCCCTTTTCCATGGCCCTGGTGCTCATGGACTTTGGTTCAATCCACTCATGGAACAATGGTGGACCACACAAACCAGTTGGATTTTCCCAAGCTGCATTTCTTTGCTGTGCAATTCAAATTTGAAAGCTGCTGCCTAAACATTGTTTGCAACTAGTGTTTTTCTACGAACACTGTAGAAATGAAATAAGAACTGGAATGAGAACTTGTTTGATTTTACAAAAGAAATTCATTATACATGGTCAAACAATTACACTGCTTCCTCCCTGCTTGTTCCCATGGCAGGATACCCACTGCTGGTATCGACTTCAAAATTAACACGGTGAACAGGACAAAGGAATCTCTGAGGGCACCTGGAATTCTGGAACCATAGAATCTGCCGAATTGGAAGGGACCCACAAGGATCATCAAAGTCCAGCTCCTGGCCCTGCACAGGACAGCCTCAAGAACAACACCGTGTCTCCTGGAGTGTCCAGAGTCTTCTTGAGCTCTGGCAGGAACCTGGGAGAAGGCATGTTAGCTGAGAGTGTATCGGGACATTACTTTGGTTTAACAAAAGTTAACTTTTGCAATGTCCTACTTGTGAAAGATCACAACAATGCAGTTGTCATCCTTGCAAAATCAGAGACAAACAGCAGAATTCTACTGCCAGGGAGTATTCTCTCTCTTCTTCCTATTTTTATTTAAGAACATTATGTGTGCCTGCTTGAATCAGAATATACGAATTGGATTATTTATGCTGCGTTTGACCAAGTAATTGAAATAAATTGGAAGGCTAATGATGATTCACTGTTTTGGTGAACCCCCATGGTATAAACAGCCATAACAGGGAATTAGGCTGTTTTGCAAAAATATTTTATGAAGTTATGGTCTTTGATCTGTTCTTCTGTGGTAAATTAACGCTGTACCAATGGTCATAAAATCAACTTGCAGTGACAGAAATTAGATTCCTGTTTTAGTGGAACAAGAGCATTCTCGGTGGGTGCCATGCACATTTTTTCTCTCCCATGACCTTTTTAAAACCTGTTGACAGGGATAAAAAAATAATTCACACCCAATATTTCCCTCAGAATGCAACTGCACTATAGTCCCTTCCCATATCTATGGCTCATCCTCTGACCTCCAGCTTCCCACATAAGCAAGTTCACTCATTTTCTTGCTTGATGCCCCAGAGACATCTGCTGTGGCTCTGAGGACCACCGGATGAATCTCTGCTCATGACCCTGAGTGCCGTGTACTCCCCAACTACCTCTATTTTGTGAACTGAAGGTTGTGTCTTCCTTGCCTGCAGGGGTAGCCACAGAACAGCAAAAGAAGAGGCCACCCCTCCCTGCTTCCAAAGCTGTCATCCCTCAGCACTTGTCGCTGCTCACCCATGCTGCAGTGTGTGACTAATAGCAGTGGGCTGCTGCTCAGCACTGCGCATCAGGGCAGAGCCGAACTCTGCCCTGCCATGGCTGTGAGCAGCACAGTATGAAAGGTGGCCTAAACATTTCCTACAGTATTACCCGCCTATCCTGCAAACCACAGTGAATGCAACAATGCAGGGAAATACATGAAACACATGCTGCAACTGTCAGCTTTAGGGATAACCAGATTCACAGAGGTAGGGAAAAGGTATCAAAACAAATCCTTGGCTCTCTGCTGATGTGATGTATACTGTTGAAAGTAAAAGTACTGATAATCAGGAAACTATTCTATTGCATCAATATGCTTAACAAGCTAAAAAATAGCTACAAAATTTCATGAATATTTCTCTGTAAATTGCATTTAAATTAATGTCAATGCTTCCCCTTGCAGATTACGAATTAGCAACTATTCTTCTGTTAATGTAAATTTAACTTCTTGTTGTTGTTCTTTGCTTTTGTACCAACTCTATTCCAGTAGAAACTGAAGTGCAAACTTCAGAAGGATGCTTCTCAAAGTGTCCAGATGGCAACAATAATTATTTATTATCTTTAGCTACCACGATTATGTTGCCCAATCTGTGATATTGTAAATCAGTTTTCAGATGGTCATAGTAGTTGTAGCAAGTTTTGTGAAAAAAAATTGCTCATTATATGTTTGTTCAGAAGGATTGAACCAGAGCACTGCAACTCTTTCACAACATAAGTAAATCAATGTGGAAGTTTAGATCTAACAGGGACGCTGAGCGTGGAGCAACCAGCGTGGTGGAATGTTCAGAATGAGGAATACATCATTCATATGGAACAGAGTCTAGGTTTCTCTGAAATTCACACTCCCCAAGTGGGTTCAATCAAGGGCTGTATTGTTTTCTTTTTACTGAAGACAAATTACAGCGTAAAATGAGAGAAATTTCTTCTTTGGCTTAATGCAAAAGCATGATGTTCAGTTGCAACAGCACTGATACTGTGAAGTGAGGGTCAGCCCTCATGCAATTTTTGAGATTTGCGTGTTTTTATTACAAGCTTGCATAGGTTTTGCCCTCCAGAGTTTATTTTTCCCCTTAACCTAATTCTATCCAATCTGTCAGCTTTTCTTAGTAATGTTCTGAGGCCACAATTTTTTTTTTCTTGCTGAAAATATTATCTCTAAGTGTTCTATATTTGCAGGGTAATGGTGACATTGAAATGAAGGGAATGACACACTGATTTTCAGCAAGGCTTTCATAAATTGTCTGCTTAGATTTATGATGTGTCACTTGATTTACAGCACTCTTTTTTTTGTGGATGCTGTTATCTGTTAACATTTCTGCAATAGCCCTCGTTTCTTTTCTTTTTTGACTTCTCAGAGGCTAAAGTAACACATCTTTACAATCTTATTTTTAAATTTTGATAACTTGATAGTCACAATTTCTGACTTTTAATAAGGATAGAGTTTGTTTTCCAAAATACCATTTTGTCTTGAGCCCCTGATGCCTTTGTTCTTCATCTTACAAGTACTGTTTAAAAAAATGCTGTTTAAATTTTAAAGGTTCCAAAACTTACTATGACAAATAAATCTGTTTTCTTGTACTCTCAGAATTTCTCCTCAGTTTGACGTATTTTAGATACCTCAAGGTTTCCAAGTTTTTTTCCAGAAGATGGTCAGTGGTCAAAGGTGCTAAGTTTCTATTTTCTCAAGGCATAAAGACTGAATTTTGTTGTTTCTATAACAAACCCACTATATCTTGATTGGAGAGAATTCAAGGAATTTCCCCTCACATCCCATATGGCAGTGGACTCATGGCAATTAAGAGTCTATTTATGGTCCAAAGCATCTTTTCCCATGCTGTAGTACATAAATGCTGTCCAAGTCAGTGCCTCTTCCTGCCTGTGTGCATTACCAGAGACTGGGCTTGCCACCATCAAGGGTATATTAATAGATCACATTCTCCTTCCAGCTAAAGGGAAGAAAAATGATGATTCAGATAATTGTTACAAACTCATTGGAGGCTCTTCAAGTTCCACAAAGCTCCAGTCTGCCTTTTGTCCATCACTGGCTAAGACTTGTCACTGGAAAACTTGTCTTTCTAACTGACAACAGGTGTTCCCTACTCAGGCCCGTGCTACTCTGTGAGAAAGGTGTTCCCGTCCCTTGTGGCACCCATGAAATTTATGGGTAAGGTTTTAGGGAAAGGCACAAAACTCTTTTCAAAGGCAGCTAGGTGGGGGAATGTAATGCTTTGTTCTTTGCCAGTTAACGGGCAATGGCTTTCAACAACGCAGAAACACAGAAGTACAAGCATGGCAGGAAATGTATTGCAGCAGTATTAACAATGGGGTTACTAGGTTTGAAAACACATATTCAGAACTAACTGAAAACTATGTACCTATTTCTATATTGGATTAACTCCAAGGTCAGGTCTCTGTTTCAGCTGACATG
>JAWWES010000001.1:37331098-37356960 GCA_035583135.1 Lophotriccus pileatus
GTCCAACACCAGGATGGTGATGTGGTAACCAAGAACTTTGGAAATAATACCAAACACGTCCAGTGTTGGTTTTGGCTGTCATAGCCAAGGTTCTTGATTGTCTGTTGGACTTTTCATGTGACTTGATCTATATTTTTCTCTTTTTCTTTTAGTTTGAGGTCCACTAGGCTATTTTCCTATGTAGTCTAAGACTGAAGATATTGTGGTTTGTGTTTCTTCCCTCCCCCCCCCCCCCCACTCTATTACTATAAGCATATTTCCCAGTAATATAAGACATTTTCTCCAACCTTGAAAATTGTCATGACAGGTTTTTACCTCCTACTTCATTAGGTAGCCATGTTTAGGCTTTCTATAGCCTAGACTCACGTGCATCTATGAGAGCCAAGGATGTAAGTGAACTTGATTATAAGAAATGCCAGCAATGTGGCTCATGTTCTCCCTGCTCTTGCATCAACACAGATGATTTCTGCTGTGATTTGAGAGTGTGTCTGTCTTGGGCAGATTTCATATGGAGATCAAAACAAGGATAAATAAGATGCTTCAGACAGCACCACTGAGGGAAAAGAAGAATAAATGCTGCCCAAGATAAGAAAAGAAAAGGGAGAAGAATAAATTTCCTATCATCTTGAGACTGTTGGCTAAAAGAGCTTACATTTAAGGCCCGGCTTGTCAAGATATATAGCAACATCTGTTTTTGCAAAGCCTTTGAATATAGACAAAGCAAAAATCTCCTATCCATATGAGAACCAGACTACATGTACAAAATAGCAAGGCTTTTTCAGTCCATATGAAGCACATTATCAGTTACTTTACTGCCAAGAACTATAAAGAAAGATGCAGTGTAGAATTTGCCATTGCAGATGATCATTTGTCTAACTTTATTCCTTGAATCTTTTACTGGAATCCTCTTAAGCTCAGATTTACAAATGCAGTGACTTCTCTTGAGACTTTAGCTGCTGCTGTTATCCTCCCCAGCTGTCTGCTCTATCTCTGCTGCAAGTCTAGGTAGCAATGAAGGTGATTTTAGAAAGCCATGATGTTGGTTGTGGCCTTCGCATATCTTTTTCATGAGTATTAAGGCTGTCCCTGTGCTGAGTGGGGAAGAGAGGTGAAAATCTCTAAACCTTCTCAACTCTCCTAAGAGATAAAATCATGGAAATATTTAATGATAAATGTATGTTCTAAATGTACTGTTTTAAAGATGTTGTTCCTGCCTATTCAATTTGCTCCCATTCCTTTCTAGTTATCTTTAAATTCAAATTTTGTATTTCTAAGTATTTTTTGAGGCAGAGAAACGTGAGAATTCTGTGGTGGAAATAAGACCTGGAAGGAGGATACACCAAATCAGCTCTATTCCTGACTGACCAGAGGTATCCTGTGCTTTTCCCAGAGGATACACTAAGGATACACTAAGTTCAAAGGTTTAGCAGCTAGAGCTCAGAACTTTTTTGAGGGAAAGAGAAACATCTAGTGAGAGAAAAAAAATCTTTAGGCAATGCTCTTTTCCCACCCTTCATCTAGAGAAAAGCAACTGAGATGCAGTAATAACTCTGACACAGCTGAGAGCCTGTGCACAGCGATCGGAGGGAAATCACAAGGACCAGGACTGTCTTTTAATTTGGCTGTTACCTGAGGATGACAGGAAGCTGGTGTCAGTCACAAAGTGAAAAGGACGATATTCTAGTGTGCTTGGGATGGCAAAAGGGGCTCTTTTATTCCTTTAGTGATCTATGAGTAATTTCTGACATAAAACCTCCAAGTCACCTGCAAAGCCAATTCGAGAGAGAATGGTAACAAACATTTCTTCTAGGAGTTCTGGAGGGGAAAAAAAAAAAAAAAAGGAAAAATAATTCCTGCCCTTTATTTTGCCTGGTATTATCTGCTGTACAAATGTCATTAAGTGACATTTCTCTCCTACAGCCATCCAGTATATATGAAGATTATTATTCCCTCCTTCTCCTCTCTTCCACTGAAAAACAGATAGTGGCTGACAGTTAATGAGGGGGACTCTAATCTGACAGCACTACGAAAGCTGCTGACAGAAAAGATCTTGATAATGGCATAAGAAATTCCTTCTATCTCAGGCTACCATTAAGGTGCCTGTCTGCAGCTGGGAAGCTAGAACATTCTCCTATAGTAGAAGCTTGTTAGACCTGAATTCTCTTGTATATCTGCAACCTGTTTAAGAGGAAAACCCAAAACAGCTGTAGGGAAAATAAGAAAATAAAGTCATTCAAAATATAAGGACTTACTTAGGTTAAATTCCTAAATGGGAGTTTGTTGCCATTGTTCTGTGCTCAACAATTAAGGTGGATTTTGCTTTCAGTTATAGCATTATCCCAGAGTTACTCCATGTAATACTCTGCATATGTATATGTATAGAAATGGAGATTTCACTGTGGGAGGTACTGTAAATCATGTGGAACTTTCTAAAGTGCAGAACTTGCTGTGTAAATGTTACATGGTGGACAGCCTATGATTTTGCATAGTACAAGCTGTTCTGGATTGCCTGCATTAGACCATGTGGCATAAACAGGAATTGCCTCCTCAACCTCAGTCCTGTGCCTTCAACCCCAGGAGACCAGTCTGTGGGACAGGGAGTGACATTTCTCTGAGGTGCTCCCAAAGTGTTTCAGAGCAGAATTTTGTTCTAAATATGCATTCACGATTTTTCCTTTGTTGTGGTCAGCCCTATGGTTTCAAACCATTAGGACTTTGGACACTACTGGTGTTGAGGAGGCAAGTTTCTTACTGCCAAAGGTCAGGAGATGAACATTTGGACACAGCTTCGTGTTGAGCGCATGCAATGATTTAACTTCTGAGATATTTTATTGTGCTTGAAGAAGGGTTAGTGCAGACCTAGGGTGGAGGCTTTGAGAAATGCAGTGGTGGCAAGTGCAGAAAACAAACTGTGACCAGAGAAGTTGAAATGAAGATTTGTTTTTGGAGTCCAGCACAGAGGAAGTTTAGCATCAAGTTTGCTACTTGTTCAGTCTTTATTGAACTTTCTCAAAGGGTTGTTCTTTATATGTGTGTCTCACTAAAAAAGAGAAACACATTGCTTTGATGTAGGTTTTCTTTCTTTGAACAAAGAACAGGCCATCCAGGTGCTCAGCCCTTCCTAAGAGGAAAACTTAAATAAGGCAGCCAGTATACTCAGCCAGTCCCTTGCATTTTGTAGGGTTAAACCTCATGTAAATTTGTGAAGCTGGCACACACAAAAGCATAGTCTACCCCCTGTATTTTTTTCCTGCTGATATGTTGTCTGCTCACAAAAAGTGGTATTTCTATGTCCTTTTCTCCAGATATCCCCATTGTGTTTTTTTGGTTTTGTTTTTTCCTACCTACATATTCCATTTTAGTGTGCCATCTGCTTTCAACCTGCTTAATGTTATACTCTGGCTTTTAATGACAGAGGAATTCAAGTGCTGGGGTCTGTATTTTATTGCTAAAGATGGCATGCAGACCTTCTTTAAATGGTTCCAATTTGTCTAAAGCCCCTGTTTGGATGGTTTCCAAAGGCAGCCTAGGGTTATCAAGCTTCTACTGCAGATCTTGCTAATCTTTTTAAAAGGCCTCTCTCTGAGGTTCTTTTACTTCCTAAAAACTCTTTTTTGCCTACTTCAAAGCTAGGAAATATGATTTTTTTTTAAAGTGAAAATTTCATACATCCTTGTCTTAATTTTTCTTGACAGGTGCAAGCTGTTGTGTGACCTAAAATCCAGAGAAAAAGAACAAACAAAAACCCTACCTTAAAAATGTATAAAATAATTTTTGTCATTTTTACACTTTAGACTGAAACTTTCTTAAATACCTGATGCTTTAAAATCTTGAGTCTTGCTTATTTCTGGAGAAGAGACTGAGTCAAAATACTGTGGACCTTCAACTCAGGAATCTGTCTTAATTTTGAGGTGTTTGCAATTGTTGGTAGCTGCAGCAAGCACCCCAGTCAGTTTGAGCTACATTTTGTTTCTCCAGCTTTGGATATTGCAACTTCCTCTGTAGGCCAACTTTCTGAAGTTCAGCAAATAACTTCCATGAGTGTCCTGGGGCTGTTCTCCACAGCGGTCACTTCTCCTCCCTGACATGCACCAGGAATTATGCTGAGCTGGAGGCAAACTGCCAGTCAGGGCATACTGCAGTGAACCTTTCTATTCTTCAGCTTAGGCATGTGGTCCATGTGTGCAGAAGAGCCCTGCTTTGGCATTGCCTGTTGTGTCTCAAGTGCCTGTCGAAGCAAGAAGGCCACGTAACTTGGCAAGTAGCAATAAAAAAGATTTTCTGTGCAGTGTTATGTTGTTTCTGGGGCTTTTGTAGCCTCAGAACACTGGGGTTTTTTTTGGGTGGATTTCTGAATAGATGTTTTATTCCCTTAAATTTTAAACTGTGATTTCTGCTTGTGTATATGTCTATATGAAATCCCAGTGGGCACTAATCTACATCTTTAAGCACTTTTATATATCTTTACAGCGCTGTTCTTCACTTATCTGTGGGGAGATAACTCCTCAGCGAAAGCTAAAATTCTTTATAGAAATATCTCTGCTGTACAGAAAAGATATTTTTCTCCATGAAACTTGTAGATTAGTTTTGTTAATATTCCCAAGTAATTTCCCAGGAAAGATCAAATTCTCTGTTATACTTTGTACATTTACTCAGAAATCTAAAAGAAACTTTTGCCTTTTTTTTTTTTTTTTTCATTTTTTGTTAGTGGAAAAGTCTAATTGGAGCGGATGAAATGACACTATTAAATACCAGAATGAAGATCACTAGGGAAATAATCGAGCTGCTGATACTCTGATACTCTAATGTTAACTCAGTGCTTCTAAATAATCAGTAATCAGCAGCTTGAATTAGACTGAGATAGATAGTGCTTGACTATTCAAAGTGAGTGCAAGAGATTTGGGGAAAAGTTCAGTGCAGTCAGGGAAAAAAAAATGTACTGCATTAAATATGCAGGACTAAAGAAATCATGCTTCTATTTTACTTTAAGTAAACACATTATCTTTTGATATATGTTGGTCTTTCTTCATGTGAATCATGAATCATGCAGCACTTCAAGCCCTGATTAATATTCTTAATTGCTCTCCCTTTTTCATTCTTGCAGCTGGCAGATGGAACGCTGCAGATCAGACAGTGCCATATCAGTAGTGTCTATACTGTCTGTGAACAAATGGTGTTACAGCCTACACGTTTGTCCCCTTTGATCTGTACACAACTGAAGCAAGATGCAATAATCAGGACTTGCTTTTTTTACTTTTTTATTTCTTTCTCTTTTCTGTCTCTGTGGTGTTAACCCTGTTGGAAGCAGATGACAGGACATGGACTGTGAGCCAATTTCTGTAATGCCAAACAATTTTCAGCAACAAGGACATCTGGAAATCCTATGAGATTTACATCCAGAAAGGATGTCCTTATCCATTCTCTCTGGACAAGATATGCTAGAGAAATGTCTATCTTCCAGTAAGTCGGGCTGAAAATTCTTCGTGGGAGTGTCAGTTGTTTTTTCTGTGCCAGTGCTAATTAGGGTGGATATACAAAAAATCCAAAAGAAAGAGCATAATATCGGTAAGAAGCTGAGAGATGATTTCTAATTAGCTGAAAACTGAATGAAGGTTCAATAATTCCCTCTGTCTGCTAGGGGCAAAGAATGAGTTCACTAACTGAAAGAATCCTCCTTACTCTAGAAGTTTAAGCTTTTCTTATGTGTTTTCAAACTACTGCCCAGGTCAAAGAATGATTTTCTCACTAGGAGCAATGCAAAGTCTATTTTGATAGGAAAAGCAAGACCTTCCTTCTCTGTCATGACTGTTAGCAAAAGCAGTAGATGAAGAGTGACCAGTTCATTTTAGAATGTGCACACTGGTTTGTTGATGTTAAAATTAGATGACATTTTATGTGGTCAGCATTGCTATCATAAGCTATGTGTTTGCAATGAAAATAATTTAGCCTAAGGAAAGGTATTATACTATGCATAATTCACTTGCCTTTTGGACACAGGAAAGTTTCTGTGTTTTTCAGTTAGTTTTGTAAGAGGAAATATGTTTTCTCATGCATTGTGTTTTCTCATGAATTGTGCATCATAAATGCACAATTCCATGAAGGCACCAGAGTCTGACAAACATGAGGTGATTGGCTAAAATTCAGGACTCTACTTTGAATATTCATCTTGTTGGAATAATTTAGGTAATGAATGAATCAAATGACCTCCCGTGATTGCTTGGATGTGATTATAAAAAAAAATTAAAAAGGGAAATAAAGATGTACAGTATCACACAGAACTGCAGCAGAGCTCCTGAGCTCAGACATCATAATTCCTCAGCAGCTATTTCTCTGAAATATTTGGAACTTTGCCATTAAAAGGCCTCTGTGGTTATAACAATGATGTCAACTTGCAGGAATTCAAAGAAATTTGTATTGAAGAATACCCACTGAAACTACTGGTGAGGCTACAAAATGTCCATTTAATTATCAGAAATATTCTGAACATGTTTGCATTTACAACCCATCAGTTCCAACCTGGCTGCAGCCTCAGGTGTCAATGTAAAGCAAAGCAAATTCAGCTTAGTAATTTCTATAACTTCCATCAGTAAGGTGGTAGTCTAAGCAGGTTCCTACACTGGCATATTTACTTATACAACTTCCCTATTCTTATAGTTTCAACTCCTTTGGGTTGAAACTGTATCTCAGTTCATGTTATTATTCTCACTGTTAATAGCTGAAGGGACTCCTGTAAGCTGCATCTGGTTACAATTCCCTGGATGTGCCAATTGTTCTCTCCATCGCTGTTGTTGTCACCGAACTTACATTTTTGTAGCAGTATTTATCATGATGTTAAATTCTTGTAGTTGCTGCATAGATGTTGTAAAGTGTTTGATGCATTCAGTGCTGGAAACCAAGGCATCATGGGGTTGCTTGAGGTACTGGCACCTTTCTTATTTTGAACAAAACTACCCCATCCTTTTTTTTTTTTTTTTTTTTTTTTCCCCAGTGTCTATAATAATTATAATTAAATGAAATCTTAGGCGTTTCATGTATCTGGTCTTTTTTATTTGATTTGCCAGTCTGATGTACAAAATGCCAAATTTTCCCTCTGGCAACATGTGACAGTTATAAGACTTCTCATTCCAGGTAGGTTTCAGGTTAAAACCAGAGATGTATTAAAGAATTTGATTGATACAAATTTGCCCTACTCTTGCAGGACACCAAATCAACAAGCCTAACATCTGCAAAGCAGGATTTTTTCTTTCCTTCCAGGCATCCCATCACTGTTGTTCTTTGGCATCTGAACTCACTGTGAACTGAGTTTATCTTCATTAGATAAATCTATCTTCAAAGATAGGCTTTATCTTCATTAGGGGATAATATAATGTGTAAGTGAAAATTGATAATGAGATGTTACTGCTCTTGGAGTGTGATTTATTAGGAGGAAGCTAAATTCTGGTTAAACAAATACACTTCTATTTGAATGTTGACAGAAGATGAGTAGAGCATCTGATCATTCCTTATATCTTTAAGAAGTGGCTTCCTAATGAAGTCAGATACTTTAAGCATCTAGATCTCTAGATCGAAACTTATTTGACATTTCATTATCATACGAATTACTTTTTTAGCTTGGCAAGTTTAGACATAAAACTTGGATACTAAGTACTGTGTGAAAAATTGACTAGGAGAATTATAAAGATTCTAATATCTCAGCATTTTCTTTGCTTTTATTGATCACTGCAATCTAGATGATGTGTCAGCAGCCAAAAAGCATTCTAAGTAAGTCAATATATTAAAAATGATACAACCTTTTATCTAGATTTATATTAGATGCAATCAGGTGACACACAACTGTGATCTACTTTGTGACTTTCCAAATTGGTTACATCAAAATCAAAGAAATTTGACTGAATAATATTAAAATTTTAGTGATAGTTGTGCTTATTTATTCAGGTATTTACTTTGATATGGTCCCTAACATTTATTCTGAATGAAAGTCTAGAGACTTATAACTAAAAAATGTACTTTTCCAACAGAAAATTGTTTAAGTATAGTATATGCTTAGTTGTTACAGAACTGTTGCATCACCATAGCTATTATATTTTGGCTTTATACAGGTTTTAGTGAATTATATCCTGACTAATACAGCGAAAAATTACTGTTAACAAATGTGACAGTTTCTGTTGGGATTTTTTTTTAAGGTTGACCAGTTTAAATTGGATTTATCTGAAACCTGGTGTGTCATGTAATAAACTACGTGGGATTAAAAATTAGGTTTGGTTAAAACAAAGATTTTAACTCATGTTAGCTAAATATATATGCTAAAAAGTACAGCAATTTTTAGTTGTTTAAAATGAATGTAACAGGTAAAACTTACAGCAAAAAGAAAGACAGGATTTCAAAGTGATATTTAACAAATAG
The DNA here is from genome assembly GCA_035583135.1 of Lophotriccus pileatus. Classification (NCBI taxonomy): domain Eukaryota; kingdom Metazoa; phylum Chordata; class Aves; order Passeriformes; family Tyrannidae; genus Lophotriccus; species Lophotriccus pileatus. The sequence continues at coordinate 37,339,502 of JAWWES010000001.1, forward strand.
GTAGTTCTGTTTTATAATAAATCCCAGCCATGTCTAAATTATTGCCATATCATCTGCTAAATGTTTTGTTTTTATCATTTATTACCCAAGTAAGGCAGAGGAATGAACAGCCAGGTACATGCAAAGCTCTTCCTTGGGTAAGTCGCTAAAAGGGAGTGGTCCAGGGAGAGATGGGTCTCAGGGAAAGACAGGCTCAAATCTATCCTCTCACAAACTTCCCCTGAGGTAAGCAGGGAAAGACGATAAATCCCATATGCAAAAAAAAAAAAAGGGTTGTTTTCCTTTTCAGTGGGTCATAAAATCCCGAGGGCTGTTGTAGACCTAAGGAGAGACTTGTGCTCTACTTTTCCTACTTTCCTAAGCGAGGATTAACGAGCTTTTTGTCTTTACAGCGTACTCTGAAGTCACAGAATCAATTTCCCTTCATCAGCCTGGAAACAAAGATCATTGCACAGGGAAGCCCAACATTGTCTAGCAGAGCTGTTCCGATGAAGAAGGAAAGAGTAGACAATATGATTATATCAACACATAAATAAATAAAAAAACCACAAACCACCAAAATGGTATGTTTCTGGGGCGTGAGTAAGAGAAGACAGAAGGAAAAGAGACAATGAAGTAGTGAAATGACAGCCAAAAGGAAGAAGATGTGTTCTGACCTAGGGGTCACTGGGGACTTGCACGTCTGGAACCCAGGACCCATTCGGTCTTTCTGCTTCTACTTCCTTCGTCTTCTGCTTTGGTGACACTGCATTTTGGGGGAAAATCACAGAATATTCAGACTTGAAAGGAAACCAAATGAAAGATAATCCTTAAGGAAACCTTATGTGAGAGGAGTGTGTGTGAAGATTGTTTCTTCACACTGTCAAGGTAGATGCCACATATCTGCCTTTTTTCTTCAGAGGGTGCTTTTCTTCCTTTGATGTCCCTGGGGTTCAGCCAGACCTCTGTATCTGTCTGGTCTTTTCTATAGGAAAACTTCAGCAACAAAGCTGATCTCAAACTTCTCTGCCAGGTCACCTCCTGTCTTCCACCTTTACCTGTGAAAAAATTCACTCATTTTCTATGCTAGCCTCTATTCCTCTTCACTCCAGAATGTGCTCAGAACACATCTGACCTTCAAGTCAGCTCTCAGTTGTCTTGCAATTTTAGCATGTGTCAAATACAAACCCAGAAGCATACCTTTTCCCCCTTGCTGTTGTTAACTGATTATTTCTTTGTAGGTAAGGATTTTCTTCAAGGAAAAAATATCACTAATACAGCATATATGAAAATATATTTTTTTTCCCCTGCATGGATATATTTCTAATATCCGTTTCCATCAATATCTGAGCAAGGAAAGCAATGAAATTTTATGTTGCTGCCTAGTCAAACTCTCTTCCTGACACGTAGTCTGTCTGCTGTGCTTGTGCATGTTACACCAGGAAGGTACATCAAGTTAACCAGCTTTGTCTCTCCAGAGCAGCAAAGTGGGCTTTAATCTGCAGTTTGTAGAAGTCCCCCGTCCTGTCGAAGAAATTCTTTCTATTAACTCTAACAGCCCACAGCCTCCTGCTGTGCTCCCTTGCTTTTCTTCCCTATTGCTGCTTCCAGATTGATCTGACTTTGGTTGCATGATCCTGACTGCAAAGTCTAGTGTCTCTTTTAGGTGATGTTTCTCCTGCTCAATTCCGACATATTGCACCTCCAGAACTAAGGGACATTTATCAGGACTGTACTACACTTCTTCCAAATCAGACCTTCTTTGAGAGCTGAACAAATGGTGCCTTCTGTTTAACACTGCTGGCCCTTGTCCAATTTTTAATATCTAGTGGGAGGATTTTTATATTTGAAAAGTGATGCTTCTGTATGCAACCATAATTAAAGATGGTTTTCTATTCAAGGTAGAGCTCAAGCAGTCTCTGCCTCAGGTATTCCTTCCCTGCTTTTCCAAAGCTTCTTGAAAAGCTGCAAGTTGTGCCAACCGATTTGTTTCCTGATCTTTACCAAGACAGGAAGCCATTATAAAACAATAGAAAGTGACCACTATCTTATCTATAACAGGCCATAAAAGCATAAAAATTACACTGTGCTGAAGGTATATAAAACCCTCAGAGTCCAATAAAGCCCGTTGATGGAGCTGAAACCTCTGGTAGCCTCTGCAAGGCACACTTTTGAGTCAGTCTCTGCTGTGGAGGAGCCGACTGATTTCCATATGGAAGGGGTACTGTCTGGGAGGAGAAGTACAAGGATTTTACTTTTAACTAGCCTAGATTGAATAGAGAAGGGCAGGTGGGGGCTTCTGAGAAAGTTGTGCATGAAGGATAGTTATTTGGACTGGACTTAGGAACATGGCCAAACCTCTAGACATCAGTGTGGTTGGTGCTTTCCAGATGAATGAAAGATGAAGGGGGTAGAGGTAGGTGTGGAAGACCAGAATGATCTTAAAAACTATTCTGGGAGATATCTTGGTAGTCATATTCTCTTCCAAGGTGCATGCCAGTAAGCTTTAGTTGCTATTCTGAAAAAGAACTGTAAGCAGAGTTTTGAAGGGAAGCAGGCTTTCACAAAGCCTGGACTAATAGCTGGAGCATGAAATCCATATACACAACACAGAAAAAGTGAGGACTGTGAATACTGTCTGGAGGGAAAGGTCTAAGTCTAGATGAAATGGCTTTCCTTAATATTTCCCTAATATTTCCTCAGTGCTCTAGATTATTACACCATTTTGGGGTGCATGGCACTTTTCTCAGCTTCTTCTCAGCCAAGTGAGCAGTACTGGAGCAGTAAAGACTGCACTGTCCCTGGGGCAGGTCAGTTCTGTTCTATTCATGTTTCTGTCCAGGAGTGTTACTTGCACCAGGACATCACAGGGATACCACGCTGTTGCAAGGAAACTACCTTCTAGTTCTCCCCCCTGCAATTTATTTCATTCCTCTTCTGCTGACCTGTGCCATGGTTTTTGCAGAGAGAGCACTACACAGGACTCTATAGTCACTCTAGAGGCTTTTGCATTTGTATGCCTTGCTTGGCAGAGATGGGAGAGAGATGAAAGGTACAAGCATACTTCTGTCTTGTGATAAAAGGCAAATGTAAAGGGACCAGGGGATTTTGTGGCTGAAGACTCTTGTCTATGTACTCTAGAGTCCTTGTGACTTAAGTTTTATATCAGTGAAGCTTTACTGATTGCAAGACTTATTTCCTGACTCGCATCATTTTAAAGGAGATCAGCGCCTGAGTATGCAGCTCAGACATGAATTGCCAGCTGCATCTTCATGACATCCCTGGTGGTTGAGGGAGGAGGCTTTATGTTGGTGGAGTCCAACCTAAATGAGAGAAAAGCTTAGGTAAAATCAGAGCTTGTGCTTAGCAGCTTGCACAGCATGGGTCTTTCCTTCTTTCAGCATTTGGTGATTTCCAAAGCACAACTACAAAAAAATTCAAGTTGCTTGATTATACCAGGAGGTCAAGCATGTACACAGTCCTGTGAATGATGTCACCATTTTCTGAAACAATCCATTAATGATTTGATTTCAGTAAAATGGGATTTTTACCTCTCCACAGGCTGGGAATGGGGATTGTGAAGGGTGCTCTTTCATACTGCAAAATATGACTATAACTGTCCCTTACTGATGGAGTTATCCTTCATGTGACCTTTAGTTTTAGTTTTGTCCTCATCAAAATTTCTCTGGAATGAAAGGTGATTCTGTGAGTTACTGAGAGCAGCAGATCTGTCTAAGAAGGCTCCAAGATTCATGCTGGCCCATTTCTGATGGGCCTGCCCTCTTTAGTGTTCTTATTTATGGATCTGTTAACAAAACACTGCTTTGGGATATATATTTTTTTCCTTTAAGGGAAAAAGCTTTCCCATTTGGTCTGGAAATGAGACTGCTTAAACTGTTGCTCATTTTGCACTGGAGCTGCCACATTTGCAGCTGGAACTATGCCAAGACTCTGATGGAAGAACAAGCAGATGGACTTCTAACCTTTACAAAGGGTATATTACAGGAAAGCAAATGGGAATTAAATTAGAGAAGCCATACACTCGGTCATTTTATATGAAAATGGGGAAAGTTCAGACATATCTTTGTATTGGAAACAGTTCTGTGTTCTGGTTTTATTTTATTTTATTTTGTTGGGAGGGAAAGGAGGAATTCCTCTGCCCCAGTAGTGCCATAGCAGGAAAGTAATAATTCATTATTTTTTCCAGACAGAAACATTCTAGGTGAGAAAACATTAGAATGGAATGTAGAATTGAAATCACTGACAAGTGTCGTGGTTTAACCCTGGCAGGCAGCTAACCCCCATCCAGCCACTTGCTCATTCCCCACTGGTAGATTTGGAGGGAGAATTGGGAATGTAAAAGGATAAGACAGTCCAATAGTTAAAGCAAAAGCTACACATACAAGCAAAGCAAAACAAGGAATTAATTCACCACTTCCCATGGGCAGGCAGGTGTTCAGCCATCTCCAGGAAAACATGACTCCATCACATATAATGCTGACTTAGGAAGACAAACACCATCACTGTGAATGTGCTGGAGCAGCTTTGGTGGCACCGAATATCCAGACAGGGTCAGCCCAGAGCACCCAGACCAAAACAGTACAAAGAGAAGTCTCATAAAGTTGAAGATAAAGACATCCATGGGTATTGAAACAGAGCACTTTTTTTTTCCTTGTGCATTATAAATGTGATTCAGATGAAAAAGCACAGGTTCTTCTCTTTAAATTACACTTTTCCTTAAGGCATATCCTTGACTTTCTCATTTGATTTGATGTAAGAGGTTATTAAGTGACACTTCTTGACCTAAGATCCAAGTTTAGAGGGTGATGAATTCTGTCTTAGCAGCTCATGTTTCCCTGGAAATTTTGTTTGGGATGAAAAAGCTACTGCTTACTATTAAAAAAATAAAAATTATAGAGTTAAATTGGAATTTAGGAACAAAAGATAGGACTCTTCTCTAGCATCCTGTCTATAAACCTCTTTAAGACAGAATATCTCTCTGCTGCTTTTACAGTCAAGGAAAATGTCTCCTCTTCTGGTTTCATGGAGAACAGAACAAACTGGAAAGAACTGTAGGAGTAGGAGATAAGTTATCTCATAGGTAGAGCACAAGGTAAAAAGGATATGAATAGGTACTACTGCCAGCAGAAAGACTGTTAACAGAAATAATTAACTACATATTCAGTAGAAAGTCTGCAGTCTGTGTAGTGTTCAGTGGTGATACTGATGTGTCTCTGGGTAAACTAAAGCAAAACCTCATTAAAATGTAGCTCCTGGTGATTCTTGTAAAGCCAGCATTATCCAGAGCAGATGATAGCAATAACAGAAAAGTGAACACGTCCATTTCTTTGTCTGATTGGCAGTTCCATAATAAATACTACATAACATGCTAGGAAGAATATGAAAGCTGGTCACAGAAACACAGCAGTCTTGATATTTCAATGACTTGGGTTCCAGCCAGCAATCCACATTTTAAACATGGCCAATGATAAAGTTATTAAGGTTATACTGAGGATCAAATAATGACATGGCTACAGGCTGAGGGAGAAATCTAGTCTCAGAGCAAGAACTCTGAAGGGAATACAGGATACTAAACTTCCTGTGGCTATAGGGAATATTTTGATTCTTCAAAGGATAAAAGCCCAGAATTGCTGATGAGAGAGAGATATGACGATACCTACCTTGAGTTTAGCAAACTTTTGACATTGCCACTGACAGCTTCCTTCCAGCTATCCAAGTTGGGATATTACTGGCTGGTGGAGTGAGCTGTAAGATTGGGTCACTGGCTGGGTCATCAGGCTCAGTAATTAATGGGTTGTATTCAGTGTGGAAGCCAGTAATATGTGGACTTCCTTGGGGGTCTGTACTGTGACCTATCCTGTTTATTATGTTTTGGTGGGTTGACCCTGGCTGGATGCCAGGTGCCCACTAAAGCCATTATGTCATTCCCCTCTTCAGCTGGACAGGGCAGAGAAAATATAATGAAAGACTCGTGAGCTGAGATAAGGGCAGGAAGAGATGACTCACCAGTTACCGCCCTGGGCAAAACACACTCAGCTTGGGGGAATCAATTTATTTTACTGACAATTAAATCAGAGTAAGATAATGAGAAATTAAACCAAATCTTAAAATACCTTACCCCCATTCCTCCCTCCTTCCTGGGCTCAGCTTCACTTCTGGTTTCTCTACCTTGTCTCCCACAGGCATCAGGGGGATGGGGAATGGGGGCTGCAGTCAGTTCATCACACGCTGTCTCTGCTGCTCCTACCTCCTCAGGGGGAGGACTACGGACACTCTTCCCCTTCTGCAGGGTCTGGTCCCTCCCACAGGAGACAGTCCTTCGCAAACTTCTCCAATATGAGTCCTTCCCATAGGCTACAGTTCTTCATGAACTGCTCCAGTGTGAGTCCTTCCCACAGGGTGCATCCTTCAGGAACAGGCTGCTCCAGGGTGGGTTCCCCTGGGGTCACAGGTCCTGCTAGCAAACCTGCTCCAGTGTGGGTTCCTCTCTCCACAGGACCACAGGTCCTGCCAGAAGCTTCCCATGCTCCTGTGGGCATCCACCTGCTCTGGCGTGGGGCCAGGCCAGCAGAGGTCAAGCCCTGGCTGCCTGGGAGCAGCTCTGCAGGAAAGGCCTTGCAGTTGCTGCTGGTGGTAAAGCTGGGCATACAGCCACGGGGACACTGGTAGCAGAGAGATCATGAACACCTTCGGCTGTAGGAACAGGGTCAAAGCCAGGACGTTCAGGGAAGGGTTTATTTCTTCTTTACTTGGCATTTGTTAGACCACATCTGGAATAGTGCATCCTGTTTTGCCCCTCTAGTGAAGAAAAGGGTCAATAAACTGGAGTGATTTAAGGAGGGACACCAATGTGGTGGTGGAGGGAGTACTTGACCTGTGAAAAGAGGCTGGAGAGCTGGGCTTATTCTACAGCAGACACAGCTTTAGGGAAACCTAATAGCAGTCCCCAGTGCCTACTGAGGAGATTGCCTCAGTGCCTACTGAGCAGCTTTTTGGCTGCTGTTCTCTTCTCCCTGGTATCCAGTGGCAGGGTGTGTGGGAATGGTTCAAAGCTGTGCCAGAAGGGATTTAAACTGAACATTAGGAAGAGTTTCTTTGCCAAGAGGGTGGTCAAATTCTGGAACAGACTTACTGCAGAAGTGGTTGATCTCCCGTGGCTGTCAATTTTAGGAGGCATTGGAGAACACCCTTAACATGCTTTAAATTTTGGTCAGGCAGTTGGACTAGATGAGTGTTATAGGTTCGGTTCAGTTCTGTCCTATCCTTCCCTACCCTACCCTACCCTACCCTACCCTACCCTACCCTATCCTATCCTATCCTATCCTATCCTATCCTATCCTATCCTATCCTATCCTATCCTACTTTTGCAGTGGTGGGAGGGTGACTGAGACTAGGGAGGTACTGACAGAAGGAAAAGATTTTTTCCCATGGTAACAGTCTAACAACTGTAGAATGTTCTTGGAGGTTTCCAAGACCCAGTGGGATAAATTCCTGAGTGGCCTGATCAGAATTCAGTGTAGACGTTACTTTTAGATTAGTCTAGACCCCCCTTGGAATTATTCTGAGGCACTTTGATGTTGGCTGCCAATCTTGCTTATGGAATTATTGTAGTTCTGGTGTTACTATTTAAACAAAAATTGTGCAACTGTGAGGAGGTTCAAAGACCCAAAAGTAGGGATCAAAGAAACTCCCAGAAAAACATCCCTCAGTATGAAGTGTGACTAATGGTTCATCAGTTAGCTTACAGATGTAAGCATGAGCAAATTTGATACTTTCACACTAAAAGAAGATTATGTGTGCCTATCTAACTATTTGTGAATGAGAATAGCAATTCATATATACCTTTAAAATCAAAAGATAAAATTGTGCATCTGATTACGTCTTCTGTGTTAATTGAGAATGCATAGAGCTAATACTGGTTAAAGAGAAAGACCGCCAGAGATCAGCAAATAAACCTGCCATCTAATCGATCTGGTTAGATTTGCAATTTTCTGAGCATTGCTAAGAAAGATTGCATGCTTGGGTACAGCATGTTGAACTAATGGGTGGCTGCAGAAAGTATCTGAGCAATCTGTGATTAGTTATCAGAGGCAGTGTATCAAGGCTGGCACCACAGTGCTTAGTGACCATCCATTACTAGAAATTTGCACAGAAAGCACCTGGATATGCAAAGATTTGCTCTAGTTGAGCTTTGACTACAGGTTTTGAAACAGAGCAGTGCTGTGACTCCTGGAATAGACAAATTCACATTAATCTGTCACCATAAACCCACTGGCCATGCTGGCAGGGCCAGTGGAAGGAGGGGAGGGCATGACTGATGTGTGTGTGAGGAGGCTACAGGCCTAGTGTTTAGGAAAAACTTGTGCTGGTCGAGAGGAAATCTGGCCACTACAACATGTTGACTTCCTAATTATGAGGCTGTTCAGTCCTTGTCACCGAGGGAGGGGGTAAGAGCAAGGCTACTGTCATTTACTATTTCTTGAGAGACATCTTAATTTCTTAAAGTCACCATTAAGCAATTAAGTCCCCTTTTCCAATACATAAAAGGACCTATCATTTCTAAAAACTGTGTTTATGATAGGATAACACAGATATAACTAATTTTCACGTTGTAAGCAGCACTTTACAGCTACAATCCATCAAATTCTTATAAATGTCCATAAGCGCACTTCATGGCAAATCTATAGTGCTGGGTTTATTTTTAATCTCTGAGCCTCTTCTGGACAAATATTCAGAGAGGTTTCCATGGTTATGGCTATAACCTGTAAGCTAAACAGTACCCGACTGTGGGCACGTGCAAGGAGTATGTTCATGTTAAGCCGCTAGCCCAGTCCTAGCAGAGCTTTGACTTACTTCAAATAGTGCTTTCCAAGAAAACGCTCAGGTAAGAGTTGGGAGATAGCATAAGCCAGGGACAGTTCCCAGTGAACAGCCTGAATACAGTCACTCTGTTTTTGAAGATGAGAGTTTAGCCAAAATGATAAAGTTGTGCTATGCGTGTTGGCCTCCAGACTGGAGAATGGTCCCTGGCCCCTTTCATTTACTAGAATAGACATAGCCCTGGTTGTTGTGTTCACAAATATGTCCTTTGCAATTTGGGACCCTGGTGACAGTCTTGTCTGCCACTTGGCCACCCCTGGCTGTTGGTACACAAAGCTGGGGTCCTGTGAAGGGCAGGCGCTGTGTGCATATTCTCTGCTTTGTGTAACTTGGTGCTATTACAGTGCAGGAGGATATCCTGAGCTGCCACCTGTGCAAATAAAAACTTGTTCCAATTAACACGTATCGAATGAACACAGCACCAGATAATTACAGGAAGATATCTTTGGAAGGATAAAAAAGTATTTTCCTTTGGAAAATCAATGTCCTCTCACCCTAGCTCTTTAATGAGTGTTCATACCTGTCATTGCAGCCTTCCTGTTGAGACCACATGTCCTCCTCCCCAGGCCATTAGCTGTCTCTTTTCATTTGTGTTGCCATGCCATAAAAAAAGAAAACAAACACTGTGGGATCACAAATGTGGCCATAATTCTTTATCAAGCAATTTAAAGCAGAAGCTAATAACAAGGAAAATGACTAATACTTGAATAGGTTCCTGCATATAGAAACAGTGCAATAATTGTCTCTCAGTCTGAACAAAAAGACAATAAAAATGTTTTACAGGGCTCCTTAATTGTACAAAAAAATTTAAAATCAAGACTTTATTGCAGAAAAAGGAAGCATTAATCTGTCTGAGGGCCATTTTGTGGAGAATGCTTCCTGGGGAGGTGTGGTGATAATTACTTATCTTTAATAGATTTCTGGGTTGTGGAACCAAAATGTAGTGGTGGAGGACGTATAGGGGTTATTTATGAGCCCCTAAGCCACCATGCTCCATTATATCCCACATCTAATGTGACTTGCAGGTCTTCATTTTTAGCACATTTCTTTGGGTCCCTTTCAGCATCCAGCTGTTGCAGGTAGTTGAAGGAAATGTGCTGGCTGAGTCATTTCATGATGCCACGTGAATTTTCTGCTGTCTTCTGAGAAACATCATGTTGGCAGCTCAGAATGCAGCAAAGACTGATAAAATATGGTGATGGACACAGCTTTATGTGTGTCAGGCATGCAACAGAGAGAGTTACAACGGAAGATACTGCAGAGCACCACACTGGGTGGGTGGGGAGGGGCTTGTGACCAGGTGGCAGCAAAAGTGGACAGGCAGGAGCTTGGTTAAAACAAGGTCTAAGCTGGGGGGTCAAGAGAAAGTTGATTTAAGCAGAGTAGTTGAGGAGACAGAGCTGTCTTCCTGTTTGAAGTTAATGGCAAAATTATCAGGAGGGAATATATTATATATTAGAGTTTTATTCTTGCTAAAGAGTGAAGCTAACTATCGAACAATATATTTGAGGGTTTTTTAAGCTAAATTTGATAGAAGCCACCTATTGACATTGTTTTTTAGCAAGACGACAAAACATATGTTCCCTGATAACTACTGTGTAATCTAGACCTGGCAAGTGAATTTCTTTTTCCCCCAGGACTCCCATATGACCTTTCAAGAACTTTTCTCTGCTTGGTGGATATCAGAATTCTGTTTAAATATAGATGTTCAACTCCTTTCGATGGTTTGTGTTTTGCTTGCAATTATTCTGCATTTTTCCAGGACACATTTATTGTAGATGTACTCATATAAACTCCAAGTTCAGCTGACAGCCTCTAGAAAGGAACGAATGATGCTAAGAACTTCTCTTCAGTTATTGACACTTAACTCTGCCTCAGTGGAATAAAGTTCAGTATCTCAGTGTCAAATAAAACTGTATAGATTATTTCTCGAATCTGAAAAAAGCCTGGTCTAATGAAAATGAAATATTTTTCTAGCAATTCCATTCTAGCAAGACATGGAATATTACTCTGACATATTAATATTTTTTTATTTTTAATTTTTTTAAACTTTCAATATGATTGTATTCACATTTTGGGACATGAGCAAAGTTTGGGAGTAAGTTATCACAAAATAAAGGAGCTTGGAAATTACCCTGCTGTAATCTTGTATCTCTTGCATGGATTTTGGGGTTTGACAGTCTTAAATTTTCCCCACACTTTCCTAATGCATCCTTTTGTATTGTTCATTATATGCTATATAAGTATTCCGCATGAAATAAAATAGTGAAAATATGTTACTAATTAATTATTTTAATTAGTAATCTCTGTCTTCACATTGCATACTCCAACTTATTCCCTCATCTCTGGCAGGGAGAAACAAATTACCTTAGTATGAATAACAGGTACAATTCAACCTCAGAAGGAGTAATGCACACATGACATAGTAGAGATGAACAGAAGAGAAATGAATTGTTGCATAATTTTAAAAATAAATCAGTGGAAGCAAAATGTTTTGGTAGCATCTTCAGTGCATGAAACAACACGCCAGGGACATCAAGAAACACTTGTGAAAAGCCTTCTGTCACTATGAGCAGGTAGTGCAGTTACATATATGGTAAGTGGAAAGTGGATGGAAAAGTAGGTTTTATTTGTTTAAGATACCACGTACCTTTGAGGCAAAGTTGGCTATAGAAGCACTTCAGCACATATGCCCTCAACTCAACTTGAATCCTCCCAGAAACGTGCTATGATGGAAAGACAAGCCTCTATATTTGAATTACTGCGGTTCAAAAGAGGGTTTTGCTTAGCTTTTTTTTTTCTTCCCTATAGCTACTAAGTATTGTCATCTATCACTGTTAGAAGTAATTAATGACACTTTAAACATAATTTATCACTCAGTCTAGAGCAGTAAAAATCCCTAATCAGAAAGCCCAGATTGGAGGCCAGCACCTTTCAGACTGATCTGTATAAGGGTGTTTAATGTAAGAATATACATTAATTTCAACAATGTCATTATTACCGGTTTTTGGCTTAATAAGGTGGTGGTGGTAACTGGAGTACTTAAAGGATAAGACTAAAACATGGCAGTTACTTTGTTCTGTTTAATGACTCCTTTTCTTTGCCAAGTCGTACATGTGTGAGCTGTATGCTAGTAGGTACCAGCTGAATGTGTAGAAACCCACATTTCCCTGTGATTGAACAGTTGGCACAAGTAGCTTCATGTGTTTTACTACTTCACTATTTAGAAGTAACTATGTCCTAATAATGAGAAGCCCTTATCTTAGGCTCCAGATAAATGAGGACTGTCTTTTCATTAAAAAATAGGTTTACAAACCATGATTTGCTGTACTACCTTCAAATACTTTTCCTTGCTTCCTTCACATCTTCAGAGGGTCTTTGTGTGATGGAGAAGGAGAGTCAAGGCTGAATATGAGTTGTGGTGATGGGGCAGAAAGAGCTACTGGTGGAGGGGAGCACACTACAGAGGTGACATGACTCTCAGGATGGGGATAAGGAGCAGAAGGGAGCAGGACTCTATCAGAATCAGCATATAGCAAGTTGTATTGTTACATCTAGCAAGTATCTGCAACTCACCATGGGAAGCACTAGCAAAGGTTTAACACCTGTGACCTTGATCTGGGATGACACCAAGCACGTGCATAGTGGATGTGTTCTAATATCCAGAAAATACTTCTCAGGGGACACTGTCTGATCGAGATAGCTTGCAACTGCCCACCTGTAAACATTTTGCAGCTGGGAGGCCTTGGCATGAAAGATAGAAGAGGTGTGAGACCTCTTGCAGAGAATAAAAATGAATCCCTGGTCCTCATGCTGTCAAGCTAAAGGAGAAATGACATGTGATTTCACATACCTATATGAATACCGAAGTTACAATCCTCCAGTAGACATCATGACTTTCTTTATTTTCACATTGGTTGCCTATATCTTTCCCAGGTGCATGGTGAAGGTCACCCGATCAGTCTTTGCACACTCACACCTGTCCAAGCATCTCTACATTTTTCCTGCTCAATTTAATAAGACCAAGTCTCCAGCACAGACAATATAATAGATTATGAGCCAACTGTGTGATCAAGTATATTGAGAAAGTCCTTAAACTCATGAGATGCCACTTTGCCTCCTAGCTGCTGTGACATGATTACTGTATTACAAATCTTTAATACTATGGTGACAGTGAGATCAATGGTACCTGTAGTACATAAACTTTACCACTGAAAAATCTACAGGGATTGAACATCTACCTACTCTCCAAGCAGATGATCTCCATATGTATTTTTAATATTTTCTTCTTATTGTATAATTTAATTTTTAACATAAAATTAACTAGAGTTATAAAAGTTACAAGTCTTTCCTCTTCTATGCAAGTCAGTGCAATAGTAATTTATTCCACTGCTCTGACACTGCTAATCACAGAAGCTGAGGGTGCTCTGTTTTGCCCTGATAAGTGTTTATTCAAGACCCTGTAGAGTTGGTGTGGCTTCTCTAACTCTTGCTGATAGCAAGGAGCGTGTTTGTGCTGGTACCTATGACAGAGGAATTGAGCTGGATTTACATGTGGGTGATGGTAGATGTCTGGTAGCACCCATCATGCCAGCAAGATTTGACTGGTACTTATAACCTCCTGTTTCTACCTTGCTGCAAAATGAACTTGCACAGATTCAGCGGATTACTTATTTGTGTTTATACTACATTGCTCTTTCCCTCCTTTAAATAAGCAAAAAAATCTTTCAGGCAAGGATCTGACTTCCCTATGTTGTTTTATGTCTGGCCTAGTCTGACCCTGGTCAAAAATGAGACCTGTCCTTTTACCACTGCTGTTACTGGTATTGCTGCAAAAAAATCAATGGCATCATTAGAAAATAAAACTCCTGTGTGCTTTAGTGCAGCTGCCACCCAGTTGATACATAGCTACATTAAGACATAGTAATATTATACTTAACATGTCCTTGTTAGTACTGGTAGAATGATAATATGGACCTTGATTCTCAACTGCCTTTTTAATTTCCCTGGTGAAGGGAGTTGCTCTTGTTCAGAAAGCAGAATAGGTTATCAGAGTTACCTATGAATGTATGAAATTGAACTACCTTCTCTGCCTTACTGGATTTGAAATTCTGCAGTATAACAGCTACATCAGGTAACACCACTGTTGCCTAAATAGACATTATACGCAACAGGCAGCTAATCATCAGAGCAGAAGCACATAGTGAATGTGCTTATTCAGTTGGTCTTTTTTATTCCATTATGACTTCAGATTTTAGAAAGAAGAAATTGCATACTCTTTCATATTGACTTTGGATGCCCACCTTTTCTTCACTTATCTGCTGGGTGGAATTGCATCTCCTGATAGCCTCATTGTTTTTTCTGTCCCAAAGGAGGTCATAGTCATCTCATGTAGCTGCCTTTCCATGTTATCCATTCACAGATGTTTTCTATCCTACTGATTTATAGGCCTTTAAACAAGCAAAAAGCCAAAAAGGAAGTGGTAAAAAGTTAGGAGATTTTTATTTACTAAGTTTGGTTAGCTGAAATCAAATAGGGTGAATTTCAAATGGAATATGAGTGCAGGCTTCCCTAAAAGACTGTAGTCCCTAAACTCTAAGAGGATAATACAACTGTAAAGGCTTTGCCCACATGTAGAATCAATACTGTCAGTGTTAAGATCACTATGTATCAAAATAGATAAATGATTTTTTTTCAATGGCTAATATTATCATAAGGTTTTAATGTCTTTCCACTGATGCCTTACTTACATTTGTTCATCAGACAGAACAGGTTTTGATCTGCTAATGTTGACTTTACTTTTACCTTTCTACTTCCAGCAAGACCCATGTCCAGGCTGGGAGGTGTTAAAAATTAGCCCTCCTAGTGCAGATGTTCCCCTTTCTGCCTCTCTGCAGAAAAGCAGACGTAGAGTCTTAGCCTATAGTTCCTGAGTAGGATTCTGGCTCAAACAATTTTTTCATAGCTGAGCACAGAGACATGGAGCTCTTTATCCACTGAATAACCCTTCCAAGGTCACAGTGTAAGCCCTTGTATGGTTGGCTTTGGTGGGGATGGGGTTTGTTGTGACCCCATCTGGTGACCAAACACGTTAATAGTGCACCTGGTAAAATATGAAATGGTTTGTAAGTGCAAGATAGAAGAAAATGTTGCTAGAGTGGAGAACAGTGAATTCTATTCCATCTATGACTGTGGTAAAAAAAATCTGTGTGTACGTCTGTGTGAACACACGGATATAGTCATGCAGCCCTGTGGTCTGAAGACTCTTGTGGAGAGGACTTCTGTGACAGTACCTGTTGAGAAACAGAAGGCTAAAGCCAAATGAACAACTCTCTTTGACTTAGGTGATGGCCATGCACTGAGAATGTTTCATTTGTTCCTGTAAAAATTCGTTCAGTTGTGAGGAATGGGGGTGTGCAATTTGGCCTATTAACAAGGATGAGAAAATGCAGTCAAAAAATACTTTATAGGGCTAGAGAGAGGGGAGGTGGCTGGATTGAAGTGAACTTCTGTTGTCTAATTATTGACTTTCCTAATTTAATTTTGTGTTCCATTTCCTTTTCATGAAACCATTTTTGTTTCACACTTAGACCCAGATATATGAAATTGTTGCTGCACAGTCCCTGTTTGGGGAATTATTTGATATTCTATAATTTCTGGGTGGATGGTCAAGCTATTTCTGCTAGCCTTTGAAGGAGTTTATCAGTATTTGAAACAGGCTTTATTTCCTGTCAGCACAACTTTTCTGATAGGTTTTATGTCTATCTGTAAATGAACTGAGCCACATAATAACAGCCATGAATGTGTTTATACTGACACAACTAGGCAGAACATGGATGACAACAGGATGTTGCTCCTGCACAACATATTTACTTCTTAATTTTCTAAAAGAGAAGGGAAGGTCTGTCTCAGTGTCACTGACAGAAGGTAGGTAGACGTGATGTGTAGAAGTATGTGGGGTTTGGAGTTCAATCAGAATAAAAATGAAAAGTCAGATATTTGGGAACTGGTCTACTTAGACTGACAACAAGCCATGGCACAAGGGAGGAGGGACAGGTTAATGGAGCTTGTGGTACTATACGCACCATTTCAAAATTGCCATTCTATGGTACTTTATCTTAGAGATTAGAAAATCAATATTTACTTAAATATATGGTGCATTGCTAGCAAATAAAAGTAGAACAGCATTTTTTTCCCTTCTCAATGGGAAGTGACTGGTAATTAGTCATTGAGATGGAATTAGGGATGGGAAATCTACAACCCCAGCTTCTTCAGGCTGAGGCTTGTGAGTCTCCATAACTAAGTGACAGATAATAACCAAGATTCATTTATTTGTAGTTCATGAATCCAATTAGTAAGGAGTCTGTGGCATCTTCAGCATTATTCAGAGTATAGTCTGAGAAAAACTCTCTCCTGTGGGGCAGTACCTTTTTTAAATGAAGAGCTAATAAAATATTCCATGGTAAACACATTTTCTTGCACAGAGAATTTCAGGATAGATTAATTTGTACTTGTGTGGACTTTTAGGGCTATATACTTTTAGTACTGAGCTCACAATGGTTATCACAATCTAATCATAAAAATTTAAATTAGACTTCCAGCAGTGAACATTTTAGTCCAAGATAGCCAGAAAATAGCTCCTCTGCAGTACTCTTAATTTACTTAAAAATTTTTTCAGCATTATGTATGTTCTATGCAATTACTTTATGTAATATACTATTACCGCTTTCTTAATATAGTGATATTAAGTGCATTTTTGCACATTCATAGCTGTGCATAACAATCATAACAACCACTAAGAAATTATGCGATAGGACATTGCCTGTCAATGTGCATTTCCCATTTAGAGCCAAGAGACATGATAGCATAATGGACTTCTTTTAGAGTTTAATGAGTTCGTGGGAAGTTCAAGGTAAAACACAGAAGGACTGGCACTCGGGAAGCTGGATCTTGCTTGTAAGGGGTTGGGCAAAGGAGAATTTTCTGTATACCTACAGAGGCAGGTTTTCTCCTAATTCCTTCAAGCGCATATGGAGAGGATGAGTCTCAAGGTAGTTTGCGCAAAACTAAGTTGAGTCTGTCAAGGGGACAAGTGATAACCTCTACAGCTTAAATGCTATAGGCCACATAATGCTAAATTGTCTTTGTGGACAGGCTACTCTGCAGAAGCCATTTATAAACCAAAGAATAATAGAAGTCACATCTAGAGAGAATGTATTAACACAAACGCAGTCAGAACTGAGGTCTTTTCTGACCATGGGATAAGCCGCAGCAGAGATGTTTTGTATGGATAACCTCACAACTGTTTGTGATGTAAAAGCAGAGGAAAAGCAGGGTTGTCATGGAATGAGGAGAATGTAAAATATAGGACACTGCAGACAGAGCAGCTGGAGCTGTGAATTCTTCAGGAACTGCCAAAATGGACTTAAAAAGTGTCCCTTTGTGTCTGTCACCGGCAGCAATGTCAGGAGATGCTATCTTGCCTGCAGATTTCTGCGCAACTCTTTCCTTATGCATCACTCACATTTTTTCCCCAGAATAGCTCTTATTCATGTGCTCAGCCATCTTTTTCCTTATTA
>JAWWES010000001.1:37357042-37387200 GCA_035583135.1 Lophotriccus pileatus
TCTTTCCTTATGCATCACTCACATTTTTTCCCCAGAATAGCTCTTATTCATGTGCTCAGCCATCTTTTTCCTTATTACAGGCTGCTCTGCCATGTTGCCAGTGTGGAGGTGGGTCACTGGCCAGTAGTTCCCTTTGCCTCTGGAGCTGCTCTGCCACTGGGAGGCACAGTGGCAGCTGGTGCACTGCCGGTCCTCCGGCAGGGATGTTTGCAAGGGCACACCACTTTGGCCCACACTTCTGCAATTTTGCATCTGAGCTCCTTTAAGACTCATGGATTAACACCATCTGGCCCCAATGATTTATGTAAACCTAATCTGTCTGCTCCGTTTGAGACCTCTGTATATTTACTTCAAATTCATCTCACTCTTTTATCCAATTTGCTGAAAACGTGTTTAGTTCCAAACCCTCTGCCATGGGGCAGGGGTGACACTCAGTAGATTCTCATTTGATCTGAGCATTTTAGTTCTTCCATCTTTTTATTTTTACGTTTTTAGTACTAGTTTAGAAACATTTGCAAGTTCTGCGCTTACCTTGTCACCTGAAAATGGCATGAACTAGTGGAATAGTACTGAAAGTATACTAATTCATCTGCCCTATTTATTGTGCTTGTGCTACAATTATTCTACCATGTTTCTCAGAGGTGCACTGAGCATTAGCCACCACCAGCCCATAGGTCATGGAAGTCTGAAAGAGGTGCTCTTAACACTCTCAGCTTTTCCTCTGCTCCCACTCCTTCGTAAAATAGTGAAATTTAATGCCAGCATCCTGGCTCTATTATGATTAAAGCACATTTAATTCTTCTTGGACAGGTCTTCCTAATTCTTAAAACACATATCATCTGATCTGAGGGTCCTGGTGGATGGCAAGTTGAATATGAGTCAGAAGTGTCCTGGCAGCCAGGAGGACCAACCCTGTCCTGGGTGCATCAGACACAGCATCACCAGCTTGTTGATGGAGGTGATTGTCCTGCTCTGCTCTGCACTGGTGTGGTCTCACCTTGAATATTGTGGGCAGTTTTTGAGCACCACAATACAAGAAACATATTAAGCTCTTAGAGAGTGTCTAAAGGAGGGCAATGAAGATGGTAAAGAGCCTGGAGGGGAAGCAGTGTGAGGAATGACTGAGGTCACTTGATCTGTTCAACCTGGAGGAGACTGAGGGGAGAGGAAGCAGAGGGGCAGACACTGATCTCTTTTCTGTAGTGACCAGGTACAGGACCAGAGGGAAAGGCCTGAAGTTGTGTCAGGGTAGGTTTAGTTTGGATATTAGAAAAAGGTTCTTCATCCAGAGGGTGGCTGGACACTGGAACAGGCTCCCCAGGGAAGTGGTTACAGCACCAAGCCTGACAGAGTTCGAAAAGCATCTGGACAATACTCTCAGGCACAGGGTGTGACTCTTGGGGATGGTTCTGTGCAGGTACTTGTGGGTCCCTTCTAACTCAGCATATTCTGTGATTCTGTGATTCTATGATTCTGTGATCTCATTCTTTCCCTCACAGAGATGGTTGCCTGTGTCTTTGGTTTTGTGCGTGGAGCTGCCAGTATTTCAGTGATTGCTTTCAATAAGGTCATGTAACACCAAATTAAACATCCAGAACACCTCCCTTGCCCCTCCTTGCATTAATGTTAACAACATAGACCATGGCATTTCACTTTTTCTCCCCAAGTACATGTGAGAATCTCATGGCGTCCTGCTGAAATTGCACTCCCATGGAAGCATTTCAGCACAAAGGGTGACCCCACTGAGGTGGGAACAGTCTGACTGCTCCATACGCTTCATACAGGAACCTTTGTTCTGTATGTTGCTCCACTTCAACTCTCCTCACCTCAAGAGAACAGATTTGTCTCTTGGGCAGATAATCCCTGTTCACCTGTGCTAGGGAACAGGTTTTTTTTTTTAAACTTATATTAGTTTAGCTTCTCCACTGAAGAAGTAATTCATATCACACTTCCTTTTATTTTAGTAAAACTAGTTAGCAGTATGTTAGAAATACCTGTGAACATGAGAGAAAACAGCTAAAACCCAAAAAAACAAGCAGCAAGGTGATATGCTGCTCCTTGTGCTTGCTGCAGTACAGATCCTTGCTGCAGTACAGAATCTTGTTGTACACTGCATTCCCGTGGTTACTCAGCCACTCCCTGTAAACCTTGTCTGGGTCTGAGCAAGGGTTGCCTCCTCATCAGGATCAAAAAATGTGCCATCGCAGTCCCACTTGCACTCTGCTAACCTTCCTTTAAGGAGCAGACACACAGCAAACCATCAAAGCAGTCTCATCTGGGTCAGCAGCACTCAAAAACCTGTCTGAAGTCTTGAGCAAGCTCTTAAAGGCCATCCCTAATCATACAACTCAAAGCTCCCTAAACTCTTTTTGTTTCCTTCTCACCAATCCAAACTTTCTCTTCCTCCTCCTGCCTCTCCCAAGAAAAATTGCTCTCCAGAGCTTCCTGCTCATGGTAATCTGTTTTCTGTGCTTACTCATCTGTTCTGCTACTAAAATTGTGACACTTACTCATAGTCAGGGCTATGGTACTTATTGTATGGAACTCATCACTTTCAAATCTCTCCTATATCGTAGAAAACCAAAGCTCTCTGGTCACCAGCAGTATTAAGCCTTCTTTTATTTGCCTTATATTCATGGATGCCCAGTATCTTTAAATTCAGGCTGTTGTGAACATCTTTCATTCAGAATTATTGCTTAACAACTTGGCATGAGGTTCGTGTCTTTGAAATGTGCATCCCCCGATAGTGCTGTTTAGCTGGACTACCAGGACTGTGTAGGACTCTAAGTGCCACCTGCGTTCCATATATATAGTTAGGCTTGGTGTCATGATACAAGACAAGAAATTCAGAATAAGTTTCCATCAAATATTATTATTACATATGAATCTAGGAAGTTCAGTAAATAATCTGTGTTAGTTAGTACATTAAATAAGTCACTGAGGAGATAAACAAAGAGCAGAGGACCGCAATGACCCTTTGAAGCCTCTTCTTTTCCCTGCCCTCTTAAACATGCAACACTGTTCCTTTTCGGAGCCTTCATTAAATTAGTTCTTCATTAATTGAGAAGTTTTCTTCCTGTTTCAGCTGTGTGGCTCCATTACCCATAGTGCTTCCAGTGCTGACACAATCAACTAATAATAGAAATGCTGATCACCGTAAACTCAGGTGCTGCAAAAGTCCCCCAGGTCAAACCGACCTTTAGTGTAACCCTAAAGTTTCTCAGAAACAAGTTTGTCACCTTGCAAAGCAGTTCATTAGTCCTGCACATCACTACTCAAACGGAAATCTGATTGTTTAGATCATGGATTAGACAAGTGTTACAATAAGTTGCCTCTTTTTTCTTGAGCTATGTATTTACTATCTCTCAATGCTATGTTGTTCTGATGTTCTGACATAATAAAAGCAGCTGAAGCAGGTAGCTTTTACCAGGCATCCTAATACTCTTATTTTAGAAGCTTCATTCCTTTGCTTGGTGTCTTTCTGGTGCTGAAAAAGTGAGCATGGATAATAATATGAGGATGAACTCTTCAGAGTTGATATCTGAGAAGGTTTACTCAGAACGAAACAGGCATTTTTTTCTTCTCTTTACAAACTCTGACATTGTAAAAATCAGTTGATTTACAAGTATGTGCTGAATTATAACCTCCTTTTCCTCATGCTCATTTATGTAACTATATTTGATCTAAATTCTAGAGTGTCATTGCTGTCTACATTCATCTAACACCAAATTTTACTGTATTTTCATAGGATTTTATCAGAAAAAAACCTTATGGATTAATAACCCAAATTTGGAGCTAAGCACGCCTTCTTGTAGTGGTTAAAAGGATAATCTAAGCCAGTTTTGATGGAGGAATTACTTTCTTTTTTTGAGATTTCAGAGAAGGTGTAGCTGCTGTCACATATGGGTGACAGTAAGAAAATTCCAAAATAAAATATTATGGCTCTGATAAACCCCTTCTTCTACTAAAACTGAATAGGGGAAAGGATTAATGTCTCATTATTTAGTCCCTAAAAGATTTATACAAGATTCTTCATATATCTGGGTAGACTTGCCTGATCTGAATAGAGCCATCTAAAATAGAGCAGTAACACCATGGAGGTGGTTTTTTTTCATCCACTGACCATACAACATGTGGAGTGAAATGAAGCTACTTACAGATTCCGGAGGGTATTGACAAGTCCTACAACCTCCCTAAGCAGGGTTTGGTGTCTGTCTTAAGGGAAGCCCCAACATAATAGAGCAAAACCTGAGATCTGGCTCCTGTTCCTGCTCACAGCAGGTTGCAGCGATGCCTGCTCCTGGCCAAGTTCCATCCTCGCCATGTCCCATCCCCACCCCGTCCTTCCATGGCATAACCTTGGACCTGTCCATAGCTGCAGGCTTTTCTGTCTATCGCTGGGCTGTGGCACCATCCCTGTTTCCTTTCTGCTCTTCTGGCTGGGTGCTGTGGGATGATGCTGTACTGGGAAGGGCCATCACCCTTGGCCCCTGGGTTGGCTGACCTCACCTCACAGTTCACCTATCTTATGTTTCCAAAATACTTCATAATGGTGCGCAATGCAAAATCACCAGTCATAAAAAGCTGGGAAAAACACTACAATTGTAATGCTAAAATATTTTAAATCTTTACTTCAAAGATTTTAGGAAACGATTACAGATTTTAGATACCCAATCCAGTACCATTTTGATATGCCTGATTAGCAATGCATAAGCCTTATTCTTGGGAAATATGGGCCTTGAACACATCACAGAAATTGGACATCCAAAATCAAATCATGGTAACTCTTTGGTAATTTTTGAAAAAAAATGTGGCCTATAAATACAAAGAAATAAAATTTCTAGCAGTTGGAAGCAAGTAATACCTCTGAAAAAAATGAACTGCTGAAGCTGGTGCTTAAATATTGATTTCTGTTCCCAAATTTAGACAGCCAATTTTGAAAATGTTGGCTAATAACACTAACACCTGAATAAGTGTCCTGATTTTCAGAGATGCTGAGACTTTTGTATCTCATTAAAATCAATAACTTGAATAATAACTGCTACTGTTTTGCAGAATTATTTTGGATGCTGAAACATGTATCTGTGTCTTTGAACCTAAGGCAGGCAATCATGCCATTATGTGTGCCATTTTTTTCACAGGCATGCGAATGTGTGGGATTTTGACTCAAAGGACTTAGGCTGTTGCTTGTTAAATACATCTCACCTAAAGAAAACAAATTGACTCTGAGCAGAGAGACCCAAGAGAGAACATCTACATGGGTTGGATCTTTAACTTTTTTCTTTGTGTACACCAAAAAGCACACTAAACAAAGTTTTAAAATTCCTTGAAACTTTCCTTTTGTTATTGATTTGGATGGAAATAGGATCTTCACTGACTCTTTCTTTAAATGAAATGGAGGGACAAAGTTGAACCTTTCTCTCTCAAAAAGCTTTTGCCCACTGGCTATGTATGGCATAAAGTTAGAAGTCCTTACCTTATTAATTGTGTGTGTATACAATGGAAACACTGTAGACTGGATATCAGGAACTAAGAGGATGATCACACTGGAACAGCCTTCCTACAGAGGTGGTCATGCCCGAAGTCTGCCAGTATTTAAGAGTCATTTAAAGAAGACCCTTAACAACATGATTTAGTTTGAATTGCTCAGGCAGAGGGACTAGATCATTGTATGTCCCTCCTGACTTTTCTATTCTAGTCTAACAGTAGATTAAAAGAATATGTCCATCTTTGTAATCTAACTTTGCTTTTTAGGTATTTATATATAAAAAAGACAACAAACAAAACCCACTTAAATTTACCATGTCTTTTTAAGACCAAGTGAAGTCTCAAAGCTGAAATGCTGAGATGCCCATATTGTTACAATGCAGACATGAACAGTGACACTTCAATGTTCATAATATTCAATTTTTTCTAGGTAAACACTAAAAGAAAGCAGAAGATAAAAACATCTGTTACAGCCTGGGGACATACAGTGAAGCTGCTCAGTGTTACTGATGACACATCAACTAATCATACAGACATTGTTAAAACAAAGATTGTTTTTTAATCCTATAGAAGCATAGTATAATAAAAGCTTAAATAGCCTGCAAACATGTTTGACATTGACATACAATACCAATAAATAAGAGTCATACAATAAATTTTGAGCTGCGGATGGATGAGCAGGAACGGAACTCAGTGAAGTTTTCTATCAGCCACCTGCTATTTTTGAAGCATAAGACAATAAAAATGACCTAGTGTTTTATTTTCTGTGGCAAAAGAAGTATTCTTTGATTTTAAAAAAACCCAACCAAATTGTAGGGAAATGAATATTTTATATTCATACTATTTGCAGCTCACAGAGCTCGAGTGGGTTAGAAATTATGCTGCATCAGCTTTCATTGAAAAAGTCCTTGAAGATGAGCTGTGGATGAGACCTAGCACTGATAGAGGATTAGCTACTTTGAACAATAATGAATACCCTGTCCTTTATTATTAGATTTGATTTGTGTCATGAGTCCATGACAGAGCCTACAATTGGTATGTACATAGCTGCAATGTATGGACAGAAATAAATTATTTTCATTAAATACTTGGGACTATTCAAACAAATTGTCCTGAGTGACACCAACTAACTATGTTTGCATACATTAATTCCATGATTTCATATTAAGGCACCCTGATTACAGTAATTTCCACAATTGCCACTTAAAAAGCCAATGATATTTCCAGTAGTTTATAGGAGAGATAGGTACTCCCTAAATGAAAAGTTTTTGATGGTGTGAAAATGAATAATTCAACAGTACTCTCAGGACTCTTTTCTGAATGATGCCATGTATTGGCAGCTTCAACTGATATAAGTTTAAATACTAGAAGACTTCAGTTTGGGATAGTAATGAAATTAATTCAGTGGGAACTGAGGAAAGCAACTGCCTCATTTTTTATACAGAATGATAAAGGAGTACTCTCTTCTACCCTTTGCTTTAATCTCCTTTGCCTTTGTGCAAATAAAAGCTCAAAGATGGGTTATTTCTACTATATAAAAAGATTAGATTTTTTTTGGGTGCAATATCCTAGGAGGAGTGGGGAAAACAATTGTGTGCAAAACATGTTACCAAACCCTTGCTAAGGGATGCCAGCACCTATTAACAAACTTCCAAGGCAGTGTACTTTCCAGTGATTACGACTTTTCCCTCGGTAAGGATTAGGAAATAGCCAGTCTTGCAGATATAGGACTTTGTCTGGACATCAAAGACCTTGCTCATCTCACAGGAGCATCCCAAGTCCTGCCATGGATAAGGTTTGAATCCTCTGGCAGTGTAGGGGGCTTGCAGCCCTGGGTCAATTCTGGCTGCAGAGTAAATGAACAGGAATTCTGTCCCTCCTGCAAACCCTAGAGAAGAGGGCAATGTAAGGTTTATGTGCTATGTAGCTTCTCTATGTTCTGCCTCTGCCTGATAGCTTTCTTTGCAGGTCCTTATCTCTTCAAATCAGTGATAAGAACGTGTAAGCATGTAATGCTTTCCACTCCATCACAGTAAAGTACAAGGGCAGAGGGATACAAGTCCTGTAGAATCATATGCACAAGTCTTAATATAGCACAAAACACAGTGAAATCTTGTGGTACTGAAGACCATGGATTGTATGTGGGGTTTTTTTGGGGGTTATTTTTTTTTTTTTTTTTTGGTAATAATAGTAACAGAAAAATACAAGATTGCAGGTTAACAGATCATTAAAATATTTTTGCAGAGCAAGATATATTTTCTTGCTTTCAAATTCAAAGCCATTTAGACCATCTGATTATATAAACCAACAAGTCAAATTGTTTGAAGTCACTGCCAGTGGTTTTATTCAGGCAAGTGTGCTTAATGTTTAAATCATAGTGACACTTGAGGAAGTTGACTGCACTTTACTATCTTTCACTGTCAAATTCTGGAACAAAACACACAAAGAGAGCAGAGAAGGTTTACTTTCCACATCTGCTCTAAGGACTGTATTTTGTCAAGATGTGTGTTATAATTGCCTTGGGAATTTCTAAGAAGAAAAAAATGATGGGTCAAGATCATCTTTCCATTTTGCTGGCTTGTAATGTGTTGAAATTGCTAATTTTGGATGGTATTTATGCAGAGATTCAGGCCTGGGATTTTGCTGATTGTGTCAGGGATTTGAAATGGAAGTAAAAGGCAACACATCCAATTGGTTTCATTCTATTCTGATAGCATGAGAGTGAGGCAGCTGGCAGCAGGCATCCATTCACCTTTATCATGCAATTGGAGCTTAAGCATATGGATGGTAGGTCTCCTTGATTGTGCATCAGTTCTGCTCTGCACTGAATTTGATCAGAATTACAGTTTTAGAGAGTGCCCAGAATAAGAAATACAGGGAGATTCAGTGGGACTGTAGATTTGCTGGTGCCTGTCTGCTGAGTGGGTGTGTTACATTAAAACCAACGTGTCCCATGGAGTTCAGCACACCAGCTTTTCTGAGGTGTCTTCATCTTTTCCTAAACACATCAAAAGACATTTCCTGAGAAAAATCCTGATTTATTTTTCCAGCAGTATCCTATATGAGATGCAAAAATCTTTATTTAATAAAGTAAATTTTAAAACTCCATCTGATTTAATAACTCTTTGCTGCTGAGAGTTGGAGTAACATGCATGTGCTTTATTTGTAGTCGGTTTGGCAAGCTAATTTACAAATAGTTTGATCCTGTATGATGCTCAGTGAATTCAGCTCCAAGAGGTTTTCAATTAATGCCATTCCAGTATGTTATGCTACTGGATGTTCTGGAAGTGATATGTACTCCTAGAAACAAACCACATATATGGATTTTTTTTTTTTTTTATTAGATAAATATTTGGCTACACTGAGTCCACCTGCACAGGCCTCAATAAGACATGAAAGAAACTCCAGGAGTATGTTATGACCTTTCTACTATTTAAGAAGTGTGAAATCAAACAATAATAAAGGCCACAGTACTAATGTGAGTAATAGCGTATTTAGGATTGTAAGAAACTCATAGTCAGAGTTAAATTTTAAAAGATTCTCAGAGACTTGGCATGTTAAAACAATTCCTTTGGAAAACGTTGGGAATATGCTACAGTAAAATGCTTATTTGTCATCTAGATTTCCCCTTTGTACACAGATGATGTAACTGCTGCTGATGTAACTGAATGGTTGCAGTTGGTTCTTGAGGTGGTATCCATCTGAATAACTGAAGGTGGCTATACCTGGACTAGGCTTCCTTTATTATTGCAAAAAAAGAGAGACTTGTGAGCACAGTCCAATTCATCATTAAGTATTCTGGTCAAATATATAAACTGAAACAAGTCAAATACATTTTACAATAAGTGACCTAGTGTAGACATGAATTCATTTCTGGTCTATTCTCTATATGTGCTGAGGTACATGTTCTGTCTGAAAAACTCAGCCCAAATGTTATTAAATATTCTGGAGGACTGACCTTGATAAAATCTAATCTATTTTTGATGCTTTCTCTGCTCTGAGGAGGGGATAGGACCAAATGACCTTGTAAGGTCCCTTCCAAGTTAAATTTTTCTATGGTTATAATAAGATTTATAAGAATCAGGAAATTCAAAATGAAGTTTTAAAATGCAGTTCAAACTGCTCCTCTCAACTAATATTTTTAAAATGTTATCTCTCAAACTAAAGCATTTTAATGTTTGTAGACTAAGAAGCTATGAGCTGCTGCTAGGCTTGACTGACCAGGTTTGCTCTGTGAAGTATTTCCTTCTTGGACATGGTCAGTAGAGTTACAAGGAAAATCTTACTGGCATCATTTTATTCAAATTCTCATTCCTGGTAATTATAATGGGCCTGAGTCTGAAGTTCTCTCTGGGGCAAAATTCCTCTTGGAAGAAGCAAGTGCTGATGACCTTTATCCTTTAAAAGATTATATTGTCAAAATAATCTCATGCTCCTGGAAACAGCCTGAACTGAGCCTGTAAAGTTTCAAAATATATGATTAATTCAGACTTGGAGGTTTTAGCTGTCTGTTTACTCATACTAGAGTGGCACACAAGGTAGGAGATTAAAAGCTGTGTTCTCCACCTCTGTTAACATGACTGTGTAGGATGAGGGATCTGGAAGAATAAATAGCAGGATTACTGCTATCAGTGTGTAGCTCATGCCAGTCATGCTGGTGTGCATCTGCTTGGGTTCCCAAAATGTACCAGCAGAAGACTAATCAGGTATTACTTGTAACTTGGTCACTCTTCAGGTCTTCTGGAGTCTAAACTGAAGGTGGTGCAACCTAATCTACCTTCTTACCCTTCAAAAATTTCTCAGCCATAAGGCAACAGTTGAAATCAGATAATGAAAACAACAGGACTCCATTTCTGCCTGAATTTATGATTGAAGGTTATTTCTAAGATAGGGCTGCTGGAATTGAAAGTCTATATAAAATGTGTCTCCCCAAACAAAAACAAAGACAGTCCCTGAATATTAACCAAGAAACAAATCACAGTATCTGCAAATCCTCCCTTAGTCCTTTCACTTAGTCCTTGTCTCCTGAGACATGAGAAATAAAACCTCAAATACCAGCTTGGATCACCAGATCCATCACTCTTGGTGATGTTCTACATCATGTCCTATGGATGATACTGGAAGTTTTCTGCATAACTTCTGTAAATTCTTTAATCCAGGTACTACTAAGGATGCAGTACTGCTGAAACAACTTTAGATGGAGAATTTTGCCAGTAGGAAAAAAAAGAGCTGAATTTAGATACAAGAGGTTTAGCTGGCTGAGTCTGAGTTACTCACCCTAAGCTCCTTTTCTTGATCTCCTGGAGATTCTATTCTAGAGATTCAGTTCTAGAGATTCAATTCTAGAATGGCATGAGCAGCTTGAATCAGTGGCCTACATATAAGCACTCAATGCCCCTTGAGATGCACAGGGCTCTCCTGCCAGGGCACAGATGAGGTGGTCATTTGAGAGACTCTCATCACTTTATGTGTGTCCCAGATATCTTTCAAGAGTTTAGGTGGCATTGGAGTCTTATTTGTGGATAGTGAAAACAAACCCTATACCTCATGTCAGACAGGAAAAGAGCCAGGAATTAATAGGTCAAATATTTTTATCCATCAATCAGCTGTCCAAATTGGATATAAAAATATCCCACACTGTCTTCTAGGACACTGGCTTAAGTAAGACCCTGACATGAAAACTAAGCCTACTGAGTCAGGATTTGTTTTAATTGATAGTGTCTTGGCTATATTCTTTTAAAAATCTAAATGCTATTGATTAAAGTGGATTTAATTTATCTCTGGTGCAACATAATTATTTACGAACGATCCCCTGCTGCTCCCCCAGGAGCCTGACAAGCCAGCCGACAGAAAATCATTTAGTTGAGAAAAAGAATATTTAGTATTGCCTAATGACTCAGCTCAGGTATTTATTTTAATACATGCTTTTAATGCCAAGAGTGGTTGATAAAAGGGATTGGAAGCATGGTAAGCCTTCTGAATCTGGGGTGAATATGAGAAAAAGCATTTATTTGGTGACTTATCTGTGAAGGTCTTGTTTGCTGGGGAGAGGAGATAGGAAAGTTGAATTGTTGGTAATCGAACTAAGATTTTTTTTTCCAGTTCTTTAATGCAATGGCATTTTATTCCTTCTCTTGCCCTATTTGCTGGAACTACTGCAGCTCAGCCAGTATCAAAGAGCTAAAAAATCAATGTAAGGTACAATGTCTGTGAAAGGTCAGGAGTGAGAGAGAGTTCAGCCTAATAACATTTTAAAGTCTTATGGAAAGGATATTTCATAAAATATTAAAAAATCAATTGAACTTTGGTAAAACTTTAGTTGAGTATCGATACCAAACAGCAGATAATTTACCAAGGGAGAAGATGGGAGTGGGACATGGGCATTCAGACTTTTACTGAATTTTCCCTCATCTTGAGCAGTTTCCTGATCTTGAGCAGTTTTTCTTGCGTTGACTGGGAAAGACCACTGTCTTGGAAAACTAGGGAGATCCCAACTCCCCTTCTGATAAAAATGTGTCTTTCTAATTTACTACTTGTATCCATGATGCAGTAATTTAAAATACTGCAGACTATATGAGAAGGCTTCCTGCTGCCTCATCTTCTTTCAGTTCTAATGAAGTACATCATCCCAAAAATAAAAAAAAAATTCATACTTCCTAATCCATTGCTTACATTTGTATTCATAAAATCTTCTCATATTGCTCAAGATTAATATATTTTGAATGCACTTGGGATTATTAAAAAAATAATGGCTGGGGATCAGAAAACTGCCTAATTTCCAAATCAAAAACCCTGCCCATATAGTTTAGTAGACCTTTTATGATAGCAGTGATTTTCACAATCAACTCACATCTCTGAGGTTTGGATTTTATTCCTTTAGCTATTTGTCTGTTAATAGCACATTCACAGCAGCTGATGTTAGTTCCATCAGTTTCATTTTTTCAGTGCTTCCTTTATGTTCTTTTGGGCTTTGGCAAAAATAAATATTTTTCCTTTGCTGCCTAAGCAGTGTCAGATTCACTGTCTGAGAAGTCCTTCTGTCACTTTTTCATCCTTTGGGAGTGGATTATTCTTAGAAAAAGGTTGATTACACCAGGAATTTTACACATAGAATCTTACAGAAACATTACTTTAAAATGTTTGGTAATACAAATAGCAACAAATTGATCATCTGTTATAGTGGACACTGAGTCATAATGGAATTGCTGCAGATCATAACATGATCACGCCAAATCTTTCAGTAAAATCCACCTGTCAGGATTTTATCCAGGCTTTAAGTTTCTTGCAAATTGCTTGGCATGCTTTAAGTCAAACAAAAGTCAGGGCTTTGGTCTGAAAAATGGTCTGAAAAACTCTGGTTTAACTCTCTAGACAGATATGAAGAAAATTGTATATGATCATTTTTCGTAAGTTAAACTCACCAAAGCAAACAAAACTACCACTGTCAGGGCTGAACATCACAGTACCTGTCTTTCATCTTAGTTCATTGAAGAACCACAGACTACTCATAATACTGGCTAAGTAGTGCAAATGGGTCAATTCCAAAAGGCAGACTCTGTGCATACCAGACAACTGACAGAAGTAACCTTAGCAGAAAACTCAGTAGTGTTGGCTGTTATCACTGGAAAAACAAATGATGGTGGCCTGGATGCTGGAAATGGTTTGGGATACTCCAGTTATATTCCCTTCTCTGGTTTTGGAGGTTCAAACCTGCATCACCTTGCTAAGCTCTGGGAGGAACAGCTGGAAATATCTCAGCACCCAGTACCTCTTCAGGGGAGTAATATACTAAAACAACTTTTTTTGACCAATGCCGGTTCAGTAATTTGAATTACACCTGAATCACCTCTCTTGAAACATGATGGTACTTACTCTGGAAGTCCAAGCCCAACCTCTCTGGTGGGCCCAACTCAAACACCCACGCTGGTCAGGAAGGTCCAGATTTTCTCAGGAAGAAAATCTGTGAGGTATCATGGGTGTGACATCACCTACATTAAGCTCACCATTGCTGTTCTAGCCTGGTCCAGATACACCATACGATGCTGAGAGATTGTTCCCAGAATATGTAGTTCAGGGTGAGTCAGGATGCTAGAGTCCAATCCTCACTCAAGACCAGATCTCATCTTATTATTGTTACCAGCAATTGCTGCCATGTTTACATTTTATCACATTGATTAACAATTACAGTCACTTGCTTACAACTATTTCCTAAAATTCAGTGACTTATTGATAATATATTTAAAATTTGTTTTCCCTTAAATACTCACAGGAGATGAAGGACAATTAGGAAGTCTTAATAGTCTAATTATTCCTTTGTGGTTTCTTCAGCTACATTATCAGTGTGCTTTTTATCTTATATTAAAGTCCACAAATCAATACATATATAATATTTCAGATAACATAGAACAGGCGATCAAAGAGTAGTAAATGTGATTGAAATAGGATATAAAATGGGGAATTAGCTAATGGTTTAATTTAATTTATACTCTAGAATTGTCATTAAAGGAAAGAACATTTCAACCATTAGTGAATGAGCAAATATTTACTATGATTTAATGGGGAAACTGATGTTACCTTGTTTGTTGATGCTTCACTTCCTGAATGACCCTGTTATTTCCCTATGTTTTTCAAGTTTCCAAGTCCTGGAACCGAAATGGTAGAAGTAGATGATTCCATTTGAGAGATTTAAATCCTAGAAAACAGATCTAGGTTCAAATTACACTGCCTTTCTGGGTTACTTTCCTGGAGGTCTTTGGAAGAGCATCACTGAAATGATGGGATACTGTACCCAAAAGCAGAAATTATGGAACTACTAGAAAATTTGCCTTGGTGTGTATGTGTGGGGGTGTGATTGCTGTGTCTAGTCTGCAGGTACAGGAAACACACAGCTGCTTTCTAAAAAATGAAGTCATGGGGAAGCCTATTGCATCTTGCCTCCATAACAGTGAGCCATGTAGGAGCAGCCTGCAATGTTCTGCCATGCTGGGAGAAGGAATTTTACATTTATAATTAGCTGCAGATATCAACCATTTCAAACTATGGAGGAGAAAGGATGAGAGATATCTCATTGTCAGCAGACAATGATTCTGTTTCAAATAGCTCTTTTAATGAAAATGCCTGAAATCAGTCTGCTGTGTAACCAGAATACCTGCCTATGTTTATGATCATTACACTGGAGTGGAAAGCAAATGGAAGTCCTCTCACAAGCATGTACCATAAACAAGGACATCATAAAGGTGGTCAACTCTGCTCACAGATAAACACATTTGTCTTGTGCTCATTTGCATAATCACCTGAGATATTAACTTAGAAAATAGCACCATCTATTGAGGATTTACAATAATATTTACACTTTAAAATACCATTTGCTACCTCACTTTTGTAGGCATTACAAATCCAAATATGTTTTATGATCATAATTTTATCATTGTATCTGATATCTGCTTGTAATTTATTAACTGTGATTAAATAAGCCTTTCTGTCTCTTAGTAATAAATTTCAAATACTGTCCAGCAGAAACTCTTGTTTGAGGAGATCTCTGTTTATTTTTACTATTGAGAAAGTAATTTTCCACCTCCCACACTTTGGTTGGACAAATAAAGCAGCCCACAAATTATTCTGCTCTCCTTTCATAATATCATGATTCTATCTGCACTGTTTTTAAAAAGGCATAATCTTCAGTTGCAGCATCTTCAGTTGCATCATTCAGTTGCTGTATCCATAGTTAACAATGTGTTCTTTTTGTTTTTGAAGGGTTCCTAATGTTTGTGTTTGAATTATCACAGATGTATAGACAGAACTTTCAAAAACATGGAACCCTACTCATGACGCTGGCATTAAATTAGTTGGCCAGACTCTTTTCAGTGGTGTCCAGCTGCAGAACAAGGGCCAATGGGTAGAAACTGAAACACAAGAAGTTTCATGTGGATAGGAGGAAAAACTTCTTTACTGTTATGGTGAAAGAGCATTGGAACAGGCTGCCCAAAGAGGTTGTGGAGTCTCCTTCCTGGAGATATTCAAAACCTGCCTGGACAGGATCCTGTGCAACCGACTGTAGGTGAACCTGCTTTAGCAGAGGGGTCAGACAAGCAGATCTCCAGTGGTCACTTCTGACCCCAACCATTCTGTAGTTCAAGTGTTCATATTTAAAAATTCTTTATAAGAAGGCACCAGAATAGCCTGGGAGAAAGACTGGTAAAGTATAGGATTAAGAAAATGTCAGTAAAATCTCATCCCTTAGGATTTTTCTGGTGATTTCTGAGAATCTTATCTGTAAAATGGAGCAAGGAAGCTGGAGAGGTTTGTCATAGTGTTTGTGTTTCTGTTCAGTCTAGACTGTTCAGGGCAGGGATATAGTATTTCACTGATCTTCAAAATTATCTTCTCCTGATAGAGTTGGACCTCTTGGCAAAAAATAATTAACAGATACAGGAAGGTCTTTATGTGAGTTTTCTTCTACCAAATGTGATATTTTTCTTAAATTTCAGTGGATTTGTTTTTATAAAACTTATTTACGTGTGCTGTCCTTATTGAAGAGCAAAGCAAGTCTAAAGTGCAATTTAGTTTTCAGCATTAATTTTTAAAAAACTCCAGTCACACACAGCATCCTTCCCTGCAAGCTCCTATTTATGTCATGAGCCAACTCAGTTTTGGGTTGACAGCAGGAGCAAGGGAGCATTCCAGGAGCTGCTTTTTAAGCAGCCCATTAAACTGGATGGAGGCTTGAACCAATTTCCCCACTGAGCATGGATCTTGCTCTTTCTGGATATTACTAATCTCACAGGCCAAGAAGACTATCCTGAGACTCATTAAGATATTTATGAGGAGCAGCATTGTTAAACTGAATGTGACTGCAATCAGCAGCAACTTCCAAAAGTTTATCCCATCCATAACAGGGTCTCCTGACCTTGTCTTAATACATGTGTTAAATGCACTGCAATGCAGCTAATCAGTGTTGGGATTTTATTTTTATAGAAGGACATTAATCAGCATTGGAGACAGTCTGATTTGCATTAGTCTTCGAAATGCTGCTCTATATAATTGTTTTTTTTAAAACAATAAAAGCAGGAAGTACAATTTCTGCATGACTGTCCCCTTGTTTCTGCAGGGCAGGCACAACTGAAATTTATTTGGCCTAGAAGAGACCTGTTTTCAGACACTCTTGTAAAATATTTGCAGCTTGTCATGGCTGTTCTGTCTATCTTTCTGGCCACTAATGTTCATGAAGTATAAAAAAGGAAATCTCACTGCAAGAAAAAATGGTTACTGTTTTGTTCAGTTGTGGCAACCCCAATCTAATACTGCTGGAGAAATGCTTACTAGGAAGTTGTCAATAGAAAAAGCAGTTGTTCAGGTTTTTGTGCTACTTCTTGCCTATTTCCCTTTTCTTTTCCTCAGTTTTCCCTTTCCTCTACTGAACCAGCTCATTGTTTTAATGAACTTGAGAGGGTGAGATCTACTCCCTATTACACATGAGTATAACTATGGGGCAGTCAGAGAAATTTTTGGTTATAATGGAGACGTAATATGTGTATATATGATCCCAGGTACGTGTGTGTATCTGTGTGGGAAAGACTGACAGTGACACTCTTCATTTTTGTGCCAACAAAGATGAAATTCCTAGCCACAGTCCAAAGGAAATATTGTTTTGACACTGCAGCAGTACTTACTTGAGACTTTTTATAGACATTTATTAAGCTTTATTTCCTTTTAGATTTCCACATCCTAGCAACACATGAAGGCAGTCCCACATACATGGATCAGTACTAAAGTTTCACTAGGTTCAATATCCCTACATGGCAAAGCACTTAAAATAAAGAGCTGTTTGATGATCCTGGAGACATATTCATCTTTCGGTCACCTCCAAGACGTGCTACTTATGGCTTTGATTTCAGTATTGGTCCCTATTCAGCACAACACACAAGGACATCCTTGCAGCTTCATATACAATTAAACACAGGTCGGAGCAGAATGAACTGGCAGGTGTCATTAGCACTGTTATATTAAATGGGCCCCTCAGTGGGGATAGCTATCACACACACACATGGATGTCCTAAAGAACTAGATGGGAAGTTAGACTTCAGTTTTTCAAAAAAACCTCACCAGACTGTCTTTTGCTGTTTTCTTGGGCCCTGAGAATAGTGGGGCCTTGAGTTTGTCCAGGGAGTCTGGATGATACTTTGGTATAGATAATTAATGTTAATGATAACCAGTGGTAATGGGATGATTAATTCTATTGGAGAAAACTTACTGTCACTGGGTAACAGAACCATTTTATCTCTCAGTTTTGAAAAGAAAATTTGATCTCTGTATCAATTTTTCTGATCCTTGTTCATTAAGGAAAGAATTACTGTGCAAAAGTACAAAAGTACAAAAGTACATCAGAGCATAAAATTGAAGGGGATCTGCTAAGCACAGTCCCCTGATATTTCAAATAAATATTGCATTGCTTTTTTTATAAACTGATTAAGGTAGGCTCTTTCCACCCACTATTCTTCCTTGAGGGATATTCTAGAGTCTCAGGTTTTTCCTGGTTTACGTTTTCCAGAGCCCATTAATACCATTTTGTTTGATGCTAACATTGCACATTCATTAAATAGTTCTTTTCTAGTATTTATGTCCCAGATATATTTATGAAGAGTGCTCATTTCTCTATTCAGTCTTGTTCCATTAGACTAAACATGTCAAGCATGTCTAGTATTCACTAAAGAGATGGTTCTCTGGTAAGTCCTGTCTAAGCCTGGCCCTATTTGAATCTGTCTTTATTGAACATTTTGCATACTCTTTCAGATGAGACTTCCTTATTAACTCATCACTCACCTAACGCTGGGGATATATTACTGCTAAGAAGAGAAAATTCTGTCCTTATGGTACTCCTAGGGCCTGCATAAAAGACTACCAGATGTTAGAAATGTTTCACCTGAGTTATGCAGCTAACACAGGTGTATTTTCTATGTCACCAGATTGCTGGTATGTGGACCTCCTGTGATGAACAGATATACCAAGGTCTTGCTCTGCCATTTACAGCTTAAGAGAACCCACTATATAGCTAAAGTTCAAGTGAATAGTCCACAAGGGAATGACCTTGTTATTGGTATTGTTGGATTTATTATTATTATTATTATTATTATTATTATTATTACAATTATATAGCTTCTTTCTCTTGGTAGGCAGTTATTTAATTGAAGAAATGTAAGAGAACAGTTTTGGATAGTGTAACTTCGATAAAACTCTGTTGTATTGTGTCCTACTCTCCTTCTACTACTATGTCCTAAGTTATTTTGTCTTAGAAAACTATCTCATAAGCCTTGCTTCTTATTGAACCTCACTAACACTCACTCCCCTCCTCCACTGCTACCTCAAGTATGGTTGCAGCACTTCTGAGGCTGATGTTAATCATGTGAGAGAACTGTTCTCAAATACAAATTTGGATGAGTGATGACTAGTCTACATGCAAGAACAAAGAAAGAAAAAGGAAATTTCTGATGAGCATGCTAAATGTCTGATCTTCATATTATATTGCATGATAAAATAGCTTAATCCCCTCCCTCCCCACTGGGAAATAATATCTGTATATCCTTCTATCTGTATATCCTGTATATTATCAGGCCAGGGCATCAGTGCTCAAGCCTTGCTAGAATCTGTAGTGAGTAGACTGTGATACTTATGAGAACACCACAAAATTTCTTAGGATCTGATTAACTGAAGTGGGCTTTGTAAAGTTTTGAAGACATCAGCAGGAACTGACTATTCCTAGGGTTTTAAAGGAATGTTTAAAAAATTATGGGACTTCCTCCTGGATAACCAGAAGTGAAGCACTCTAAAGACACTGGAATTGAAGTGGAACCAGTGCACAGCAATCATATTTCTAAAATATGCAAGTGTGGCCAGGATAAAACAGTAAGATACCATGGAAAATGTTAACTGTAAAAAATGAAGCTTCTAATTACTTCCTTGCTTGTGGGTGCTGTGAACCAAGATGCCAGCAGTGTGGTGCAAGTAGATGAAAATGTGATAGCCATACAGCTTGCCAAGAACACAAACATGCTGGTAAATAAATCCTGTTGAAGAAAAGTCTAAAAATTGCTCATCAAAACAAGTCAAGCTGTCAGATGTCTTCCTTATTTTCAGGACTCTTCTAATACAAAAGATGAGCAAAGGACTGAATCCAGTACTGCAAGGCTGCAGTACTTGAGACATTTTTTCAGAGCTTCTCAAGAATTCAGTATTAAAATGAAAGCTATCAATTACAGTTTTGTAACAATTGCCCTATAGGTAAAAAAAGCATCTTGAGAAGACCATGAATGTTAAGATATTCTTTATTTTTGAATAAAAATGATCAAACGGTTCAGCTTTTATTCATCCTCTAAGCAGTATATCCCCCCCTTAGTGCTGAGCAGAAGTCACTAGCATGGTTCTTCCTGTCAGTCACTTAATCCAGATTTAGCTGACCTATTTGTAAAGAGAGGAATTTAACTTCGATTAATGCCATCAAAGCCTTGCACTGACCAAATCTACAAAAGCTGGCTACCTAAAGAAATTAGAGATAAAAGTTTTTTAACTTGTCTCCACATAGTGCTGCCTGTCAGAAAGCTGTCAAACATCAGAAACCATAACTCTATCCATTACTATTACTGACCAGTATGTCAAGATCTGTGTCTATACTGACTACCAATTAAACCTCAGAGAAACATTCAAAGGTGGAGTTCCTCCTATGAATACAGTTTAGTCTTTATTCCTGGTATATTCTATTTTTTACCAGTCACAACTTCATTTAGGTGGATGACATTACAGTTCAGACTCATCCTCTAAAAAATCCAGGCAAAAGACAGAGGACTGAAACACTTGGATTGAAGCTGCTGTAAATGTATTTCACTTGCAATAAAGAATTGATGTTACAGTGAAACTGTACACAGTGTCTTTCTGATTAGATTAGTGAGTAACAATTAACTAAAGTACCACATGAAGTACTGTTACATATAAATGGCATCTGAAAAACACCAAATAAGTGACAGAAGTCTATATAAATATAACTTGAGAATGAGCCAGCATCACCAATGAGAGTGGTGAGTTTAACCTCAGGCTGTCAACACAAACATTGATTCCCTGACAGCAGAGTATTGTTTCTCTGGTTTAACAGCTCTAATACAAAGCTAATGGTCCTTTGAAGGAGATAAATAGGGCACTAAATTCTTTAGTTCCTGACTTAAAATACTGTTGCATACTCTACAAGCAACTACAAGATATGAAGTAGTTGTAGTAGAGAAATACTTGAAAATCACTTACAGTAAGAGTTTGCTGAAGACATAAAGTCGCATCACTTCATGACCTAATATCTAAAAAATGCTACCAGTACACATCCAAATCTTTTAGCAGAACACAAAAAAATGACATTAAACGAGGCAACCTGTCATATTACTGTCAAAAAACTTACTGTCGACTTCACAGAATAAGATTTGTATTTCACTTAGCTGTAAGCTGGTCACCACCCTGCCTCAGCATCTGAGCAACTCACAGTGGATTCACAGCTCTTTAATATAAAAGAAGAACATAGTTATTATTTTTCTGTAAATCACAGTTATGTCATGAATGTGTTAAACTATCAATCATTCTGTTAAACACTGTACAGTATGCTCTTACATAGGACATATGAAAGAGATTCTTCAGGCTCCCCTGGGCTCTCCTGAATTCTTCAAACATTTGGATATAATTTTTTTTTTAATTTACTTTTTATTTAGAATGCTATACAGGAGAGAGGCATAAAGCTAGAGCAAGAAGGAGAACAAGAGCAAAGCAAGAGTAAAAGGCAAAGATTCTGTTTATTAGTTTCTGGTACTATGCCCAGCTTATATCATGGAAGTTGTACAGGTGTAGAAAGAGATCTTGAGAGGTCTCCTAATTTATTCCTGCTCACTCAGTACCCCTTCCCAAAGGCTGACAAGTGACTCTGCAACATGTTCATTAAAGCCTAGGGTGATGAAGAGCCAGTAGAAATCTTGTCCTGTTTTCTAACCTGAAACACCTGATGAGAACAGAAGGTTTATTTCTTGGCAAACGTACACTAGACAGAGAGAAAAAATTATCACTTCCTTCCTCATGACAGCTTTTTTACATTGCAAAAAATCTGTTATCATGTTTCAGCTACATTTTCTGTTTGCTGGCAAAGCTTAGGCTGATTTCTTCAGCCTTTCCTTATAGCTCATATTTCCTAAATTTTTACCATTTTTCCTCTCCCAGTAGGTATGTTTACCAAAGCTCCTAATTGCCTCCATATTGTCAGCATATTTCCTACTGCGAGGCCCACAAGAGGAAGGAAATAGTCTAACCCCACTTGGTGGGATAACCACATTTCTTCAAGGTAGTGTTTGGTTCAAGAAACTTTTTGTAATGGCAGCTCGTTGTCAGCTGATTGACCTTATGGTTCACTGCGGCTTTGATGATAAATTTATTAAAATTTTTTTTGCTGCAGGGGCCAGTTGTCTCCACATTATGAACTGGAAAATCACCCTCACAAAGTGCTTCTTGCTTTCCCTTCCATGGGTTAATTCCTGTTTGCTTACAGTCTTCTGCAGTTCCTCCCATTATTCTTGCTGAAAACTGAGTTATTTAAATACTTTGCCTAAATTAAGTAAAGAGAAAAATGACAGTCACTGTTTTCTAGATTACCTAGTTTACAGATATTGATTTAGGAGAAACCAACGATATCTGTAGAAAAGGTTTACATGATATATAGTTGTATCAAAGGAACAATGTGACATTTTCTAGAGTATTTTAATGTAATAAAACATTAGCTGTAATCCTTGTGTAGTGCTTGTGATGTGTGATTTACGCCTTTTTCCCTATCAAGCCCTTTCGGGCCTTCTGGTGCAACACTGATACCATGAGATTTGGGCTGAAGAAAGCAATATTTACCTTTGTGACTGTTAATCTACTTGTCTTCAGAGACATCAGGCCACAGTGCTTGTACCAGTTGTTCATCATTCAGATCACAGTGAAGGAGAGCAAGGGTGCCCATCACGATATTCTTCACCAGATTGAAGCTGAGAGTATTGATTCTCTGGTTGAGTCTTCTCAAAATAGCTTTTCTCTGTCTCACTTGCTCTCTCTCCCTCTTTATGTATTTTTAAACAGGTTTTGGCACAGCCACGAATGTGGCAGATGTAAATACTGTAAACCGAAAAGGAGCTGAAAGCAATGCCTGAAACAGCCAAAGCTCACAGATGTTTGCTGTTTTTCAGTAGGGCTGATAAAAAATTTGCTGTAGTTGGTTTTTTCCCTAGCAGTTATGGGTAAGGATCATTACTAGGAGCAGAATTTCTGGCTTTTTCATTATCTATTTGCCATTATTATTGGTTTTTTCCCTTGTTTCATCTACAGGAAAAAAGGCCTGGGTTCTACTAATAACAATCTCAGCATCTTAGCTGGCACTTTCTGCTTACCCTCAAAAAACTTCTATTTTTCTGCAATCTAAAATTTTGGACAAAGGATGCTGACACAGGCTTACATGCACAAAATTTTACTAGGGTGTCCATGGCTGAGGGCTGACATAACTGTAACAGTGAAAGCTACAGTGCAATAGGTGACATTCTGAATTTTTGCTGTGCTTTTTCTCTAACACTATATACTTTGACTCAGACTTCCATTTGGAGTAATCCTCTAATACAAACCAGAACCTACAAAGGAAGGGAGTAAGCATAGGGAGACAAAGAATAAGTGAGCTTCCTGCATTGCCTCCCATCAAAATTCTGTTATAACAAGAATACTGCATTTTGAAGGTGCAGAACTGTGAGAATAGCAACACGAGAGCAACAGGACATGAGGACAAGGCAAAACCACTGCCCTTAGTAAAACCCTGCCATAGGTGAAAGACTCAGAGCTATGAGTGAAAGGCAGGAGGCAGAACTGCAAGTGCTACCTTTTGCTTTGCTGCACAAAAACCACTGCTCAACAAAGCATTTTCCAGGCATGCTCTCTTGTACAGCTCAGTGGAGGGGGAAGAAGAGCATTGAGGATGTGTGCCTTACCTTTGGTGTTTAAATAGTAGATTTTTAGAAGAATAGAAATTGCTTGTAAACCTTGTTAAAAAAGGTTTAAAATTATTTGCTTAAATTTTCCCTCTTCAAAATGGAGCCAGAAAAAGCATCTTCTTTAGGACATGTTCTATCTTGCTTGTTTTTCCAAGCCTTTCTAACTTCTTAATTCTGTTTATTTCTCTAAACATCTATTCAGCTGTCTTCTCAAATCTAACCTCAATCTGCTGCCTAGAAACTAATCTGATTATGCCTTCTCCTACAGTAGGTTTAATTATTGATTGTGATCATCCCTGTAATGGACTCTTCTATCTTTGAAGGCTGCTGTCAGCTTTCTTATTTCTGGATTGCAACTCAGGTCCTGATACCTTTCATTGCTGATACTGGTTTTTAATCCACACTATTCTTAATGATCTCTTTTCATTCTTTTCCATTTTACCTTTCATTTCTTTGAGAGTATGTCTCCAGCTGAATACAGTGGCTCATCTTGAGCCTCACTCAGAACCAGTAACTGTCTCATGTTTTTACTTTTGAAATCCCTGCTAATAATGTTGACAGTTATGTTTATCCTCTTTTGCATAAACATTGTTTTGTCTCATTTACTATTAGTCCACTATTCTGATACTTTTCTATGCAGTTTTTCCTGCAGAGACAAATATTCTTTATTTAATAATATATATTTAATTATTATTTATTTATTTAATTTGCATATTTACTTTGAGTAATTTTGCTTTTTTTAAATGTATTTGGGTCTTGATGTTTTATGGGCAGCTTTTATTTGGAAAGATACTTTTCAAGACTAATCTTGTCTTTCCTGTTGGTCACAGCTCTCTGTAGATCTATAATACTAGCAAACACATTCATCCAAGTTGCTAGTGAAAATACCAAGAGCACCAGTAATTATACAACTGGACTCATCTGCCTGAGGACTTCCAAGAATCCTCACTCTCCAGTTTGGCAGTGAACTACTGTCTCACTGAATATTTTTCAATTACATGTGTACCTATCTTATTCAGAGATTGTTTCCATACTTTGCTCTTAAGATTATTTTATTGTACAATGCTCAAAGTTTACTTAAGTCCAGATGTCTCACAGCTCCCATCCGCCCACTTCTACTGGGCCACCAATTTGGTTATTCCTCATTTTTTCTTCACAGCACATTATCTGCTTAGTATGTGCAAGTGTTTATAAATTGATGGTTAATGTTAATAATGTTATCACAATATTTTTCTGAGAATCTGTATTAGGTTAACTGGATCTTAATTCCATATATCTGTTCTCTCCTTTCTTGTTTATACTGATTGCTAATTTACAGTCCTCTGGGACCACTCTCACTTTTCTTTCATTTTCAGATATAATTATTAATGGCAAAGAGGTTACGTTGGCTATATTCTTAAGTAGTCTACAGTGACTTTCATAAATTCCTGCTGACTCAGGTACACCTAATTTATCTTCGTGTTCATTTACCTGTTCTTCCATTGTTTTATACTACTGCTACCTCATTTAAACCAGTTTAGTTAAATGTCTGCTCCTGCTGAATCATTTTTGGGGAAGACTGAAGACAAGAGGGTGTATATTGCTCTTTTTGATGTCCTTTTTTTCTATTAGTGTTGTGATTTCTACTGGATTTCCAAGTCATTAAAAGTCCCCTGATACAGGTTATGCAGCTATAACAGTTTTTCTCTCTTCCCTCTAGTATAATGATTCTGCCTTTTCACTATCTTTTCCAGAGATAAATGAAAATGATTGCACTTTAAAACTCTTGCAAGACTTAAAACTGTTTTCTGTATAGAAAGCAATACTTCAATTACAATTTTGTTTCTTGAATTGATCACAGAGTCATAGAGTCATAGAATGTGTTGGGTTGGAAGAGACCTTAAAGATCATCTATTCCAACCCCTCTGCCCTGGGTAGGGACACCTTCCACTAGACAAAGTTGCTCAGAGTGCGATCCAACCTGGCCTTGAATACTTCTAGGAAAGGGACATCCACAGCTTCTCTGGGAAACATGTTCCAGTGCCTCACTGCCATCTGCGTAAAGAATTTCTTCCTAAAATCTAATCTAAATCTCTACTCTTTCTGTTTAAAACTGTTCCTCCTTATACTATCAGTGTCTGCCCATGTAAAAAGTTGACCTCCCTCTTTATTTGTAAGCCTCCTATAAGTGCTGGAAGGGAGGCCATAATGAGGTCACCCTGGTGTCTTCTCTTCTCCAAGCCAAACAGTCCCAACTCTCTCAGACTGTCTGAGAGAGCCTCCAGCCCTTTCATCATCTTTGAGCCACTCTTTTTGATTCACTCCAACAGGTCCATGTCTTTCCTGTGCTGAGGACCCCAGACGTATATGCAGTACTCCAGGTGAGGTAAAAAGCAGAGTAGAGAGGTAGAATCACCTCCCTTGGGCTGCTGGCCACTCCTATTTTGACGCAGCCCAGGACACTGTTGGCCTTCTGGGCTGCGAGTGCACACTGCTGAATCATGTCTAGTTTTTCATCCATGAGAACCTCCAAGTCCTTCTCCTCAGGACTGCTGTCAATTACTTCTTCTCCAGTCTGTATTTGTGTCTGGGATTGCCAGGACCCAGATGCAACACCTTTTACTTGGATTTGTTGAATCTCATGAGGTTCATAGGCCCACTTCTCAAGCTTGTCTAAGTCCCTCTGAATGGCCCTGTCCTTCTGTTGTGTCAACTGCAATGGTCAGCTTCATGTCATCTGCAAAATTCCTGAATTTATCGCTTTCACCAAGTCATTGATAAAGATATTAAAGAACACTAACCTGAGACAGAGCCCTGAAGGATACCACTCATCACTGGTCTCCACCTGGACACAGACCCAACAACCACAACTCTCAGGGTGCAGCCATTCTGCCAGTTCCTTATCCACTGAAAAGTCTACACTTCAAACCCATGCTTCTCCAGTTTGGAGACAACAGTGTCATATAAGACCATATTGAAGGCCTTAAAGAAGTCTAGGTAGATGACACTGGTCACTACCCTTGTCCACTGTTGCAGTCACTCTGTCACAGAAAGCCATCAGATTGATCAGGCATGATCTACCCTTAGTAAAGCTCTGCTGAGTGTCTCAGATCACCTCCTTGTCTTGTATGTGCCTTAACATTGCTTCCACAAGGATCTGTTCCATGATCTTCCCAGGCACAGAGGTGAGACTCACTAGGCTAGTTCACTGAGTCTTGCTTTCTCCTATTTTTTAAAATAAGAGCAATATTTCCATTTTCCATTCACAGCGTCTTCACCTGACTGTCATGACTTATCAAATATGGTAGACAGAGTCTTGGCAACCACATCAGGCAGTTCTCTCAAGATTCTGGCATGCATCTCATCAGGCCCCATAGACTTGAAGCTATTCAGCTTCATTAAGTGGTCTGAAAACTGCTCTTTGCTTACAGTGGCAGGGACTTTTCTTCCCCAGACCCCACCTAGAGATTCAGAGACTTGTGAGATGTGTGAAGCCCAACTGTGTGAAGACTGAGGGGAAGAACTCTTTGTATACCTCAGCCTTCTCCATATCTGTTCTCACCAGTTCTCCCTTGTTTATCTGAGTGGGGGTACACTCTCCTTTGCCTTTCTTTTCTGACCTATGTGCTTATAGAATCCCTTCTTATTATTGTTCACATTTCTTGCCAGGTCCTGTTCTACCTGTGCCTTGTCTTTCCTGATCCTGTCCCTACACATTCAAACTGTATTCCTTTACAGGTCACCTGTCCTTGCTTCCACTGGCTGTGCATTTCCTTTTTACTTCGCAGTTTGTGGA
Organism: Lophotriccus pileatus; assembly: GCA_035583135.1. Lineage (NCBI taxonomy): Eukaryota > Metazoa > Chordata > Aves > Passeriformes > Tyrannidae > Lophotriccus > Lophotriccus pileatus. The sequence goes on from JAWWES010000001.1 coordinate 37,384,331, forward strand.
GCAGCCTTGCTATTTTCTGTCCTGCCTTACTTGATTTTTTTTTTTATACATGGGTATGGAGAGCTCTTGAGCTCTAAGAAAAGTGGCCTTCAAGAGTTGCCAGCTCTGGTGTGCTCCTTTATCCCTAAGGACGGTTTCCCAGGGGATGGAATTTATCAGCTCCTTAAACATCTGGAATTTCATTCTTCCAAAGTTCAGGGTCCTGACCCTGCTCCTCACCAGACCCATGTTTTTTGAGATCATGAACTCCACTAGGGTGTGGTTGCTACAGCCCAGTCTGCCTCCAATCCTAACCCCTTTAATGAGCTCATCTGCACTGGTGAGCAGTAGGTCAAAACAACACTTCTTCCCTGATTGATTTGTCTAATACCTGGACCAGGCAGTTGTCCTCTACACTCTTCAGGAGTCTCCTGAATTGCTTACAGCCAGCTCTGCTGCTTTCCCAAGCAATATGTCCGTGTGGTTGAAACCTGCTATCAAGATAAGAGATTGCAAGCTGAAGCAAGAAAGCCTTGTCAACAGGGTCTCCCTGGTCAGGCAGACTGTAGTAGACCCCTGCTACAGGTCTGCTTTGTTAGTCCTGTCCTTGATTTTTGCCCACAGGCTTTCAACTTGTTTGTGTCTGTTTTTCAGAGGCAGCTTTTCACAGTCTATCCATTCCTTAACATAGAGCACAACAAACTACCCCTCTTTTCCAGCCTAGCTCTTCTGAAAAGTTTGTAGCCTTCAATTGTGTGATTCAGTGTTCCAGTTGTGTAACTTGTCCCACATTCATAGAGGTTTTTAATGTATTTTAAAGTATTATGGTTGCAGCACTAAATAGTGAACTTGTTAATGTTAATGTTAATACTACATGGGACGCTCACACGAACAGCTCAATGATCTTGTGAAATGAATACACATCACTTGCAATTTAATAAGAATTTGAGGTTTTGGGATTTTTTTTCCTTAAGTTTCATTTCCTTGATAAATGCCTGAATACTGAAAAAACAGTTCTACTAAAATATTTTAACGATAAAGTACTACTCTCTTACCTTGTGCTTTCAATCTCTGTGGTAAATTGTTGTCCTTGACTTCATCTTTTGCGATGGACTGTGGGCTCCCTATTTAAGTAGTTCCAGTTCACAATCATGTGAGTAATAGAATATGCTTGCAATTATAAAAAAAATTTAGGAAATCAATACATCATGTATCACAGAAAGTGTACTCTTGGGAAAAGAAGAGAGAGATGTTTTTTAATCAAAACCAGAATTTTCTAATCAACAATAATGTTATCTTAAATGTGTTGACCACCTCTAACCCTTATGCTTGCTGCTCATACTCTGACCCTCTACTGAGTTACATATCTGTGCTGGATTTGCTGAGGCTCTCTGTTCTTCTCCAGAGTCAAGACAGCTCTTCAGTCTGGAGTAGAAGATACAGACCCAGCCTGAGATGTATTTGCAGTACTATAAATTATGATGGCCTGTGACAGCCCACTGATTGTGTATTTGATAGTGTTCATTCTGACATATAAAACAACTGACAACCCATAGCTGAATGCTGAACTGGCCTTTGAGGATTTTTGGAAGACTGTGATGGACAATACTTTTCAGAAGAAGAATAGACATCTTTGGTTTAATTGCCAGCAGGATTCATTTTATTGAGGGCACAAACCAAGGCCCTCTGTTACTGGGTAAGCAATACCTTCTTAAGACAGCTGAGGAGGGAAAGTCAGAGGTGGCTGATCTTTCCCAGGCTCTATATTTTGTGCCATGTCTATCAATAAAAGAGTTCAACACTTTTATTAGACGCTCTGATGAATGAGCTTGGGATATGAAATCACTGAAGGCCATACTTTGATCAAGCTGACAAGTAAAACAATTGGAATTGTTGGGGATGGGAGTGAGGAAGACAGAGACAGTCCCATGGAAGAAAATAAATATGGAAAACATCCATTCTGCGGTCTGAATGATGCCATGGTAGAACAGAGGCATTAATTAAATTAATCAATTTACTTTTGGTAATCATGGAAGTTTCCCAGATATAGCTAATTATTATGGATGGTTTTGGTTTACGATAAAAGCTTATTTTCTGTACAACTTATCCCCTTCTCCTTCCTCTTCCATGTAGTAATGTTAGAAAACTATAACCTGATATGACTGCTATTTTCATAATAGATTATTATGGTAACATATATGGATTAATGGGAGTTTTGCCTGAATAAGAACTGTAGCAATTGGCCCTTGAGATTTCATTAAATGGAGCCAGAAAAGGGGGAAATAATTACAAAAAGGGGAAAGATTGCTATACTTTTAAACATGGATGTTGTTGGGAATTGTGTCTCTGTTTTAATGCAAAAATCAATAGCATAGCAACAAAATGATCAAAGAAAGCAGAATACAATCAGAGTACATGTGCAAAAAGCTATTTCAAAAATAGTCTTTCTGCATTCAGTATGATAGAAAGTGTTTGGAAGCCACTGTAAAATGTGTTTAGAAATACAGGGCAAATTGCTTTCCCTCCAGATAAAATAATGGGTATGGGTTTTATTTCTTGGAAAAACATCTCTGTTTTATTTAGAGGAATATGGGAACACAGAGGTGATTTTCACTAGAACCTGGTGATTCCAGTTATCTCAGTTGCTGACTAAGTGAAGACTCCTTATAGAAGTTGTTTTCCTATAGACTGAATGAAGAATTTTCCTGAAAAGTTGACTCCTTGAGGGAACGCCCAGTTTGGCATCTAAAAATTGGCTTTTACTAATGAGTCCCTTTTGTCACTGCAGGTAACTCTCAGTTGTAGATCAGATCTCCGGGAGCCCCCGGTGGTCTAGTGGTTAAGACGCAGCGCTGTTACCGCTGAGACCCAGGTTCGATTCCCGGTCAGGG
>JAWWES010000001.1:37387300-37441775 GCA_035583135.1 Lophotriccus pileatus
GCGCAGGCTCGAAGGCCTTATCTGCATATGCGGGTAAGGACCTTCCCCGGCTCTTCGTTCACGAAGACGGGCCATTACTTACTTACTTAGATCAGATCTCCATGTTTTTTTTTCTAGAAGGGGAACATAATTATTTCTTGTCCACTTTAGAGTATTGTAAGGCTTCTCTGATGATAATTTTAATACAGTGGCAATGGGCTCATGAAGTAACTAAAAAGTGGAAAAGAGGTTTCAGATCAGGATCTGTGAAAATTGGAGTGTTCTTTTGCATGCACAAAGGCTAACCTAAACAATTTCACCTTGAGTTACTGATGAAGGCATGTCATTTTAAAAGAACAAAACTAAAGGAAAAGAAAAAAAATATTCCCTACTCTTATAAAGTTAACTAATGTCTCAACATATCTGGCATTGATTTTGTGTTCACTGTCATGTTCTGTCAGTTTAAAGTGATGTTTCTGTGCTGCCTGCAGGGAGCAGTGATAAATACAAGAGGTGCCCCAAATGCCTTGACAGTGCCGAATAGTCAAACTGCACGACCTCACCAATTACATGGATGCTTTTCCTTGGCAGACCTGTGTGTTAATTCACAGGTATGAAAACTGTCAGCACTGCTTGGGTTGCAGCATTGACACCAGATCTGTTACACAGAGAGAGCTTCCCCCAAAGAGCAAATATCATACTTGTGGGGTTTTCTTAAGCGGCACCTCATGACATGCCCAGTGAAGTCATGGGATAAAACCTGAGGATGGGACAGAGACATTAAAAATGCAGAGGACTAACAGATACCATTAACCATATCTTTGTGTGTGCAGTGAAAGGGGAAATGGAGAATAATGAGCTGTGGATGTCTGACCTCCTTGACATACTCCTTGCTTTTGTGATGGACCCTGGCAGCAGCATGGATTCCATAGTAATTGTAACAATGTAGAAATAAGAGAGAAATAGTGACAAGAAGAAAACTAGAGGAGCTGTGGGAAAGTGGAAGAATGAGAGGGAGATGACAAAGGCCTTGACTAGTGGACATTTAGGCTAGAAAGTGTTGAGATGAAAGAGTTAGAGGCAATTTATATTTTGTGCTTTAGGGATGAACAGATCCCGGGTATGTGAAGTGGAATCAAGGGGAAATGGGGACATGCCAGAAGTCTGAATGGAAAAAAGTGTCATTGAAACTGGACAACTGAGAAAGACTGGGGGAAAAAAAAGAAAATTAAAGATATAGAAGAAGAATGGGAGAAAAGAGAACAAGAGAAGAAGTTAGTGCAAAAAGTGATGGAGAGTCTTGAAATTTGACTACAGAAAAATACTGAAATCTAAGACTTTTCCAAAGTCCTTTTGGAGATATTCTATAATAGTTCAAACTGTTAGGCTCTGGGAGGTATCACAGACAAATCCATTTGGACAAACTCTTTCATAAAGATTTCTGTGTTTCTAAAAAATTCACCTAATACTTTCCAAGTTAGGAGAGCCTCTGCAAACCCCCATCCTGTGCTGAGGGATATCTAGCCATCACCAGGTCAGTCCAGAATGGACATAGTAACTAATCACTTCAGAGGTCCTCAAGAAGGCAAATAAAAAAATTACAAAAAACCCAAACCTCCAAAAATTCACAAGAAAAAAAAAAGACTAACGAAAAGCTTTATTTTCTGCTTAATTTGTTTAAAACCCTTTAATAATAATTCATATATCAACTCTGCATTTAATTATCACTTATTATGATTCAAAATGTTCTAGAACTGCTTCGGAAAGATGGACAAAAAAAGCTCAGGGATCCAGCCCAACAGTTGGAGGAGTCATATAAAGGAACTCTGGCTTTGCCAGTGTCACCTTGTGACCCCTCCCCTCCCCTCCCCTCCCTCCCCTTCCTTTTTCCCCTTATATGTTCACCCATATAAGCTCCTGAGTCATTAGTTGCAGTGTCTCATGGTCAGCAGCATTGGATTTCAGGAAGAAGAGGGCTCATGGAGTGTACATTGACTTGGGTGAAAGTATGGACAGGTCTGAACGACACCTGTGGACAATGTCTTTGTGTCCAGAGGATGTCAAAAGTTGTGAAACAGACCCTTCCAGAGCAGGGAAGAATGCCCTAACCCAGTTTCATCACATCTAACTTTAGGCCTTACTGAGGCACTTAAGCTAGAAGTGCTCTTTATAGATAACAGTTTTCTCCAGAGAGTTTTGTATGAGGTGTATGCTTTTTCTCTCTTCACATTAACTGCCTGTGAAGCCAACCATTACTAATTCTAACTTAGATATCTGATATAAGGACATATAATAAGGACATATCTAGGAATAAATGAAAGTTTTATTCTCCTTTAGGACTGTTGTAATCATTTTGAAAGTGACTTGCTGGAAAGGAGAAGAAACTGGATCTTGACCCAGTGGTGATCAGAGAACAAATAACCTCTTCAAGTTCACAAATATTTTAGGACACTTTATTCTGTACAATTCTGTACTATTATGTACGTTCTGGACTATTTCCCTGTCTTGACAGCCCTTTATTATACCTTTCTCATAGTCAGAGGTAAACAAAAATAGTTGGAAATATACATTATATTTTCAGAATGGAGAACAGAAGTGTCTGTAAGGCTCCAGTTATCAGTGGGAAACATATATATTTTTCTTGGAAAACTCTCTTTAGAGAGTTTGAACCCTTCTCTCCTGCAGTAAGTTCCTACCCTACAAAACTCTGTGCAATGTCATCCCTGCTGACACACCTGCCCTTGATTTTTATAATGAAACATCCACACCTGGGGTCTAACAGTGCTACCAAGATAAACTCAACCTTGTGCCTGGAAGTCAGGCTGGATTCTCCCTGGGTCTTGTTTTGCAGTTGTCAGTAAAGATTCCAGAGGCCACACTCTGGGTTCAGCTGTACTCAACTTGCTTCCTTCATGGGAGTTACAAGGAATATCTGGAGGCAGAATCTGACTTTGTAATTGCAGCATAAATTCTGTTTATGTTGCACAAAATGGAGCAGGATTCAGCGTTGTCTCTCTTAACTGCACTGGAGCAGCAGGATAAGAGGAACAAAAAGCTATAAAATTCTTTTTTTTTTTTACTTACTGTAATAAGCAGATCACTCCAAATATGCTCAGTAAGTAGAATTATTCAGTAAGAAATTGCCATATTTACCTGCCTGCTTTCTGAGGCAAAAATACTTGCTTTTTTCCAACTTAGAGTTTCTTCAATGTCATTTAAACTGTGTGGCAGGTTCCATGTTGTTGTGTTGCAAGAGAGAGTACAGTGTCTACTATCATCAATCCCTGATGGGAAAAGCAATGAAACAAGTGAATTGCTTCTTCAGAGGACTGAAAGATTTGGAAGCTTTTTAAATGCAGGTAACAATCACCTATGCTGCAGCTAATCTCTGCCTTTCCAGGGAAGAAAATGAAGTACATTTACTAGTCAATATTCCTGTAAGTTGAACACAGTGGAAAGCACACGTGTTTGAGCAGCTAGCCCCGGCAGTGAACTATTTTGCCCTCCTGATTATGTCATGAGTATGCTGTTGCCTGACCTGACATGAATTCTCCTGGCACATCAGCTGCCTCTGAAGGCACACAGCATTGCAAGCACCGTTTAACAACTGCGAGTTAAGCCACTAGAAGCATACGAGCTCCCAGTTGTTCATGCATTTGTATTGTCCGGTTGATCGCTGTTCAGGCTGGCAAATAGTGACAGCTCACTCTAATTTCCATTCTGGTTCTGCAGCAGCATGTCTGTGGGTTTCAGCAGAGTTGTTGCTCATGTGCACTTGCCCGAGATCCGAATTAGGACCGTTATTCCAAAGAACCTTGAAAGAGTGATTGCTTAAGCCTAGATGGCTGGCAATGAGAAATAGATCCTCTCTGTATTAGTTCATTTGTTCAAATCAAAGTTATTAATGGCAAAAAGTCATTGGTCTTTGATGTCTGTTCATTATTTGCCGTTAAATTAGGTGACAGTTTCAGCTGCTTTCTGCCCTGTTTGGGCTGAAGAGACCTTGGGTAATGGTGGTGTGTTGGGAGTTTATTGTGAAGGCAGCAAAGTTATTGGGCCAATACTGAGGGAAACTTGACCTGATTAGTCCTGCAGCAGGACATGTGGGATTCACTGTGTGCTAACCCTCCCAGTCTGGCATACCATCAGACAGAGAATAACCCCAGGCCATCCAGGAGTCTGTCAGGATGATAGAGGACTTTGGTGACTGTGACCCTTGACTCATGAAATTTTTCTCCAAACTGAGAGTAGCTGTACTTTTGTGTAGGCAGGTACTTGACCGTCAGCCAGACAGGAAAGCAGCATGGACCCGGTGACTTCCAGAGGTCCCTTCCAACCTCAACCATTCTGTAAACAGAAAGCATAATGAAGAATATACCTAGGCTATGTTCTAACATACCAAATACAACAGCCCTTAGGGCTGCCTTATTTGCACAGGCTGCAGTTCCAGAATCTCAGCAGAAAGCAGGGCACCTTCAAATCATTTTGTAACAGGCAAAATCTGAACTCTTTAGTTAAGCACTTGGATAAATTTGCTGATGTTAAATGTACAGAGCTTTCAACTTCAGAATGTTAATGTGATTACAGAAAACAAAAGATATTCATCTTTCTTCGAAATAGCAAGGGCTATAAATGTGGTTTTGATGCACTTTCTAGCTAAATGGTAAATAAATAGGAATTTAAATATATATGCTTTTAAAGAACATTGTCCTATTTTGTTTTTTTCATTATTGATGGCTTTCTACAGTATTACAGCTTATCTTGTGGTGAAGAGTGATCTCTGTAAACATCATAAATAAAAGTCAAGAAACAAATGCTAGGAAAAACATTTCCAACATATAAATAATGCAGGGATGTCAACAACATTCCTATTTTTTATTTTTGAATGCATACATATATGCATTTATACATGAATGGGCATGAAGAAAGGTAATATTTTCAATATACCTGAATACATGCATTTTTATAGGTTAGAAGGATTTTGCTACCTTTGGATAACACATTTGTCTCCAGTTCTCTGATCAGTTAATGGAAATCAGCAGTTCTGTTGACTTCAATATTTTATGCCACTTCAGGGTATGTTTCTTTAAGCATTTTTGCAACTTTTTACAGTTTGGTAATAGATATTTTTCCTTCTGAATGTTAAACTTGAGGTTTTTACCATTAGGCTATGCATTCTTCCAACAGTAGCCAGAACCCAAGAGTCTTTATTTGATTTGTTGAGACATGAAATGAAAGAATGAGTTTTAGTGTAAAAAATTGTGTTCCTGAATTCTTTACCAAGAAATTTTACCAAAATTTCTTAAACAGAAATTATTTTTCAACGAGATATGAAGTATTTCTCATACCTCTCCAAAATGGTAGACCTTCCATTGAATGTCTTATTAAGTTTCCTTCAAAAGTTGATTTAGAGACCTCCTGAAGAATTCACTGGTATAGCTTTTCATCTGCTCAGAAAACTGAGTGAAGAAGAGAAAATGTCATAATGAAAGAATAAAAGTATAAACCATAGAAAGTAGATTTTAAAATATTATTTTATGCACTAGAAGCAGATTTTAATTTAGCTTAAGAAAAATCAACGTTTGAGTGTTTGCAAACTAGAAAGAGAGGATTTTCTTCCCAAAAGTGGCAGTCTGAAAGTGTTATTAACATATAAGGATGAAGTATGATAATAGGCATTTATTTATTTATTTGAACTGCGTTGCATGAATTGTTTTTTGAGAGAAACTTAGAAACGTACCTGTGGCTCACTATTTTCTTGGTTCAGTCTTCAAAGTTTTTTTGATTTTCCTTGAAGAGTTAGCTGTTAACCTAGTAAATACTTGGGAAGAGCAGTCTTTTTACTATTCCAGAGTCAAAAATCTAAATTCCTTTTTTCTCAGATTATGTGTTGGTTATAGAAAATATAAAGCTTGTACTGAACTTCTCTTCATTTTAGTTTTTTCATTTGGAGAAAAAAGAATGCTCTCCTGAGGCTGAAACCATTCTTAAAGCAGAAAAAAAAGTGGTTAAAAATGATTTTCAATTAATTAAATCAAATTGTAGTAAAAATAGGATAATTTTTATACTTGGAAAATTGTTATCTTGTCAAATTTATACAGAAGATAATGTCTAATAAAATATTGCACTGTCATTCTCCTACAATAAGTTTTCCATTAGGTATTCAACATGTTAGATGTCAACAAAATACTAAATTAATTTACAAATTCAGTATTGTTTTTATGCTAGAAAAACAGGAAACAACAATGTCTTTAGCTTCAGGCACTGTTGCAGAATCTTGGGAAGACAGGTTCAGGCATACAAATGGATATTTTAACAGAAATAATCAGGCATGACTACAGCAAAAAGGTAATGAAATTTTAATATTACAGGCTGGAATTCATCCCATATAATGTTAACTATCTAAAAAATAATTGAAAAAAAAGGGTTTTGTCTTAGTTTTCTGTGTGCAATTATTCAGAGTTATTTCAGGTGTGGAGTTGTTCTGCCCTGAACATCTAGGGGCATTACTAGTTTTGTCCAAACTATCTCTTATCTTCCTTCTGCTGAAGACAAAGTAACGGGTTAGATGGACCACTGCCTGCTGATCAGTCCTTATACCCGCTTGTTTCTTAGAAGCCTGATTGTCATCAGCTGAATTAGGCACAAGCTGTTCAGGCTAAACTAATTTCCCAGGCTTCTGAATTGAGAAAAGGTAGAGGAAAAGGTACATCCTTCTTGGATGTACCATAATATTTTAGAAGTTCCTGCCAAAATGTGATGATTTTGGCTCTGGAAGTGCCTGTCTTGTCCCACTGATTATGAAGAAACACAAGTGGCTAAAGTTGGTTATAAGAATGCTTAATTATAGTTCTCTCTGTTTATGTCATAGCATTCAGGAAGCCGGTTGGAGAGAAAAATTATTTCACAGAAGTGTGATCTCCCACTAAAACCTGAAACTTGTCCAGAATCTGAAAGCAGAGAAGCTTCTTAGCAAACTTAGAGGGGTTAAATGAATGAGAATCTGGAGTTTATTTCTGATCCATGAAGTGCATTGAAAATGGATGTAAAATGCTGACAGAGCAAGTATTCATCAAGGCAGTTGAAATTCGATAGGAATTTTTTTAATGGAAAAATTGGTTTTAAACTGTATTCATTTTTATGGGAGAGGAGGTAATAGCTGTGGAATTTTTTCAGCTCTAAGGAGTTCTTAGGTTATTGTTTTATAAAAGAAAGTAAACATTCTCTGGTGAGCATTCTGAGTGGGAATCAGTAAAGGAAAAAAAAACTTTGCAGCAATTAAGATAGAGCCAAGTATTATGTTGGAGGAGGTTTGGGTTGGACTCAGATTTTTATCTCTGTACTTCTATTCAGCATGCCAGTTGCAAATGTCATATAAAGTAAAAAGAAAAAATCATTTAATCAGAACCCCCATAAATTTTACAGCAATTACATAACTGAAGTTATTCTTGAATCTGCAAGGAAAGTTTTGCATATGCAAATGACAGATGCAGCTTCTTGAAGTTTTTTTTTTAAGTCCTATGGTTTATTTTTGAAATTGTTCTTGGCACTGTAAAATATTTCTGAAGATCATGAAAGGGTTTAAATAAGAGAATCAGACAGATTTGCTGATATTTTTCCAGTCTAAATTGGGCATTAATCTTGTGATCTGAATGCTATCATCTTATGTACAAACAACAGGTGGTGAGAGATAACAAGTTCTTCAATTAGAAATAACATCTCTCTTCCCTGCCCTCTAATTCATAAATGTTCTCAAGCAGTCAGTTAAGCCTGCAAGCTAAAGTAGCGCAGGAATTATGCATCAGAACTGATAAATGGTCCAGCTAGTCTGACATCCTGTCTCTGATGTGGTTTATGCCAGATGTTTCACAGGAAGGTAAAATATCCACACAGTGCACCTGATTGTGTAATATTATACCATGAGATGCAATTTCTGTCTGTCTCCAGCTGATGGTCATCTTATGTCTGAAATAAAGGCTGTTTGCCCTATAATTTTTAGCCTAGTTAGTGTAATTATAAGGTTTGTTCTTATTCATATAAATGCCTTACTGCTTTTTAATCTTGCTAAACTGATTTTCCATCTTAAACCTCTATATCTTCTTTCAAGTTGTTCTGCCTTTTCCAGAATGCAGATTTGCTGACTATACTCCCAGGGCCTGCAGGAGACACTGGCTCAGGCATCCTACTTCCCAGAGAGCCGCTGTGCCCTGCCACAAGCCAGCATAGTTCCCCTCCCCAGAGCCAATGATGGTGGTACTGAAATTGAAACTCCTGGAGAGGGTACAGCACTGTTCCCATACCTGGACACCTGCTGCATTATCTTACCACTGCATCCATATCCCACATTCTACCCTCTCCCTTTCAGGTGTCCAAAACTTAACATCCACTATGGCAACATAGGGGCTGCAGTTGCCTCTGGCCACTGGACTGAAGGAGAAGGGGTATTAAATGATTGTTTTCCTCTCTCCTAATGGTTGGCAGTGAAGCAGAATCTAGCATTTAGGATAAAATAAACAAAGTAAAGAATTCTCAAAAAGCTGATAATTATTTGGAGAAGTTATAATTTGATTTCATAGTTCTGTATTTTCTTCTGAGACTCATCATTGAACATCTCTTCTGAAGATACTTCTTAAAGATGGACTGAGCAAGAAAGTGAGTTAAACCCAACTTCTGTGTTTTATCTCTTATAATAAGCTCAAAGTCCCCAAAAGGTCACCACACCCTCCTCAACAGGTGCTCAGCAGGTACCGGAATGAAATTTTTGACACTTCTGAACAGAAATTAAAGACAAAACTCCTAATGAGTTGGCTGAACTTCATTTTCCCTCTGAACTACCTGAAGTGCCACCAGGGGAGTCAGTTTGGTACAAAGATAATAATGGATAAATACCATAGAATCAAAGGATAATTCCTGTTGGAAGGGACCTCAAGAAGTATCCAGATCAACTTCCTGCCACAACAGGGTCAGCTATTAGGTCAGGCTAGACCTTGAAAATACCTATGGTTGGAAACCACATAACATCTCTAGGCAACTTCTTCACTTTCTGACTGTCCTTATATCCACTCTGAACTCTTTTCAGCTTATGTTCCCCAAACTTGTCTCTTCAATACTGTAACCAGCATATCAAACAGGAAAGACTATCTCCAGTGACCCCCCCAAAAATCAGGTGCTACGCATCTAGGGTAGGTCCATAGTAGTGGAGAAAGATGGAAGCTCTAAGATGGCAATTTAGACTTTGCTAAGTTGTGTCCACTATAGCAGGAACACAGAACTCTCTGGAGAATTCTCTCCTTCTCCACTGTTAGCAGAGTTAGCATAGATTTCATTAGCCTGGATATAGATTTTCATCAGATAATTTTTTTGGCTAGGTTGAGATGAATCCCACCCTTACAGAGGGTAATGGCTCAGAGCACTCAGAAACCCCTTCAGCAGAATTGGTGTGGATGACTGCACCATTCAGATATTCTTGAGAGGAGGAAAGGTCTGACTGTCGTGGAAGATTTACAGAACCAGGGGCTGTATTGATTCCTACCTTTGAGCTGCTCTTACAAAGCTGATTTTTAATCCCAGTATGAAGGTATGTTGATCGTTTTTTAAACAGAATGTTCCAGTGCTAATGAACTCATCAATATAAAAATATATTGACTCCTGTTGTAATCAGTTGGTTTTATTAAACAGGCATTTGTCTTCCCTTAAATCCATTCTATTTTCTGCATATATCAGCGTGAATGAGTACAGTAAATAGCAACCCGTACAACTTCATTGGAACGCATATATTTTCATTGGTGCATCTATACATAATTTAATTACATGCAGGTTAGCAGAGTAAACAAACAACAGTGAAATGCTGCTCTGTTTTTTTCTTTTCTTTTCTTTCCTTTCTTTTTTTTTTTTTTCTTTTTAGATTTCTTTAATGAAGTCTGGTAAGTCATTGTGTTCTCTGAATCTGGCATTCCTACTTCTTAGCCAGCACTGCAAACAGTCATGCCATTCAAACATTTCTTGATTTTGGTAGATTTTTATTACTTCATTTCTCTGACGATAGTTACAGACAAAAGCAAAAAGCTCTTTTGCAGTAACTTTGAAACTTGCACGGCATCAAAATCAGTTTGACTTAAACATATGCGGGGATTGTAGATGAATAATTCAGAAGTGCCCCTAATTCGTCATTAACAGATGAAAAATGTCTATCAAATCAAGCTTCTTCTACATCCTGTTATAATGTATTACATTGTAGGTCATGATGTGTCATGTCATGATGGTGATATCTCTGATTACAGCGAATGCTTGTGATTACCTGTGGTGAACTAGGATATGAAATGCCAATCTCAGATATGTCTTTTCCTAGATCTGACTTTCCCCATGGAAAACTGTGCTGAGAAAAGGAACCTCTTGTCAGCAGAAAATGACATTTCTTGTTGAAACACTGGAACCAACCTTTTGCTTTTAAAACTGCTATAGCTCAAAAGTATACCAGCTTTTTGTCTTAAATTTAGTTTTTAGCTTTCATAAGAAAAGCCATATTATCTAAAGAAATTCATATTATGGTGTATAAATATATGATATTGCATATTCATATATATTATGTAATAGTATGTTAAAAAACTTTATTGAACACACAATTTTTCATTAAAATATTATTCAATAGAAAAGAATGTAAGCAACAGCACCTATAAATGCAATAATCTTTTTTTACTAAAAATGTGAGTTTCTCTATAATAGTGCTCCACAATCTTGCTTTCTGTAGACATGTATTTCTCTCAAGTAGAGGAATACCATCCATATGATATTTGCTATTTCTCTTACATATTCTCATCAGAAGTGAAAAATATTCTTTATTTCTTGCCTACAGTTCACCAATTTTTTACCTCGTTCTTGCACAGCTTTTTGTTTCAAGACTAGATGTTCCCTCTTCTGATTTTCAGTATATTAGCTAAAAAAAATGCAGTAAAAAATGTATAAATTACATTAATCAAATCTGGGATTTATGTTTGTATATGTGGGGTGAGCATCTGTGCATGAATGTGTGTGCTTGTGTGCCAGCTGGCATGCTCTGAAAGTCAGATATCAAATAAACGTAAGCAAATCTTGAAAATATCTATTTATACCTATGCATTGCATATTTACATATGCATTTTCCCTGCTTTATTTTTTCAAGGAATTAATTACAAACTAGTCTCTGGAATTTTATGTGCAGATTTCTGGTGTATGAAGAACTAGGAAGCCAGATTTTGAACCAATTTTCTTGTGCTGTAGTCACAGACCGGGATGGGTCAAGCTGTGATATTCACGGAAAATGAGGGAAAACACCTCAGTAGTTCAACACCTTCTGTTATAGAGTATTTGCTGCACTGAACTCTGCTAAAAAAAGCTATTAAAGCCCTTACATCCTCCCATGGAAATCTTTGGAATCAAAATAGCTGTGGAAAGTGTCTTTAAATGAGTCTTTGATTCATTGCTAATTTAGTCTGCAGCAGAAATAGCAGTCCTTGCCTCCACCCATCAGAGAGGGCAGAAAGCCTTTTCTCTCACCAGACAAAGGACTGTTTTCCTCTATTTTGGTGGAATGAGATGTGCTGTGCTTTCATTTCATTAGCTCTAGTTTCTAATAATTTTTCTTTTTCATAAGTGTAAGTCATTGCTCAGTGTGGGCCTTTCAGTGGGTCAAAGATGGCATAGCTCCACTGACATTAATAGGCTAAGCTGATTTGAACCAGCTCAGAATATAGCTAAAAAGGCAAAAAATCAATAGTGAATCAGTCCCTTTATTATTTTTTTAATCTGTGGTATCAGTCATGTGTTACAGGACAACGTCCAGTTATTTCTTTTCTAAGATCAAACTTCAATATGGACACTCAGTTCAGCATCAGAAGTTGATAGAAGAGGCCTTGAGGTCCTGCACCTCAACCTTTCTGAAGCACAAGTTTAATTGAAAGGTAACAGTGCTGACCCTCTTTCATGTGCTTCATTTTACATCGCAATGCCTTGTTCTCTTCTATTGAGATGTCAAATCAAGTATATCTGGAGATTTCCCCATGTGGTTCTTTTAAAGCCTATGATTTAAACTTCCTCATTTTTTACCTGAGATGAAACGGTTTCAATTCTCCTGTCTATTGAACTAGAATTTCCTAAAACCTGTCAAACTTCATGTGATGATCCAAGCTTCTAGAAACCACAAACTAAAGTTCAAAAAGATGAATGCTGTAATGCCACTAAAATTGAAGGATATCTTCTTCAAGGAGACGGAGCCATTCTGGGCTTAAAGAAAACTGTTTAAGACAAACCATTACTAAAAAAAAACCATAGGGGAAATCTACCTTGTATTCTTTTCTCTTCAGTCCTCTTCTCTGCAATGTCTTTTATCTCAATTGGATGCCAACCAGCTACAAGGGAAGGTAGCCCTTTTCTCAGAATTTAAGGAATTCAGTAGAAGCAATGGTGTATACAAAGTGCAAGAAGTTACAGAGGAAATACATTTTGTGTAAATTGTATAGAAATTAGGGATAAAAAGTCTTACTAGAAAAGGTGAATTACCTCAATGCCCACTTGTGGTAGCTGCACCAAAACTGAAGGTAATAACAAATAGTTAGGAATGTAAGCTTAGATTATTTGGATAACTTCAGATAACTGAAAATAAAGAGAAGGGCATAATGAAAATAAGTACTGACTTCTCCCCCAGATTTGATCATGTCCACACAGAAGTGCTGGAGGTGAAAAGCACACACTGTGATGTCTGATCTCCTTGTATTATTCTTTGGAAAATTCTGCCTAAAAACATTCAAAGGTAGATGCATCATTTCCAGTGAAGAGTGATACTAGGGAAAGTGAGGACCTCAGGGCCATTCCTTTCTATTGAATATCAGATGAGGCAGTTTCAATAGTAACATCAATAGGGATCAAACAAGCAGGTCAGAAAGGTGGTGTGGATGGGTGTGGTTTAATTTAATTCATACTAAAGGAAATTATGGCAAAATGATTGGAATATCAAAGGCTAATAGAAGCTTATTTCATCAATTCTGTAAAATATTGATTTTGAAAAGCACAGAGCCTGTGCCTGAGAATATACAATGAAGCTATGTTCTTGCTAAAATGTAAATTAATAGCTGGAGTATCATCTTTACATCAGCAGTAAATACTCAGGCTTGATTACTAGAGGAAGGCAAAAAAGAGGAAATTAACCCGCCATTTTTGGGTTTTTTTTTTGAATTAGAGTTGCAACTGGATAGTGCATAACCTGGTTACGTGTAGCAGAATGGAAATACAGCAGACAAGGGATATATCACATAAAATGCATCCCCCAGATTTTGCTAGTGAGGTTATATATATGCCGAAAAGATATAAAGAAGAAGACAGAGGAGGTTGAGGAGTTCGCTGCTCTTAATGGTTATTCTCACTGCAAGTGAGAAGGAATTCAAAATTATAAAACTACAGATGCAAACTGCAAATATGGACTTGAAACAAGAGAAAAATACATAATATAGAAGCCATAATTTCGTCATAGAGATGAGAATTTCTTGCCTGGGTTAACAGCTCATAGAGTTAAAAGTAGAGCAACGTTTTTCATATTCAGTAAAATCTGGATATTTGGCAATATCAGTGTAAAACTAAAGATGACAATATGTAATATGGTGAAATTTGAACTGTACCATGTGCTGAGGAAACAGATTGTGAGTTGAAAAGTTGCTTGCAAGCCATGGAAAAATGTTGTCATTGATTGAAAGATCACAAAAGTGAGGCATTTTTTGCAAAACTGAAAACAATCAAAAAGGCTTGGAACTATTTTTCATGGTACTATATTACGAATAAAGTGGAATGTTATGAGGGAAAGACACAGATATGAAGATCTCAAAAGATCTCTTACAGAGACAAAAAAGATCAGACTCTGTTTAGAAACAGAGCATCCTTCAAACTCCTTAAAAAAAAAAAATGGAGTGTGGTGGGGTAATGTTTCTGCTCAAGGGATTGCAGTGGCCCAAGCTAGGATCATCCCCATAGTGTAATCCCTCTTGCCAAGATGTGGCATGGAAGATATGTGGCACAGCGAAGATATGTTTGAATTTGGTGACTTGGTGGACTAGTAGAAAAATAGCATGGAATAACATGAGCACACTTCAGTAAGGAACTGGTGGGACCTGATAGAGCTGGCTCAAGCTCCCAGCTGCTCCTGCCATTCTCTTGTAAGTCTTGGCAGAGAAGTTCTGTGTCTGGACAATGAGTTCCATGCACCCTGGGATGACACCACTACAGCTCTGCATCATGGCACCTGTACCCAGAAGGTCTACGGGCTTTATTATATTTGGTGAGGAACACCAGCTGGTTATAGCACATGACCACTAAAATGTCCAGCTGTTAGAGGTCAGCCCCCTTTACATCTCCACCTAATTTAACTTGTTTGGAGGGCACAAACATCAATGTAGCTAGTTCTAATTTTTTAACTTTTACGAATGAGTAAAATGTTTGTGTCTCTAACAGTCTGTTCCTTTTTACCATGGTTTTGGTAGGTACAACATTTCTTTCACTTTGTTTTTGTACAATTTATCAATAGTGTCACAAAATGATAAAAATATCCCCCCTTAAAAGTTAATATATCACAGCAATTTTATTAGCTATTTTTTTATGTTGTTCTTTCCATGTGGTTTATTTTACATTTCCCTGGAACTAATATTTCTGAATGCATTATTTTGTCCTTTGCTTTTTGAAATATGAACAATAATTTTTTCCCTGAAGTTATTTGATTATATATTATGCTATCTGTCCTAGCTATACCAATGTCTATGAAGCACTTAGGAAGAAGCTTTAAACAGAATTGAAATTCCAATCAAAACTTCTGTGTTGGTTTTTTTTGTTTGTTTGTTTGGGGTTTTTTTTTTTGTTTGTTTGTTTGGTTGGTTTTTTTTGTAGAAGCCAGATCCTCCTTCCACTACTGATTTGTTTTAATTTTGATAGGATTTTGCAAATGCTTTGTATGTTACTGAAATGTACTGGGAAAAAAGAATTCAAGTAATATCAGCCAGTCTACAGCAATTAGATTTGATACTCTTGTACTCTCATTCTTTAGTCAAAATCAGATCTACTTATAGCTAAAAAGCTGTAAATTACTTCTCCTATTTAGCTGGAAGAGAGTACTTAGAAGGGAGTAAGCTATTTTTTGCTCTAGGCTGCAGCTTCACACTAATAAGTCATACACAGAGGAAATGTCATACTGAATGAAAGCAGAGTATTCCTTTGTGATTGCTGCAGAATGGTGAGCCCAGCTGGATGAGACACTTGCCCAGAGAAAAGGGATCCAATTACAAAAACTGTGTTTGCCTTCTGGACACAAACATGGGTACCTTGCTGTTCTGATTTATCCCACTATAAAGAAAGAAGCTCCTTGGGATTATTTTTTTCCCCTGTTCACTTGGGTAGGTTTCATTACATCAACTCATGAGAATGGGGATTGTACAAGGAATCTGATAGAATTTTGTTCTTCAGTGACTGGAAAGAGGTTTTCATTCTGTCATTGACACTGACCTCTTCCAAGACTATACACAATCTAAAATTGCAGAAATCATTTGTATCTTGGCTTTGAAATTACTCTTATTTAATTCTCATTGAACATTGATTCATATTCATCATTTTAAGAGCTCTTAAGTTATCCTGATGGATTTTTGGTCTAGCTTCATAACTGCTGCGCTAATTCGTGAGGGCTCTTAGAACAGATCTTGTGGTCAAATGCAGCCTTGTCAAAATCACTTATGGTTAGAGGCAACAAAGGGAAAAATGATGACCTGCTGAGGAAAAACAAAGTAAATCAAAAGATGCTTAACACCTGAAAGGGAGGAAATGGGATGACTCTGCTAACTTAATGCTTGCAAACATTTCAGGGGCAATTGAGTTACCTGCATTTTGGAAATTATTTTTTTGCACACCTTTCCTAACTGCAAAATTAGGAATCCAGCTTCTTGATTCTGTTTGTGAAATCTCTGCTGAGGCTTTGGTATGAAGGACACACTAGGACATTAGCATTTATAAGAATCATCAATCCTGCATTACAATATCTTTTTGGTTAAAATATAGCAGCAAATAACAGCAATAACCTCCTTCTTGGCAAAAACCCAACATTAGTCTGCAAATGTACTGCTGTCTCTCATAATTTGTACTCACTCCAGAGTGGATGTTTTTGTCTAAAGCTTCCCAAACATGTTGCTACATGCTGTGTCCCCTGCCCACTCGGCTGATGGCCTAAGGACTTGCCTCAATATCACAAATTTCAAAAGTCATAAAGTTCACCTTTGCCTTGCAGAGGAAAAAAAGGGGAAAGCAGTTATGTCTCTGGTGTTTCTGTTTCAAAGAGCCTCTGGAGATAAATTTAAGCTGGTAGATGTAAACGGCCTTTCCTTTCTTCCATCTACTGCTGGCTATTAGATTTTATCTATTTACGGTCACCTCTCATGGTTTGCACCTGCTTTTTATGATTAGCCTTTTGGTTCTTTTCACTGATCTTTTGCCTTACAGATGATTCCTTCTTAATTCATTCCTAGATAATGTGATGTCACGAAGATGCATTTACTATTACCATTTGCACTGCCACACTGAAAAGACATTTCTGTACATTTTTGTGACTTCTTGAAGTCCTACTTGCCATTATGCTGGAGAATTTTGAATGTTGGAAAGAGTCAAGGTTCAGAAAGACATTATTCCTTTAGCTCTATTTTAAATCTGAAAAGTTACACAAAATCAATTAATAATATTCAGGAAAAATCAAGGAGCTGGAGAAGGAATACATGCATGAAAATAGTATTCTCTAGTCTGAAAATAAATGAATCTGATTTGGAAGCATACACTTTTCTTTCTCTGTGCCAGTGACTAGGAGTCCCAGGAGCTGCCACAGGGAATTGAGGAGCATATTACACACAGACTACATATGTTACTGACTGGTACTTTTGATCAGCCATTTCTCGTGACAGACAGATGACTTTATTTGGTCTGGCTTGTCAGAATGTAATACTGTGTAAGTTATGGTGGGATTTGAAAGCTGCACCAAGAAGTTCAGAGTCCAGCTATTTTGACTTTTCTATAAATTTCTTGAAAGCTTGCTTGTTTGAAGTGTAAATTCCCATCAGGTTCATTCTTACATCTGACATGTATTATTGGTCTGCCTTGTTTCCAGTGTCTGCTCCATTTTGTCCATCTATGTCCATGCTGTTCATGTGAACTCTTTCTTTGCAGAAAATGATTGTGTTCAGGAACAGGCAAAGATGAGGACTCCAAATCCTTTTCTGTAAAATAGCTCTTCTCAAAAGCAGTACTATTTTTTTTTTTCATACCCAGTTCCTGCCCTGTTTCACTAGTAAATAAATCAGGTTTCCTTAGAGTAGTTAGGCTATCTTAGTAATAGTTGGTTTCAAAAAAGGTCTATTTAAAAATTTATAAAAACACTTGTAAAACTTAAAATTTCAAGTCCTCTTGTCTTTCAATTTTATTATTTCATGTGTACTCATCTGAGGCACCTATTTCTAAAGCTGAGGCACATAAGAAGTGTGAAGGAGGAGCTGTCCATCCCTCTTGCCTCTGGTAATAGCAGTTTGCCTTTTTTGTTAAAAAAGGGGGCTTCTATTTCTATTGATGTGAATTTTATATCTTTTATTGTCTTATATATAAATTAAAAGTTAAAGCAAGGTTCAGTTGAGGTGCAATCTTACAGGAAACTAGGGGGAGGGTCTTTTTTTTTTTGTTGTTTTCGTTTTGTTTTTTTTTTTTTTTTTTTTTTTTTGTTGTGTTTTGCTTTGTTTTCAGAACTGTCTGTCTTGAACTGAATGACTTATTTTGGAAAGTTTCTGCCCTGGTGTTTTATTCTGGTTTTCCCTGAAGCATGAATGGATAAGGGATGCTAACTCTGGCCTCAGTGTGTGAGCTGTCTGTCTGTGTATTCAAATGGGGGAACTGAACTGTGGAAAACACTGCAACCTGCTGCATTCATGCCATGGAAAAAGGGGAACAAAGGCAATTTACTGTGAATCCATTTAAGCAGAGCTTCAGCTTCAGGGTCATAGTCTCACCTTTTGCTTTTGCCTCACTGGAGTCTCAACTTTTGTCTCACTTGCCTATTTACAGCTGATATATATTGCTTTGTTAGGTATTTAATTCTCTTTAGCTGCATCTGCATTTCAGTGACACGAGAAGTGATCCTGACATATGAGTCTAACATATATGGACTCTTGTAATCAGAGCTAGAGTGTAAGAGTTTGGTGAGCTCACTCAAAGCTGTACTGTGCTGAATACAGATGAAATGGTTTCCAATAATATGAACCAGAAGGATATATTTTCATACCTTTTGCCCTTCATGTAGTTGATTTGAGTATGCAGAGTTATAGTTT
Organism: Lophotriccus pileatus; assembly: GCA_035583135.1. Lineage (NCBI taxonomy): Eukaryota > Metazoa > Chordata > Aves > Passeriformes > Tyrannidae > Lophotriccus > Lophotriccus pileatus. The sequence goes on from JAWWES010000001.1 coordinate 37,405,639, forward strand.
ATAATATTAACTAATACAGTAATGTAGCTTGTTGTATAAAACAATTGCCGTCCTTGGATCCAAGTGGGAAATTATATTTCAGGATTACCACTTCTCATTGCTTCAGCTGAAGGACAAACAGGAAGTTTGTATGATGTAAACCATCACTGTGAGTTTGCTCACTCCTTTACTTATCACTGACCCTTTTGCCACTTTTGCTTGATTGACTGCTTGGAGAATGTTTTCTAGATGAATGAGTGACCTTTGCTTGACAACCGTGGTAGCTTTCTGTTCAAATAGTGAAGACCATCCATGTTTTCTACTTTACACTGTCTGTATTATGCAATACAATATATTTTCATGTGGAATAATTGTAACATAGTTGTTATTATGCAATTAAGTTGTCTGCAGTACAAAATAGGAAAGAGATAGCATTTTTGCTGCCATGTTATAGCAATGACTCAGTCCAAAAACAAAGAAAAAAAAAAAAAGAGAGAATTCATTTGGGTATCTATGTTTGGCCCCTTTTGACTTGATTTGTATGTGTACCACCCAAGCTTGGATTTGAGGATTGATATTCATCTTCTGACAAATCTGATTATACAATGTGGCAAAAGAAACAAAACCACAGATGATGCGAGGAATGAAAGAATCAAGATCTACCAGGGTAAAATAAATAGCTAGTGTATTAGAAATGTGGAGGATAACACCCCCCCCCCCGACTATAAATAGGCTGCACAGGATGGTAGGTGCTGTCACTGGCAGAATGAAAGAGTTTCCTTTCTCCCCAGCTTCTCTTGACAGCATTGATTGCTCTGCTCTGCCAAGGCTGCAGAGAAGAATGTCTTCCAGTCCTGGTGTCTTCTTGTCTGGGAACATATGGGAGCAGAGACTGTGTTGTGTCTGTGCTCCAGTCCATTCCAGCATTTTTGGGGTGACGTTGCTGCATACACTTGTAACCAAGTATTGCCCCTTTCTTTTTCAGGACTGTTCATAGATAACAAAACAGGATTGAGAAGATCTCATGGATCAGTAGGCTGGGACTGTTTTTTAAATTATTTGCAATTTTGATGGGACAGAGGAGCCTCTTCTCTCCCACTCTCCCTCCAAAGCTATTTCTTCTTGAGGTAGCTGTTATCTCTCACAGAAGGTGACCTGACTGGGTTATGAGGACCTTCTATTCATACCACAGGGATGCAGTAGGTTTATACATATGTATGAGAAAGGGGTTGAAAAACTCTAGAGGGTACAGATCTATGTAGAACCTGTGGAGCAAGGCGACCCCCCACCAAGCTGTTCTTCATCCACTGATAGTCCAGGTAGCCAAAAATGAAAATTAGAGGGTAATGGCTGACTCTTTGTAGGGGTTGTCATGGCCCAGGGGACCAGTCATAACAAACTATGGTCTTCCAGAGGCAAAGTAACGAGCACTACCTTGATGGTAGGAGTTACAATGCAAAATGGTGTTCCAGTTCTCCTGGCAGTCAGTGTAGTGGTATTGGTAGGCTTCCCTTCTGCGAGTGGTTTCTTTTTCTGTTTAGAAATAACTCGAATATAACTCTTCCTGGGCCTGGAAAAAGTTAATTTTACCTTCCCTCACATTAATGTCTGTTCTCTGCCCTTTTGTCTCACTAATGATTCTCATTCAGTCAACTGTAGTGGCTCTGGATTCAGCACCTGGTGGTGTCTTAGTAGGCAGTGCTGGAAGGTAACACACCAATAATATGATTCATTAGGAAAACTTCATGTAGAGAGATTTAAAAGCTACACATGTTGGTCAGCCTTGTCACAAATAAAATACTGTTCTTATTTCCTTAAAAGCTATATTGTAGCTTGTATTAAGCATGTCTGCAATAGTGTAAATGGGAATAAAATTTGATTTGACTTTCTGAATGTTTACTGTGGATGTGAGTGAGAAAAACAGGCACCTGGAAGTTTTCTCCCTTCCCAGAAGAAACTGTATTTTACAAATAACCTATGTTTAATGTGAACATACAGGGTTGTTTTGGAATAACTGTCTATGCCCAACCCAGACCACTTGTTCAGAAGGAGGCACCTTTATTTTTGTTTTATATATACTATATTTCAAAAGTTGCAGCTGTAGGAGAGACTCACCAGTAAAGGGGAGCTGTCACCAAAGGAGCACTGATGACACAGCCTTCTTTCCAGGCTGGGAGGCTAAGGGAGATGGAAGGAGAGGTCAGTTATAAGCTGCTGAGCTGAGTCAGATGAAAATGATCATCCTAAAAAGCAGGGGGAAGTGAGCTTTAATGTACCCAGTCCTCTCAGTGGATTGATCTGAGACTAGTGTGACCATGAGTAAATTTCTGCCTTTGGAACATAATCTGACCTTTTCTGTCTAATGACCCACAAATCGTGATAAATAAGACCTCTTACTGCCCTATATTTAAAGCTATGAGTTTCTTAATTTTAAGTATTGAAAAACAAAACTCACGCACAGCTTCATTTCCTTAATTTTTAAATTAATTTGTATATGACTTATTATGAAAAAGCAAGATTACTCACCTTCTGCTTTTCAGCCTGCTTTTGCATAAACATTTTTTTTTTTTTGTGATCTCCTGGGCTTATTTGAATTAACTTGGAAATCAGTGCAGAGTTTCAGCCTCTAAATGATACATTATTTCTCTCTCCCTTGTCCCTGTCAGATTCTGCAGGCAAGGACTGGTTGCCCCAGCAGTCTGTATTAAAACCATGGTTCTAGATGATGAACTTTTTAAAGTGTGAGCTTATTTATTTATTTATTTATTTATTTTTAATGCCACAGCAGATTCTTAAATTATATTCTGCCTGTGACTCAGGTTCCAAATGTATTTTTTTGAATAATATCTTCAGGGTATACAGCTGTTGAAACTTCAAGAAGTGTGACAGTGCATTCAGCTTCTATCAATCACCAATGGATCTGACCTTTTTTCAGTTGACTGAAGTAAGAATCCTTTCGTAAGCATTTTTCCACTTCTCAGAGGGATAAGGCTTCTTCCCTCTGTAAGATTCTTTGGCTTTTGGTTGGAGAGACCCTTAAAACCTTCCTTCCTTCAGCTAAGGTAATTCATCACAAACACTTAGGAAGGCAAAGGTGCTCTATTTGTTTTTCAGGGGTTTTTTTTTCCCTTTTTTTTTTTTTTTTTAATTTATTTCTTGAAAGGTAGGTCCTTCATTGTTATGGGATTTGTTCTTTTCTTACATCTTGCTTTTCCCTTTCCCATTCCAAACATCAGCCAGTGGGGGGAAAGTGTTTAATATCTATTTTCTATCTTCTTCTGAAAGGAGTCTGCCTCTTCTAATCATCCATTGATTATTTTTTTGAAATTATGAAAGGCACATTTATTCATGTAGAACAAGAATAATGGAAAATATTTTGTAGACTTTTTTCAACAGTGAAAAGATTGTGAACTAAATAAAGATCAGAATTTAGATGTCAGGAGGAATGTGTAGAAAGATTTTTAAGAGGCACATTATATAAAAAATGATTTTGTTAAAAGAGGTAACAGTACTATATAAACACCCATACTCCATAAAGTCTTTCCACAGTATAGGCTTCCAAAGCAGTTTGCAGGAGGCATCTTCCATTGTGCTATACACTAGTCTTTAAATCCCTCACAATGCTTCAAAACGTTCAGTGGCGTAATACTACAAATGAAACCTTTACACGAGAAAAAAAAGAATTTAACCTGAAGGTTTCTTCCCAATCTGAAAGTCTTATATCCATATAAATAACTCTAAGTCTCACAGGTTCTGTTGTCCATGTCCATTACACCCTGATATGAGGTAGAAGGAAATGTAATTAAGGGAAGCCCCTTAGTTCTGTGCTGTTTCAATTTTTTTTCTGGAACTTGCACATATGAAAGGTCTATAAAATAAGCATGAAAGAGACAGAATCCTTCACGCTTCTGCCCTGTGCACTTCCTCCAATGGGGAGCGGGGGAGCTGTATTGGATATTTTACTTTCTGATTTATGTAAGTGTTCCTCTAAACACAGAAGCGTGCACAGTAATTTCTGATCTCATACTAGAAACCCCAGATCATAATGGGACAACAGAGCATGTTTTGGCCCAAGGTTTCTTGAGTAAGCATATGCATAAGAAGTATATCTGGCTACTATTTCTGGTTTTGTCAAACTGTTCTTCTCGATCACATCCTTCCCTCCAAGAGATGTTCTGAAATTTGAATTAATTAAAAAATTTTAAACACCATAACTAAATTATTTAAAATAGCTTTTTGCTTTTTAAAGAATATATTTCTATTTTTCATCTAAAAATGACAACTGAAATGCAAAAGAAAACATTTCCTCTTGAACTGAACAAAATGCTTCATCTGACTCAAAGCAATTTTAAAATTTGTCTAGGGGTGCCAGTGAAATTACATGTCACTTATTAATGCAGTTTACTCTATGCTTTTTCCTCAGTGATCTTTGGACACTCAGTATTGCCATTACTGTTTTTGTTTGTTTGGTGGAATTTTAAATTTTTTTTACCACTGCAGAGAGAAATGAGGGGTAGGGAACTATACCTCAGAAGCTCAGACTGTCCTATTTGTTCCTCATTTCTTTTCCTGTTTTCACTTTCTCTTATGTAACTCTTTTGATGAAAAGGATTTCCTCACTTCCAGCCAGGGCATTTTATCTAATTGAAAGCAACCAGCAGGTGGTTCTTGTACAATCTCATTAGCCTATGATTGTTACTGACATCTCTTTGAAGGAATGCTACATTAACATAAAATTGGAAATACACCCTGTGTCTAGGTTAATTGTCATAGATTACAATATAGCATGCACTAACATTTTCAAGTTTTATTTTTTAAAAGAGAGGATATTTTAGCGATCTAAGGTAATTTTTTGATCTTCCTTGCATAACGTGTTGCAACCTCGGTACCAAACACACTTTCTAGTGGTGACACAGCCACTGAGCACATTTCTAAAAGCTGTGTCTGTATCAGAACATGAAGATAAACTTCATCCTGGTGTGTCTGATCACATGTCAAAGGACAGTTTTGTAATTCCATGGAGAGGAGCCAAGAAGGAGAGAGAAAGAAAACAAGATACCTACTTGGGCAGTGATGAGGAGAAAAGAAATGTACCCATATTCACTCTCTCTTCAGTATCTGCTTCTGGGTTGTCTCTTGCTCTTTTTTAAGCTGTAGAAATCCTAACCTGCTGGAATCATTCCTAACTAGAGTGAGGGGACACACTGATGAGATTTCAAAAAATCTGAGTGGGTATGTTATGACCCTGAAAATCCTTCTGAGCATTTCCAGAAGATTTTTCAGGTTAGAACTGTGACATTTGATTACATTAGTACTACAATAGGCATTCTGAAAGAAATATTTGGAGTCTCTTGTTTCAATTTAAATTTAGGGGTCTGTTTTTACCCTAAAAGTATTGAGAAGAGTTATTTTATGATTCTCTCTGAGTGATAACTATGAATGTATGACCCACAAGAGTAGTGTTTTTTTTTTTTTTTTTTTGGTATGTATTTATATTCTGACTTGCAGTTGTTGTATATCTCCTAAAGCTTTGGAGATATACATATGCATTTACATAAACAAATGCATATTCATGGTATCATAGAAAAATATATAAAAATGTTGACATAACTTACAACTGTCAGTGCAATATTTATGCTCTGGCTTCTCCTCATACATAAAAAATGAAATGTGCAAGTAAACAGGGGAAGACTTCACAGAGAACTAGGAACCAGAATAAGCACGGCTGCACTTCTCAGCTCATGTCTGAAGTGACAGGAAAAAGAACATTCAAATAGTCAAGGCATTCTGGGTCACGAGGAAAATGTTTTGTCCAGACAAAGTCATACAAACTCAAGATACAAATAAATCATTCCTTAATGTCAAGAATTTTCTGTTTACTCATGGCATTTTTGTTTTCCAAAATATTTAATTATCTCAGCTGAGGGATTAGCTAGTCATCATACTGTGGAGTTCTGCTTCTGCTCTACACCATCTTTGGTAAAACAGATTCTCACTTAAGGATAACAAGTGGGCATATAATGTGATTTTCATTGTCTGTTATCTGTTAAGGATGACAAGGATTTCACTTCTCAACATTCCTTCTAGGTCCATACAACAGTTTGACCCTAAAATATATTTCATGTGGTTTCCTCTCTGAAAAATAACACTCTTCTGTTAAAGAAATAGTAAATCTACTCTGCTTCTGTTTTTCCTTCTTTTTTTAGACTAAGGTGAAAGACATCTCAGCAAAATCATTCTAATTCTGTCTCCAGGGCTTTTAAAATCTGTTTCCCAATATGGGGAACTAAAGAATTAATCTTTGGACAATGAGGACAACAATGCAGCTAACCTCACCTAGTCTTTAGAGTGACATCACCAGATTTGGCAAGTTATTTGCAAAACAATCACATAGAAGGTAATGTCAAGGAGTAAGGATTTATCATCAGTGTTTGATTTGTTTTTTCAAGTGGTTTGGTACAATACTACGCTTTTTTTCCTACATGAAAATGATAACCACTTCTCTGCTATGTAAACAAGCAAATGCAGACTTTTTTTTTCCAAAGGATGCAAAAACATAACTAAAAATTATTGAGATGCATAATTAGTTGTTTTGTCTGTATTGCTAGACCTATGCAAATGTGCTTAGCACATCCCCATCAAGTCTCAGAAGCAGTTAGAGTGAAAAACTCCAAGAACTGATGAAATGAATATACAAAATACATCATGTGTACTGAGCTGAACCAGGGAGGAAATAAGGCATTTTAAATGAGGTACATGGCTGATGAAAAAGAAGTCTTGTTGCAGCAGCCCAGATGTTAGAGGTGAGGTAGAATACTTAAGATGACTTTGTATGAGATACAGAGAAATACAGATAACAGCTTCAGAGTGATAGTGGAGTTCTGAGACTCAAAGCCTGTCTAGTCCTTAAAAAAATATTTTTCTTCTTTTTTTTTTTTTTGTGTGTGTGTGGGTTTTTTTTTGGTTGTTTTTTGTTTGTTTGTTTGTTTGTTTGTTTGTTTTTGGCTGTATAAGTTGTCCCTGCAGGGACCGTTCCACTCTTCATCTTACACTAGGAGTTCATTCAGATTGACCCAGAGCAATAGCTGACAAAATGTTATGAGAATTAATACGATTTTACACATCAAATCCAACAGAATATATACTGGTTTTCATTTATACAAAATTAGAAATCTCCCTCATTTTGCTAAAACTATTATGCAGTTAGAACTGTCAAAGTATGCATCATCTGGAAAACACCATCCTTATAAAATGATTGCTACACACAGGCTAATAATGATTCTTAGACCTCCTAATTTGGTGTCTAGTAGAAATTACATTGAGTAATTCCTGGAGGCTTTCATGAGGGTGCTATTGACTTGACAAGAGGTTCAAAATGCACATATTCTAAACAATAAAAATAACTAAATCATTTGGTACATGGAACTAGACTTGACACAAGATCTAAAATAATCAGTGCTTCATTAAAGAGTTTGGCAGCAACTAATTGATTTCATTTTGTCTCTCAAAAAACAGTACAAATAGTGGGAAAACTGTGTTTTAACCAGTGTTTAGGTTGAGTTTAAAGAAGTACCAGTAATGTATGTTTTGGTTTTGAAAGACTCTGGAGAGCAGGGAGGGAGCAGGGGACTCGGCAAGAGTCTTGTATGTAGGAAAAAAAAACAGGTATTGTTTTGCTTTTCTTCTTTTTATTTAATTATCTTGTTGATGCTTACACATTTTTTACTTTTTCCGTGTTTTTCTAGGAATTCGAGTTAAGCTGCTGAGTTCTCGCATCTTCCCCCTTTTTAAAGAGGTTCTTTGTCCCTTTTTCTTTTGCATTTCATGTGTTCTTGAGCTTTCTAGAATAGTTGCTAGTGGCTCTCAGATTGCTTTACTCAGCCTTTAAGTACCCTCTTAATTATTTCAACAGGCTTTCCAGTTTCAGTGAGTTACTAATAAAGATATTTTATAAATATGTTGAGCTTTATGAAATCTGGGGCTCAGCCTGTTCTCATTCTTAGACATACATACATATATCTGTCTACATCTACATCTATGTCTATTTATATCTATATCTAGATTTATATCTCTATCTGCATAGATATATAAGTATATAAAAGATAAGATGTGTTCCAGAGAGAAGCATTGCATAAGAATTGAAGCATCTTTGTATTTTCCCAGCAGTGGGCACACTTCCCTAAGTATTGTAAGTATATTTTAACACAGGTGTTATGAGCTGTGCCTTTCAGAATATAGTTTTATTGCTCCATGTGGGTATGTGGAATGTCATGGGGATGTAGGATAAATCTCACGTCTTTTTCCACTTTCCACCTGTCCTAATCCAGTTAGTGCATGTAATGGAAATCTGCTAATGCAGTGACATATACTTCTAAATGTTTGAATTCAAATGCTGTGGTAGAAAAAATCATTAGCTCAGTATCTTTTAAATCCAAGGAGCCAAACCTGTGTTACTCAGATGAAATTAAGATCAGCTAAGAGGTAGGAGAAATTTAAGGGTAAGGTAATAAAGAATGGTAAAGTCTTCTATCTGATGGGCCTATCCCCAGGGAAAACTGTCTTAGGGAAAACAGTGAATTAGAAGCTTTTTCACCAGCCAGCTTATTGCAGGATTGCCCAAAGAGCTGAAAGCAATGCCATATTCAGCTATATGATGAATCAGGAAGTTACCCAGGATGGTCTTCGGTGTAGATAAAGAGGAATCTCAAATAGGACAATGAAGGCAAAGGTGAAGATGAAGGGTTTTGGCAGACCTAATATCTGTCTAAGTATGAGTTATCCCTCACTTCCACAAATGAGATTTTTTGGTCCTTACAGCCCCTAGAAAGGAGAATTGATGAAAAGTATCAGTCATAACCACCAGCTACAAGTCCTGAGACAGAGCACATTTTCCTTTGAGGAATACTTAGCCCAGAAGTATCTGCTACTTGGCCTAGGCAGACAATTAATATCTTATTTAACACGAAATTTAATACTGACACAAAGGGAAGATCAAAAACATCTATGCTTTTTATTGAAAGTCAGAGAATTTGTACCATGAGAAAATTAGTAAACGAAGGGATGCTCTGTCAGCCTCTTCTATCTCCTGGAGCTACTTGCATTTTATGGGAGACTTCATAAGCTGACCGAGTACATGCAGAGTTTTTATCTGCATATGCATTGTCCATGAAGCTATATGGGGTCTTCTCCACAGAGTTGAAAAAATTAGGATGGTTAGAAAAAGCCTTGCTAGCTTTTAATGTATAAAATGTATTTATTCATTATCAAAACCAATAAATCTTGGGAGGAAGAGTGCCAGGCACTTTCTCCTAGCTATCATATACATTTTTTTCCTCAAATCAATAGCACATTATGCAGCAATGAATCAGACAGTGGGCAGTTATATTAAGTACTTATTAAATTAGACTCTCATCCATCCGCATCTATTTGTACACATCTATCTGTATTTCATTCTCTATGCTATTGCTTATACGAGGTAATGGATAATGAAGCTAGGGGAGTTTTTGTTGGGATTTCCAGACACAGCATTACTTGTGACCACAGGCTGTCTTTTTGTGGGAGATGGGTAACTGGGATTTTCAGAACCCTTTGAAAATTGCACTGGCAGAGTTTGGATTTGTTTCTGATAAATATCTAACAGAGGTTTCCTCTAATCTTCATGTTAAAAGACAGTACTGGAATCAGCTAAAAAGTTATCTTAGTCCAGAAGTGAATCTCTAATTATCAAAAGTCACCTCAATTGGTGATTAAGTTTTTTCTGAACTATATCAGTTTTCTGATGGTACAAATTCAGGCTTAATATTTCAAACAATTTTTTTTTTCCTTATGTTTACACTGTGAGTTCAAGCTGTATATTTATTTAGAAGCAATATTTTCCTTTTTGGAGAGTTTTTTCTCCTTGGGACTATATTAAAGAATACTTTTCATCTGAGATGTCAAATTGTCCTGATTTTAGCTGGAATAGAGTGAATATTCTTACCTAGTAGCTGGCACAGTGCAAAGTTTTGGACTTAGTATGAGAATAATGTTGATAATGCACTGATGTTGTTGATGAGCAATGCTTACCTTAAGTCAAGGACTTTTCGGTATCTTGTGCTCTGCCAGTGAGGAGGTGCACAAGACACTGGAAGGGAGCATGGTTGGGACAGCTGACCTGAATTGGCCAGTGGGATATTCCATACCACAATGTATCATGCTCAGTGCATAAACTGGGGCAAGTTGACTGGAAGGAGCTGATCACTGCTTAAGGGATGGGCTGGGCATACGTCAGAGAGTGGTGAACGATTTGCATTGTACATCACTCATGTTTCTTGGGTTTCAGCACTCCTTTTTTTCATATGGTAGTTATCATTTGCATTATTACTCAGTTATTAAACTGTTCTTGTCTCAACCCATTAGTTTTACCTTTTTCCTATTCTTTCCCCCATCCCACTGAAGAAAGAGAGCAGTTGTGGCACTTCGTAGCTGTCTGGGGTTAAATCAGGACACAAAGAGAAAAAAGTATGACTTTTTGTAGACGATTTGCTGACTTTTGGATAGCAGAATTCAGGTCAATATTAAATTTCTTAGGACATAAAGTGTATGATTTGGCTTTTTTTTTTTTTTTTTTTAAAAAAAAGGAAGTAGATGCAAAAAAGAAGAAGCAAAAAAACCCCTCCAATTGGAATAAACAAACGAAGTACATATCTTCAGGATGCTGAATACCCTCCACATTTCAGTAAAAAATTATAGTACTCTCACCTTCCTTTACGCTCCCAGCATCTTTCTGGATCAGAGATATTCTTTGAGCACTGAAAGGTAGGGAATATATGCCAAGAAATCATAAAAAGGTTGATTTAAAGACATAGAAAATATCAAACTTGTTCTCAAAATATTTGCAAATCTTAGAAAATAGTAGAGCATTGACTGTAATCCATTTTGAATAGCACTGATTGTAAAACCAAATAACAACAAAAATCATACAAGGAAACAATAGATATGAAGGAAAATACAGATTGCTTTCAGGGTCAAATCCCTGACTAAAGTGCAATAGATTCACTGAGTTAAGAGAGTGACCATGATTTACAATGGCCAGTGATTTGCCCTCTATGTCTTGCACTCTGACTTTCACTAATGCTTGGGACCATTGATCCTCTTTTTTCTCTGAGACGCTGATTTCAGAAGGGAATTGTGCCTGTGAAAGCAGGACAGAACAGGAGCCTTCTGACTTGAGTTGCCTTTTCCCAGCTGTGGCAGTGCAGTGTATTAATCAGAAAAATCGATAGTCCCCTGACCCTCAATGCATCCTACTCAAGGAAAAAGACTTCACCTCTATTTTTGATTAATCAGTGACAGGTATCCATTTCTGAAATAAGTCCATCTTAGAAATAATTATACTAAGCAGATTTAGGGCCTGATTTGCACTCCATTTGGGATAGTTTCTAGATGAGGATGCTCTTTTTAAATGCTTGAGAGTCTAGGAGCCCAGGAGACTATTTCCATTGTATATGATGATATGTGGGTCTGTTCCTTCCAGGATCTGCTCTCAATCTATTCATCACTCAGTCTGTACTCATACAGGTAATTTTGTTGACTCAGACACAGGACTTTGCACATGGTTCAGCACAATCACAACTGTAAGTAAAGACTGGGTAATGAACACACTGAGAACACCCTGGAAAGAAGGGATTGGGGATACTGATGGATGAAAAATTGGACATGAGCCAGCAATGTGCACTCACAGTCCAGAAAACCAATCATATCCTGTGCTGAATCAAAAGAAGTGTGGCCATCAGGTTGAGGAAATTGATTCTACCCTTGTACTCCACTCTTGTGAGACCTCTCCAGCTCTGTGGCCCAGCATGGGAAAGAAAAGGACCTGTTTGAGCAAGTCCAGCGGAGGGCCACAAAGGGCTTAGAGGTCTGGAACACCTCTCCTATGATGACAGGCTTGGGAAATTGGGGTTGCACAACCTGGAGAACGGCCCTAAGATGGCCTATAAGAAAGATTGATTGAGACTTTTTACCATGGCATATAGCAACAACACAAGTAGTAATGTTTTTCATCTAAAAGAGGGTAGATTTTGATTTGATATAAAGAAGAAATTTTTTTATAATGAAAGTGGTGAGACACTGGAACAAGTTGCCAGGAGAAGTTATGAATGCCCATCACTGCATTCAAAACCAGGTTGGACAGGGTTTTGAGCTACTTGATCTAGAGGAAGGCATGCCTGTTCCTTGGAGGGGAATTGGACTAGCTTATCTTTTATAAGTTCATTCTAACGCAGATATTTCCATGATTCTATGTTTTCTCTCACTTTATTTAAAAAAACCTCTCTACTGGAAATAGTTTTGGTAGGAGGTGGTGGCTTTCCTAAAGCACAGTAGCAAAAAAAAAAAAGGAAAAAAAAAAATTTCATGATGGTGGGAGGAAAGAGTGATGAACTCTGAAAGGTGAGGCTGGGTGGGCATGTTTGCTTCAAAGTTTTGAATGATGGAGTGTACAGTGTGGAAGCTTGCACAGCACTCAGCACTTACCAGTTATTCCCTTGTTACGTATTCAATGAATCAACGTAACGAGAGAAGGTAAATTTCAGCAGTACAACAAATTCCTTCATACGTCACTTCTGAAACATGCTCTACTACTCATTTAAGCTCTGGTGAACTCATTTGCTCCCAAAGACTCACAGAGAAGGAATTAAATATTCTCCTTCATTAACATTATTGTTTACATTTTTTCCTGTTGGTCACTTTAACGTCAACAGATATTTTAGATTTCTCCCTTATCTTAATGAATCTGCCTCCTAGGGAGCATGTGAGTAATAAAAATAGAACAAGTTTAGTGCTTTGCATTTCTGGGGGTTTATGCTTGAAAATTGAATTATTATTTTTTTTTAATATTTCTGCATATTAGGAAACTAACAGAATGTTAATACAAATGTCATCAACAATACCACACTGATTAATTCTGGTACATAATGAAATCAAATTTTACCAAATGGCTACACTGTTTTTCCTCACTTCTATTTTTTGTTCTTCTCTTTTCTTGTCTAAAATATTTGCATGAGAGTCAAGTCCATGGCCTGATCAGTTAAATAATCCCAAAGTGTCACCTGATAAAGTAAATGAGCCTTTTTCTGTGTGCGTGTGTGTTCAGCTAATGGTTGCTGGAGTAAAGAACAGGAAGCAGAATCACAGCATGTTGTTGCAAAATGAGTTTTTCTGTGAATTCCTCTGATTCAAGTGAAGAATATACACTTTCATCCTTGGGCATAGCAGTTTCTGTATTCATTTTAACTAGCTCTGCAAGAAAATGCCAGTATATTGAGATGCCCCAATTAAATTTTGTTGATGCAGTGAACTCCTTTATGGCTGAGCAGTGCCACTGCTGGCAATTAGACTAACAGCATAGCATACATCACTCAGAAATAATCAGTTGACTTTTGCATGGCAATATGAGGGAGTTTCAGATGTTAAGCACTGTTCCAAACAATCCTTTTACAATTATTCCACAAGTTTTCAAGGAACATGTCCATCCTCATTAATTTTAATCAAGGAAATGAAGGATTTCTGTTAGAATATTATATGCAAAAACATGTAGAAATAATGTAAGCAGATGATGTAAAAAGAAGGGATATGCTTATCTAGAGAGTAAGAGAAAAGACACAAGAAAGACACCATTACTTGCCTTCTCTTCACCACTGAAAAAAAAGGAAATGACATTTTGAAAAATATATTGCTTACCAAGTCAGTTCCATTCCATCTAGAGACTGTGCTGCCTTAGATAAAACATAATGGCTTTAAGGTGATGTGGTTAAGGTGATAGGAAGATCAAGAGACAACAGGGAAATGAGTGGGAAAAGGAAGGGTATTGTTATATTTTTATAAAGTTAAAAAAAAAGAATAAGTCCTGTTTGTGTTTGTCATATTATACTGTGTCTGACAAGCAAGGCTTGCCAGGTCTCTGATCAGAATGAATAACAATTGGTAGCTCCCCCTCTCCATCTTGCACAGTGTTTGTATATGGTATTGCAATCCCCACTGATATTAATTGGTATTTTTAACTCAAGGTGGAAATGGACAAACCCCTAATTTTTTTAATACCTTGTCTCTATGTCTCTCTTTATTTATAAAGGCTCCAATCTTTCTGTCACTCCAATCCCAGAGTTGCCCCAGGGAGCAATGCATTATGGTGGGCTTTGAGAAAAGCTTTCTAGGAAAACTAAATCCCCTTGGCACAAAAACACAGTCCCCAGTATACTGTCAGGTTATTTATCTGGGCTGGTGTTCAAACAAATCATTAATTAGTAAATGGTGTACTGTAGATGGTTCTCAAGGTGGTGCATTTTGTAGGATCAACATATTTTAGTGTCCCACTATGAAAATGGTCCCTCTGAACCTGAGAATTGTTCAGGAGAGACCAGCTACAGACAGGAACAATCTAGTCAAGGGACATTTTTTCAGAGCATAGTGGCTGGTGATCCTCAGCTTCAGTGACCAGAAAACCTCAAATGTTCAATTTCCATTCACCTCTTTTAGGTATTTGGTGAGAAAGAGCAAGATTGGTGCTGCCTAATTTTAGTCATTAACAATGGAGTCAGAAGAAATTGTCATTGTTTGGCCATCTTCTTTAAACATCTTTTCAGGTGAGGTGACTTAAAGAAGCTTATTTCTCTTTCCTGACTATAAAGGAAGTCTAGATGGCTGGGTTAGATCTAAATGCATTACTGACTTCTACATATGGTTAGATGAATTGTGCCCTAAATTTTTCAGAAAGTCTGCTTCTTTGGAACGCACAGATATCCCAAGAAATCTAATAATCAGCTCATCAATGTCTCTTTCTTCTTTTAAGAATCATCAGACTGTGTTTGAATTACATCTGAAATAGCAGTAGAGGTTGAATTGCAACTTTCAGCTGACTCAACACGTTCAGAGATGTGATTCTGCTGATGAAACCTTTGTATTTAAGTGAATGTATCATTAGAAGTAGAAACTATCACAGCCTCAAACTTCCTCATTCAAAGCAGACCTAAAGCTGGAAGACTGTGTGCTGAACTGTGCTTGAATAGCATCAGAGCACTGGTAGGTTTTCTGAGTTTTGGGTTTTTTTTTTTTTTACACTTTTCCTTGCTCTCAAGTCCTCACTCTGTTTTTCCTCAGTTACAGTTACTGAAAGTCTGCCAAGCCTAGCACATCTCTGGCTCTCTGGGCTGTGTTTTGTGTTGTTCCCAATGCCTGTGAAGAGGAGAACATTACTGCCTTACCCTAATAGCAAGGCAGGCAAGAGTTCTCACGTACGGGCACATCTGTACTATACACTGCATGTATGGACAGCTTTGATGCAGGCTCCGGAGGCAGTTCCACCTCAGGACTCTTGTGCTTTGTGGGGTCCAGTTTATCCCACTTTTTTTCTCTGCTGATGAATCCTCAATCTGTTTCTTTATGATAGCATATAATGAGGAAGGAGCCTCCCAGTAGTTGAAAAGTATGAGTCTACTTAATATGTTTCATGGATGTCTACACAAGATGGGGATATCTCTGGACAAAGCAGCCAACATATCATATGGCAAAGCATTTATCTCACATGTTACATTTCCAGGAAGCAAAGAAGCTTTTCTGCTTTCCTCTGGGTTTGTCACTCCATGTCTGCAACCAACCTCTCATGTTCACTTTGATTTTTGGCCTGTGACCTAAACGCCATCCAGATACGCCTTTTCCCAAATAATTGATTTCAGGAAATTTTAGTTACCTCAAATCTGCAACTGAGAGCAAGCTGCATTTTCTGTGCTGGGCTTTTAATGACATAAAGTTTTCCAGAACATTGTCTTCTTTAGTAATGGTGTATGTTTTCTTATTAGCAAACAGGTTATAGTGAAACTGAAGCATGAAGTCAGATCAAATTCTTCTCCTTCCTTTCCATCTTCTACTGGTATATTTGACACTCCTTGGAACAGTTTCTGACACTGTGTTAGGTTTCAGTGGCAAGATTTTGGTAGTGACGGTGCCATATGGGCAATTTCTGCGAGAAGCTTCTGGAAACTTCCCCCATGTCTGACAGAGACAATGCTCTGGAAGATGGACCTGCTGCTGGCCAAGGCCAAGCCTATACAAATGCAAAGAGAGGAGTGAGAAATGTGAGACAAAGAGCCCTTCGGACCCCAAGGTCAGTGCAGAAGGAGGGAGGGGAGGTGCTCCAGATGCCAAAGCAGAGATTCTCCTGCAGCCCATGGTGCAGGTCATGGTGAGGCTGCTGTGCCCCTGCCAGCTATGGAGGTCCATGGGGGAGCAGAGGTCTGACTGCAGTCCCTGAAGGACTCCATGACAGAGCAGGTGGATGCTGTGACCCTGTGGAAAGTATGGAAGATAAGAAACTGCAAAATGATAGAGTGCGGATAAAAATAGAAGCTATTTCAAATGGCATAGAAAAAGATTCAGTCCTGATTTACTAGGGACTATCTCAGTCAAAATCTATTTATGCACTCATGCCTGTAATGGCACTGTACAGAGAGAAGACTGCCATAGTCATATCATTATCCATTACTACTCATTACAATAGTAATGTACAGTGAGTTTTTCTGCCCACTGAAAATGGTTTGTACTGTACATGCCTCAAGTATAGATACTGAAATAATGCTATAATTACCTTGTTTTGCTCTTCCTGTTTACAGAATTACCTCCTTTTTTTTTCCTCCTTGCCTAGTTTGGGCAAAATTAGAAAATTAATAGGGTCAAGCATCAGTTAACACCCTTTCAATGCAAGGTTCTGAAAATCACAGGTAACTTAAAAAAAAATCCTTGTGTAGCAAGTTTCAGAGGAAATCGGGGCTGGACACATAGCCCATGGAAAACCTTATCTTCCCTGTTTTCTTCTCCTCCTTCCCATTTGCCTTCCCTTTACTATGAGATCTAAACCAAGCTGGTACCTATTCAGGATGCAATGCTTGAATGTTCCTTGATCACTTCATATTACGCTCTTGTATTTTTCCAGTATTCACGTGGCCCACTTGCATTAGTCAAAATCAGTCCAAAAAAATGGTTTTTTTTCCTACAGATAGATAAGCAAAATTACATGGGCCAGAGGATTCTTTATACCTTCAGTGAGACAGTTTTTCAGGAGTTTACTCTGCATGAAAAACTAGGTTTTTTTCTAACTTCTCTGGTGCCAGCCACTGTATGTAAAAATCCCTACTTGATATGTTCACTTCTTTTTTTTTTTTCTTTTTACCTCCTACCGTGCTCTATTCAAGTCCTCTGGTGGGAAACTGGAAGTCCAAATTCTTCTCCCAAGAGCCTAGAGCATGTTCATGAACTGCCTTGATGCAAAGTGGGAATACGTGGTGTTAATTTTCCCTGTGCAGCCAGCTATTATAACTTAGCACATTAAGCTTTGAAAATTACTTTGAAATTACAGAATAAAAGCCATACTAACATTGTTTTGATATCACAGACATTGTTATAACAACCCATATTTTAAGACTATTTGGCCTACGTACACAACAAATTCACTCTGTAAATAAAAAAAAAAATAAACCAACCGAAAAAAACTCAACCCTCCCCCCCCCCCAAAAAAAAAAAAAACAAACTCACACCGAAAGCAAATCCCACAAGCTTTCCTTCCTTTTACTAAATTACTTTCTTCACCCCTGCATTCATACTCTACGCTGTTTGGTAGAAACATACTCAAATGGGCCAGATTTTACCTGGTTGTACAAAAATGAATTTACCTCAGGGATTAATTTCCCCAAAACTGTTTTCTGATGTCAGATTATAAACTAGCCAAGAATATGATTCATTACAAATCCTCAGAGATTCTCTTAGGAGGAAAAATTGTGATTTTGTCTAAGATCGGCAGCTCCCGGTTCACCAAAATGCACGCTGAATAATAAGATGTCCTTTATTCTCATGCGAATCCTCTAAAGGTCAGCTTAAGCAGGCTGACACAGCTACAACTAGGGAAATTTCTCAAGCTGACAGCTCATTTTTTTTTTGGAAAAGGGTGTTTAGTCTATAGATAGGACAGTACTAAGAGCTTGGCACAACAGCATGTAATTGATGGTTTCGAAGCACTGTCAGACTTAAAGCTTAGACAGGCTACCCTGTCTGCCCTGGAGAACTGCAACTTTGTGGTGCTGTCTCATTTCTTTCTTGTGAGTTTTAATTCCACCTT
This sequence comes from Lophotriccus pileatus, assembly GCA_035583135.1. Taxonomy (NCBI): domain Eukaryota; kingdom Metazoa; phylum Chordata; class Aves; order Passeriformes; family Tyrannidae; genus Lophotriccus; species Lophotriccus pileatus. The sequence continues at coordinate 37,423,763 of JAWWES010000001.1, forward strand.
TTCTGGATTCTCAGTCTAATTCTCAGTCTAATTCTTTATTTATGTTTACCCAGCAAGCAGCTCGTGTAATATTTCTCAGGCTGATTCATGGTAACTGCTCAGGTGCCTGCTCTCAGCTGGCTTTGGCTGAGGGAGGGACTTTAAACCACTTCTGCAGTCATCGCCACAAATTATAGCAGGCAGTTTAAATGAACCTTTTTGCTGTCAGGATGAGCTGAAATGCAGAACAGTGGTCACTTCCTACAGCATAAAGCAGTAATTTCTTAATACTTTTTAACATAATTACTGTGATGAACTTTACTTTCATCATAGTGCCTGCAAAGGGATGAACAGAACCTAGATAAAGTTGCATTAAATATTCTTCCAAGCATAGCAGTTTTATTTAGGACTTGGAATTTTTGAAGTTGTTGGTTCTTCTGTTTGTTTGGTTTTGTTGGTCATTATTTAATGAGAACCAAAGGTATTTTTGATTTGCTGATTCTTTTTTAATTTTCTTCTTTTTTTAACGAAGGTAAAAAAAATTTCCCAGGGAGAGTTGAGATTTCCGAAGAATTTGTAATGGAAAGCTAGAACTTGTTTTGCTTCGGAGAATGCAAAATGTCTTCTCAAAAAGGCATTAGATTTTTTTTTACCTATCTGAAGTCAGAGGGAGTTTCAGAGAGAAAGTTGTTGTCTCTGCTATGCCGAACAGAGATAACCCCCACAAACATGTACAGGGTCCCAGCAGCTGAGAGAAGGTAGAAAGGACAAGGAAGAGAAGACAAAAAGCCCTGGAGATGGCAGGGCCTTGCCTTTCCTCCTTGGGGCCCAGTGTTTCTTATAGCACTGCTAGGTTTCTGTAAGTTTTTGGTATTCTGGCCCTCTAAATAAACTTTTTTTTTTATTTCTTTCCACTGCCTTGGCATTTCTGGGGAGTACCTCTGTATCTTACTTTATACCTAGTTATATTTGAACTAGCAAAAAAGCATGGTTCTGCTCATATTTAGCCACTGGTTCAAACTATACCAGAAAGCACAATTCCACTAATAGCTATTACACCAGAAAGTTCTTCCAGTGTTGTAACTGGCAAACTTCTAGGTTACACCAGACTAACACAAATTGTGGTTTTGCTTCCAGTGAGTTATTTTATAACACCACTGAGTTGTATTCATTATCTTAGTGGAAAAGGGGAGTCAGAAAAATTGTATTTTTGTAATTCCTTATCGCGTGTCTTTCTCAGAGGGAGATTTTAACTTACTTTCTTTCACCTTGGTGCTGTGTTGAAGGTTTGTTTTTCTTCTTCTTGACATATTTTGACATTCTCCTTTATAAAAAGCTCCTCAACTGAGCTATACATCATGGAAGTGGAGCTGTGCAATGCTATTAGAGAAAGATTTGCTCTTCCAGAGTATTCTTAGATTTTACTTACTGAAAACAATTTGTTTAAACCTGCATAAAAAAGTTCTTTGCATTTATTTCTGTAGGAATAGTTAGTGAAGAGGAAACTTTCAGATTCTTCTATCCTGATGGACTTTTTTAGTATTTCAATTCCCTCTGCTTTTATATATATCTAGCCTAAATCCTAAAATGTCTGAAGTTTGCAAAGGAAGGTTAAACACTCATGACTACCTACTCAAAGAACAAGCACTTACCTTAAGAGAAGAAAATAAATGAAAAAAATTTTTTTTGTTTTGTTTAATGAACATTTCTGTTGTATTTTATTTTTTAATAGTGATTTTTAATTTTAGCTTTTTAAACAACAGATAGGATAGCAATTTGTAAATACCATGACCCGCATTTTAATGATTTTGATTATAAAAAAAGGTTTTTGAATTGCTTATCAACAGGAAAAAAAAAAAGGAAAGTATATCTAAGTAAGAAATATGTTATCAAAACTTTCTGAGTTAAACCCCTTTAGGTCTGTACATCTAATGTGCTTTTCATGGCTTAATATTTTAGTCTGTTTCAGTTAGGTTTCAATTCTTATGCTAGTAATTTCTATTTATTTTTTGGAGATGATAGACAATTAGATATACTTGATTTACCATCCCTGCCTCTTGGACCACATCCTGCAGGGCTGTCATACTCTTGCAGCCCACGGAAATCATTAGCAGTAAATCCTCTCCTGAACTGGACCTTATGGTTTTCTGGTCTAACTTCTATGGGTGAGCAATTTTGTACACAATTTTTTGTAATTTCTGGTGATTCTCATCATGGCAAGATCAATCTCTCAGGTAAGAGAACTCAGTTACGCTCCCTGTGTGTCTTATTTAATTACTGTCAACTCAGTAGCCTCCCACGGGGCACAGATGAACAAGAGAACAAGAAGTGACCAGAGGTCCATCTGCCTCCAACAGTGACCAGAGGAGAGGCCATTCAGGGACGGCATGAAAGACCCACTGTTATCCCTGGTCTCTTTGTATTTCCCAACATCTACAAGTATTGCAGCTGGAATAGCAGGAGCATGTACATGCCTGCCCAGCACTTTTAGAATCTTCTGTTCATGAATTTATCTGCTTGCTTTGTGATCCTGCTGATGCTGTCTCCTCACTCCTGTGGCAGTTAAAGTTTACAAATTCACTGCCTGCTGTGTGTACAAATGCTTTCTTTTGACTGTTTTTAAACAGTCAAAACTGATGTTTTTAAAACTAGTTTCATCAAATGCCTCTTGTATTGCAGGATTTAGTAAACAACTGTTCTGCTTTCAACTTACCCACTGTTTTTGAGTTTGTAAACTCAGTCATGGTCGTTGTCCTCAAGCTGACAAGCCCTGGCATTACCAAGCCAAAGCACACGATTCCTGCCCCCTTTTGGCACTTCTGAGATCACAGCTGTGCCCAGTTTTGGGTCTGCAGTGCAGGAAAGATATTGATGAAGTGGAGTGAGTTCAAGGGAGGCCCCCAAGCTGGGGGAGCTATTTGGAGAGTTTGGACCTGTTTGCCCTGTAAGGAGAGCCTGCGGGATCTGGGCTTCATCAGCCTGGAGCAAGGTTAGCTTTGGGGGAACCTAACAGCTTTCTGCAAAAGTTTTATGAGAGATATTGGGTGACGAGAGGCAATAAACACAACTGCAACACAAGAAACATAACTATACACAAAGAAAACATTTAATAGTGAGGGAGGTCAGAAACTGGAATGGTGCCCAGAAAGGCTGTGAAACCTCCATCCTCAGATGTGGTTAAGATGCAGGTGGACACATACCTGAAAAACCCAGTGTATCTCTGAAACTGGATATGCTTTGAGCAGGGTTGTGTCAGATAATCTCTGGAGATCCCTTCAAAACTATCTGATCTGACATCTTCCTTTCTTGGACATTTGAGCCCCACAAGTTGTTTTTGCAACATTGTAAATGATGGCTTGGAGGAGTGAATAAGGCAGGTCTGCTGAAAGGAGAGATACGTAGTCCAAACACCACCAGGTTCAGCATGACCTGCACTTGTATCATCTCTTAGTCACTGCCTTTTGACACTTTTGAGAGCTACATGGCAGCACATAAAGTAGCCTGAAGGACCAAAGTCCAGCCTGGATCTGCCTGCAGACATGATCATCTTTCTGCTATCTTCAGAAGAACACAGAAGGCCACAAACCTGTCCTAGCTGGAGGTTGAAGTAATTTTATCATTGGATCAGGGTTTGTTTCACCATGATGTTTTGCCTTGATCAGGATAAGAAAGGACTATATCAAGAAGGTATACAAGCAAATGTAATTCTGATAATTTCACCATTGGTAAGTAAGGGCTGCTGCTTTTGTAAAAGCTGTTTAGGTCCATTAGCACCTTTCTTCTTACAGGAAGACCTAAAAAGTCACCAGTACAGAAATATTGCCCCCGTTCCTCCCCAGTTAGGGTGATTTTCTCTCTGTCTTTCCTTTTCCTGTTTTACTGGTGACTTCCCTCCACACAGTCACTAGAGCCTCAGCAGTGACCCTGTTGCACTTGGCTTACTGTAGCCCCAGATTCTTTGCTAATGATTTCTGATTTGTATTCAGATTGGGTCCGGCATGTCCCCAAAGAATGTGTTGTCCCTGTGAATGTACTAAAGGAAAAATCATCCTTTCCCCTGTGCTCTTCCACTAAGCTTTGGTTTTGTGATCGTGTTTGTCTGTAAGCCTCATGCAGCATTCCTAAAAATCTGAGGCTTCAGAGAGAAATTTCCACATTGCTATTTAGACCGTGGCATCACCAGGAGGCTCCAGTAGAGATCAGAAACCAGCTGTGCTGGGACTGTGTGCATGACTGATGGCTGCATAGAGATCCCCAGAAAAGCATCACTCACAGTTGTACTGGATGAGCACTGTTGCATGTGGGCTAGAAGTTGCAGTGGAAATTGTTGAGCTTGGGGCCAGGTTTCAACTGAGTAGGAGCAATGGTCTTGTCATATCAGCTACTATTTCTACACAGCATGCACACTGTTCTGTGTGGATGCACACAGACAACGTACTGTGAGCTTGAGAGTCTCTGCAGTGTGCTCTGCTGGATGATGTGGACATGCTTACTGGCTCTGCCTGATGGGCAGAGGCTGCAGGGGAACCTATTTCTGTATCATTTCCACAGTTATTTTTACAAGCAGGAAAGAAAAGACACACTCGGCAGGGCTTCTGTTTTTTGCTTTGTTTTGAGCCATGGGAAACAAAGCATCCAGGGAAACTGAAGGCCATATCCTGCATCCATTTACAGCACTGCCAGGTCACTCTCTCAGCTTCAAATATGAGGGACTTAAAAATTTGAACATGATTGAATCCCCATTGTCAGGGGACAATCAGAGCAGTATTTATTCATACAGTACCCTTTCCTTCTGATCCTCAAGGAGTTTAGGAGAAAACTGCCATCAAGCCTTACCGTATTCGTCTTGTTAAATGAAGATACAGAGTGAATGTCCCCAATTTTAAAAGATACCTTTGTAAGCAATGGCTTATGCTGAAAACAAACACAGAGAAAATCACAGTTGTGCAATCTTTGCTTCTCGAAGGACTAAACAACTAACCATGTCATAGTAAACCCTTTTTCCAAGCTTGCTGATATGCAGGCATGTAGAAGATGCTCAAATACCCATCATAGCCTGATTAGCCTAAGGCTTGTGACGAGAAGACTTTTTGTATTTTCAAGGTGAAGAGATGAAAAAACGCTATAAAAACTAAACCCTTCCCCCATTTCTTTGGCTCTCCAGTGAGAGCTTCTGGCAGAATACTTTTTCCTGAAGGAAAAAGAATAAATCACTGAAGTAGATTAAGGATAGAAAGGACAGCACAGTATGCAGGATGATTTTGAATCCAGAGAAAGTGAGAAAATTTGCAGGCACAGTGTTTGCCTGCTTGCCTGAACTGGTTTCACTAAGAATTGCCTGCTGAACACATTTGTGTTTACTGTACCTAATTGATAATCAACCAACATAACATCTATTCCAGGCTGATGTCTGAAGTGTCACATTAGTTTTTTGTGTTTCTTTGACCTTAATTTTAATTAAATGTAATTGTTTTGGCCGCTGCTTAAATATAGCTGGTATGTTCCAATAAATCACTTTTAGATATTTCATTAGAGGTGAGTATGGAAAATCAAATTGAACTCAGGATGAAAATGTAGCTTGACTCATTTAGCTTGTGCTTACTTAGCCAGAAGGAGTTACGGGGTAGGGAAATATTTTTAAAAGATAATTTTAGTTTTGAGTGACTGACTCCCAGTACATAGAAACCCTGACAAAACTGTGTGTGGATAATACTGCAGATGGAAATTTATCCTGGGACGGGGGGGAAGGAAGGGTAGGGGGGAGAAGAGAAGGGGAATAACTATGAATGAACAAACTTTTGATTATGGCTAAATATTCTTCAAACTGTGACTCTTCTGAGCCATTCAGATGTCAGTCTCCTCAAGTGCTGGAGTCTGGGGTACTTCCAGGAATTGGTCTTTAATAAAATGTTTAATATGGAAGTGCCTTTGCTAGTTAAAAAGGGAAAGATGAAAAAACACTGACTTGTTGGTTAGTTGATGATAGGAAAGATAAACCTCCTCCTGAAGCTTTGGTTCAAAGCCTGCTGAATCACCTGTGTGCAGGTGATGCAGAACTGTTTTTTCTTCTTGTGTCCTGTGTTGAGGCACTAATTAAAAGCTGTGCCATTCAAAGACTGTGTACATTCAATGTAACCTGGTAGATCTTGCCATGACATCAAATCACTGAAGAGCAGAGAGCTGCATCAGTTTTAGCACTTTTATCAAGGTGGATGGACCTACAAGGACAGGCCTTCAAGGGGACCTGGTCTTAGTCCTGCAGCCTCCTTGTGCTCTCACTGCACTGCATTCATCCATGCCTCTAAACTATTCATTCCTTCAAAAGTTCAAGTAGAGAGGGCCATGGGAGGGAAGAGTTCTCTGATTCGCTTGCAAGTTCATTCAACCTCAAATACATGTCTTTCTGTGATTAAACCTCCATTGCTTTTTCTGTGCTCACCATTCTCCCATCTCCAACCCCACTTTCCTGCTTCAGAATGCCTCTGTTTTCGTCCATCCTCCTTGAACCCCACAGCATGCTCCACTCCAGCTTGAATCCCTGCTCCTCAGTTGTCCATCCCCTAGACATTATGAATTATTTCCTAATTACAGTCAACATCTCCCTTTATTCCTTTGGGTTGCAGGTATAAAAAGGCTTGCTACTGAAAAAGACATAATAAACCAGCCATCCCTTTGCATGTGATTGAAAAGCACAGGTATCAGGACTGACACAGTTACAAAACCATCTAGAAATAGAGAATTGTGTTTTGTTTTTTTTTTTTTAAATCAAGCTCAGCTTTTAAGTCTGTCAGTGGCTGGGAATTAAATGTTATTTGCAAACTTTTTCTTGTTTAAACTTGGAACCAAGTATACTTTGTTATCTTGACCTAGTGGTTTCAGCTGATTCTAAGACAGTTGTTCACTGGGCAGGATCTGTCCTTGCTGAGATTGCTGTAAGACAAAGTGGTACTGCTTTGATAGGGATACAAACCTTCTCTATGATCACTATTTTTAAGACTCAGAACAGTTTGGGGAAATGGATAGTTTCCTAAAAATTTCTGCAGTGCATGGCATAATAGGCTTAAACATTTTGGTTAATAGGTATTACTAAAAAAAAAAAAACATAATAAATTTCATAATACCTATTTGTAAGCATATATATGCAGCAGTAGATTGCTATCTAAGGAATAAGTTCCTTCTCAGTATAAAGTCAGATGGCAGATTCAGGTTATGTTCTCGTCACTGGCTAAAGTGATTATGTAGTGTGATGTGAACTGAGTTTAATTTAATGTCCAGAAGAGAGATACTTCCTCTTCTGGTAAAAGTGTTTTGGAAAACTTTAGACTAATAAGGCAAAAGCTAAAAACATCATGTCAGGAATAAGCTCCATCACTCCAGTAACCAAGGTGATATTAACAGCATAAGCTAAATGAACTGTATGTGAGGCAGTTTTGTAAAACCCACTATGGTCCTTTCTTTATTCAAAACAGAGGTTTAATTGGTTACAGTGTGGCTGAATTGAGCAAATAAAAGGTATAATTGATTATAACACCTATATGGAACTAATAGCAGCTATTTTTTATTGTATTGGCACCCAAAATTACATTTTCTCTCTGTCTAAGGTCACTTACCCTCCAAATGAACATTTGTTAATGGAACCAGATCATTAGTAGATGCCTTACTGATTTCCATGCCCCTGCTTGAATACACATTGAAATGCACATGAAATGTTAAGGTTTAGCTTCTTCTGCCACCTAAATATGAAGTTCTCTGCATTTTGACAAACTACTAATTTTGCAGCTTGCAGAAGAACTGAAAAGTGCTGACCACTAAATAGTTTATTGCAATTTTATTAAAAATTTATTATTTATTACTAAATAGGTTATTACATGGACAGAAAAGCTGGGATCGTTGTTATAGAAAGGAAACTGAGGAAACAGAGGGCAGCTCAAGAAAATACAACTGGGATCTTAAGTTTTTGGAAAGGTGCCATGTTTGATGCTAAACAACATATTCCGTTTGGGGTTTTTTGTTTGGTGGTTTTGTTTTTGTTTTTTCCTACATAGAGGGCTGCTGTGAGGAGAAAATGACTGCTTTCTGGACAGCTTTCACATTTCATTTGAGTCCAAATATATATATACAAGTGACACAGCTGTGCAAAACTGAAATTCTATTTTGTGCATGTAGAGAAATAGATGAGTAGAAGCTTAAGATGCACTTACAGGTCCACTCTGTAAGGCTTGTAAGTTGTGCTGCTTGCTATAGACAGCTTTACCTCCACCCTTGGTCTGTTGCATCCCATGGGTATGGCATGAGTTGCCAGCAGGGAACACAGGACAGATGGGTGAATGGATGTGGATGAAATTTAAGGTATCTGAATGTGGAAGAAGGATGGTCTCCATCCTCACACGAGGATACTTAAACAGATTTTCATTTAGAAAATGAATGACTAAGGTACAGAGGAATTACCTGGCTTGCCAGAACCACAAAAAGAGAAGAAATACCTGGCATTTCAACGTGTGTCTCTTGGATGGTAGTCTAGCACCAGAGTCCCGACATCTGTTTTCCTTTCTGTGTCTTCATCCAGGCAAAAGGTGATATCTGGCACTGGAAATATTTTGTGTCAACTCATTATGGAGTAATAGTATACTCAGCATTTCCCTCAAGGTTAAACCATCATACCTAGACCTCTGGTGCAGTAAGAAAGCTATAGAAGGAATGCAGCATTTTGAGAGTAAACTCATTCACTTTGATCACCACAGAAGATGAAAAGTTTTTTATGATGCAGTTTAAATGTTGGATAAGATCATGACATAGCAGAGTCAGTGTCTTGTTCTAATGAAAGCTTCCTTCTTCAGCTTGAGCAAGTAATTCATTGTATTTTTCACATCTCCTACACTGAGCAATCTGTTAGCCATCTTGGCCAGGATAGTAAGTGATACCTCACATTCCTTTCTTTCCAATGACTTTTCACACTGAAAATAAACAACCCATCTTCTTTTCTCCAAATGCTGAAATATTTAGGATCTTAATAGCTCTGTATAATGACTTAGACAGTTGGAGAGATGGCACATGCTTCCCACTGACATCAAATCTATTGCAGTCTGTCTGGAGGAAAAATAAAACCCTCTTCTTCTTTTTTTTTTTTTTTTTTTTTAATTAGATTCCAAAAATTCTTGGTAGCACTTTTAGTCTCTCCAGATTATCTGCTAGTCTTTGAGTTTAAAATCTCCCATTGTTCTCCAGTACTGCCAAGACCTGAGCTGGTTTTATTAGAACAAACAAGTTAGAAGTCTTTTATTCCAGAATAAATCCACAGAATTTAGACTGGAAGGTAAAAGAAAGAAAAAAAATTCTTAAGCAATGCACAAGGGATTCTCCCTCATTTCCCCTCCTGTAATAATATATGAGATTATATGTGGCACTTCTAGTATCCTCCACGACACAGTTGTAGTACATTATAAGGGAAAAAGGTAATAGATCACAGACCACAGACCATAGATCATAGATAAAAGATAATAGATATGGGTTTACTTTTCCTTTGTAGGATACCTTTTCTACTATTATATGCTGATAACTACTCTCTACTGGAGAGTTAAAATATGTTTAAAATAGGGCAGGATTTCTGCTTCTTTATAGCCTGACTGTGTGAAATTCCAGACAGGTCTAGCTTCCAGGGCCTTTGAATTTTCATGCAATTTTCATTTCCATTCATGATTTTCTACTAGGAAAGGGGTTTGAAATGTGAATTTCTCCCTGAAACTGTTTTATCTTTTCATCTTTCTTTATTGATTAATTTCTCTTAAAAATGTGAAGCCATTACACAAACACTGACAGCCTGGAATATCCTGAGTATGCTCAGGATGTGTTAATGTGCAACATGCATTTAAATTATCTTTTTATGGATATCAGGTGCTCTTTTCAAAGTTATTAACAACAAAAGAGTATGGAAAATGTTACTGGGAAAAATGTCTTTTGTAAGTACATTTATTGTTCTGCAAATATATGAGTGGTATATATAAATGCATATGACAAAGGAGGCTCTATCTTTCTGTGAGTTAATTTAGGTCCTCTCAAAATTGTACTATTTGCACTTTTCCTTGGCTGCAGACAGCCCAGAGTTGTGCATAGATTTATGTGAAGTAGTCTGTGGTCTGTTGCAAGAAATACTTGTAGTGATGGTTAGGTGAGGACCTGGGGGTGAAAGAGCATAAAGAAGGTTTTGTTAAGTGATATAAATTTCTGCTTCACCGCTCATGTTGGCCTTGTTTATATGAACTCTAGGTGCTTTAGAACAGTGGTTTTTAATTTTTTTCCCCTGTATAGTCTGGTCTGTTTAATACCATGTTCAGAAGAGTAAAATCATATTGCTCATCACTGTTTTTTTTAATGTGCCCCAAAGAAAAGGTCTCTATTGAATAATAATCTTGTCTGTAACTCCCTATTCTGTTTCATGGAAATGGAATACCATATAAATTCCTTTGAGGAACACAGGCTACAGATTGTGTTGTAGCTATATGGAGCCTTTTGGCATTCAAGACACAACTTACTCTGCTATAATAAGTGTATGTATATGCAATGAGATTATTCTCCTTTGGCTTCAGTTCTTGTTTTTTTTATTTCAAGATAGTGAAGCACAATAATTTATAGTATTTAACATGCAAAGTTTTTTTCTGGTTTTACATTTTCAGTTTAAAAAAGGGAATTTCCATTTATACTCATGTTGAGAATATATATACTGAGGACAGCAAAACAAGTTAAAGGCTATTTTACTAAGTGTGGAAATTTAAAATATAAGTGTTTAAAAATTAGATATTAGATTTTTATCTACTGAATAAAGGATTCGTGTGGTCTCATGTTCGGATACATCAGAGAGCATATGCCTTTCTGTGGAAACACCTGGTGCTGGAGATTTCAGAGACAAAATACAAGGCCAGTGGGTTTTTGGTCTCTTATTCTTCCCCCTTTCAGCCAATAGCAAGAGTCTATATATAAATGTGAATTTTTTTTACTTGTGTATATATTTAAACACGGATCTATGTATCTATCTGTTTATCTCTATCTCCACACATTTACATAGACATGCATTTGAGTAGGGATGGGTGTATATGTGTGAGTAGTCATCTGTGATATATAAAAAAATGCAACTAATCAGAGTGAACCAACTCTTTAAGCAAAGACTGAAGAATGGTAACCATTTAAGTGAGACATTTGAGATGACCCTTGGTTAAAAAAAGGGGGTTTAACAGCACCCTGACTGCTCACAGTGCTGGACACTGCGATCAGTGCATCCAAGTTCAACCCAAAGTCTTTGCCAGACTCAGTGGTGGCTTCTCCACCTGCTTTCACAACATCTACCCATTTTCCTTCCACCATGTGTGCACAGGAATAATTCTGGATAGACCTAATTTGCATGAGAAGGGGAAGGAATGGTGCCTTTTGTTCTGCTGCTGGAAGGAGTCTAGTCCTTCTCCCTGCCCTCATCTTTTGGTCACTGATAATGGTTATTTTCTGCTTCATACTGGAGTCAAGCAATGATATTTACCTGTTTCACTGTTTTCTGAAATAGACCAAGAAGACAACAAAACAACCCACCAGTTACTGCAGGCAGCCAGGAAGAAGGAAACATGAGAGCCATGTTTATCCCGGTGGGCCATTTATGATCCCCAGAAACATTATAAATGTGTGTAATAATAGCAATAGCATTTTTTTAACTTGACATGTTAAAATGACAGCTATTTATAAATTTGTCAATAACATGGAATCCCTAAGAATATGTGAGTGGTTTTCAGAGAGTAAATGAACTGTATTCTGAAGTGGCCACCTCTGTTTTCCACATGAATATTTTAAGATTCTAAAATCCATCCATATCATGATTAAATAGGTGAACCAAATGTCAGCATTTGCCTAAAAATATCTGTAGATGGTACATTTCCTTTTAAAAAGTCCAACAAAATAATTTTTATTGATTTTTAAGCTAACTGCTCCCAAAGTACCACACAACATTAAAAGAGATGGGTAACTTTGTGCTGGATTTAGGATAAGATGGAATCTCTGAGTGACAAGTTAAAGGGAGGAAATAAAATCTTCTGAAGAGCACTTTACTGTATACAATACACAATTTTCCCTTACTTGTGACGTCTGCAGTAAGCTCTCTGACAGAACTGGAATTGCCTCTGGAATTAAGTTATTCAACATCTGAGATAACTGCTTCAGCCACTGGGCTTTGGGGGCAGCACCTTTCCCTATCTATCAATTGCTGTATTTCTGTCTCTCTCAGGAAACGAGTATTTAATTATACATATAGTCTGGAACAGCTCTAACAGAGGGAAAGAGAGTTCTCCTGGAGCTAAGAAACCTCTCCCAGTGAAATTTAAGCAGAGCCTGATGTATTCCTTTGTGAAATGATGCTTATGAAGAATCAGCACTTTCATTGCATCTTCTGTTGTAACTTGATGAACTATAGGTATTATATAAAACCTCTTAGTTCTGTCCTGGGAGTTGAAAATGGATTTTTAAGGAAATACCAGAAAATGATGACAATTATACCCCAATGAAAACAAAATAAGTAGGGATTCTCCTGTGAAACTGTAACAGTTGTGTAATTTCACCAAGAAGGCTTAAAAAGTCATATTTAGTACTTCCTCCTGAGACTGCTTTCCTAAATTTGCTGATGCTTCTTCCTTCCACAGATGTCCTTTCATACTGCACAGGTCACACAGGAGCTGCTCAGTACACCCCAATCCCTGTCTCTGCACAGCCCTCTGGAGTCTGGTGTTTTGCAGGCTTCTTCATGGAGATGTTCGGAATGGTGCATTGATCATGAATGACTCACTGGAGTTGTTACTACATGACACTTAGCTACCAAATTTCATTTGTAAAAGATTTCTGGATTCAAATCCCAAAGGACTTATCACCAATTTCCCCTAGTTAAAAAAAGGATATGGGTGTGATAGTTTAGAATAAGTAAGAGACTAACCAGGGTACAATATAATTTTCTTACATTAACATAAAGCTAAGTTTACAAGACTGGGATAGACAAGTCTTTGAAATGTAACAGTTTATGTGCAATTGCTGCATCGATTTGACAGGCTATGAATCAGCAAAGAATTTATGTCCCAGCACTGAGACATCAAAGCAAGTCTTTATTTAGAAATGGTATGCAGGAGGCTAAATATTTGTGCATATAAAGCCAACAAAAAAAAAAAAAGAAAAAGAAAAAGAAAAAAAGCAGCAGTGTTTTCTTACTATTTTCTTTCAGGGATTAAACTCCTCAGGAGTATTGGAGACTTTTAATAAAAAAGGACCCAGCTGTTTGCATGCACTAACTCATTTCCTTTGCTGAATTGTAAGACCTTTCAATATAGAACTATTCTAGGAAAATGCAAGGCCCGCTCAATATAATAACAATTTCAATTATTTTGAAATATATTCAATTTTTTTTTCTTGAGATGCCTATTGTGATATATCAGTATGTAGCTGTCATTAGCGTCCCAGCTGCTCTTTCTGACAGATCTAATGTTTGGCAGCTTAAGAATACATAATGCTTGACTGAAATAAATGCTCTGCCTGGGGTGGCCTTTATTACCAATGTCAGTAGATACCAAAATTTATTGTTCATGTGATGTTCTGACTAAGAAATAATGGTGAAACTCATGGTTGAAGCAAATTATACTTTGTTCGTAGTAAGAGCTGACATTTCCTTTTGTTTCTCTTTTTAAAGTAAAGGCACTGACATCTGTAAACAAAAAAAAAAGAAAGATGAAAAATCTAAATAATCTCAAATTTCCTGTATTCCCTGACATGCCTGCTTTCTCTTCCTAGCAAAGTGGTTGTTCAGTTTGTGTTACCTATACAGAACAGCATACCAATGAACTGTTATTTTTATATGATAGAAAAGATTAAAATGTGAGAATGAATCATTGCCTTTAAACGAAAAGTCTGATGCTACTGAATTATCTGCTAAAGACTTGCCATCTGAATGGAGTAAAACCCCAGAGAATGGCATACAAAGTTACATTCTGCTTCTCTGGCAATTGGAATATTAACAGTAATGCTCTTGATTCATTGAGCAATGCCAAACTGGATCAGCTAATGCTGCTAGCAAATCTTTCTTAGAAAGTGGAACTAAAGAAAGCCTACAGATTTAATCTGGGAAGAAGTAAAAAGCACTTTACTCCTGCTATTGACTATTGTGAACTGGCACAAGAAAAAAAATACTGCTCTGAATACATATTCATTGCAGAGAGAGGAAGCTTGATTCAGTCTCATATCTCCAACTACACATAGCAAACTCTGAGGCCAGAGCACAAAGTGTGCATTAAAATTACGAAGAGGAGAGAGGTTGTGACTCAAGCCCCTGAACAGCTGAAGGAGTACCAGATCAAGCAGTGGCAAAGACATTTCAGCCTGCCATGGTAATACATTCTGGGTCACCTGAAAGATGTAAAGGACAACAGTATGTAAGGAAAAGTCTGACTCAGAGCTGCTGTCTGGCCAAGCATGCTGGAAGAGAGAAAGGACAGATTGCTGGCAATGTGAGGAATAGCCATTCTCTCTAACTAAAAATGTCTCTTGCTCAAAAATTAATGCCAAAGTCTTTCTTTTCTCTTGTGTGTTCCCTTCCTTTCCCAAATAGTGTGAGTCTGACCAGTTGTCCAGCAATTGCTGTACTTCCCAGGAAGTTACACTGACTGACAGCACTGGGGGTCAACCTTACCATCAGCTTGAGGAGGGGTTCATGGCTCATGTGACGGGAGCTGCTGTGAGAGGACAGGAGTTGTTATGGTCTGGGATATCACAGGGCAAAAACTGGCAAGTCTTCTGGAAAATCTTGCCTTTCACAATGTCCATTTTATGATGAGACGTATCTGACACTCCAGGCAAAAAATATTCCCATGGGTGAAGTTGACAAACAGTCTTCTGCATGTACTTAGGAGTGAAATAATCTTCCCAGCAGCCTTTTCTCCTCCTGTCTTTGATGCACTTATTTACAAGAGCTGTTTTTGACAGGGACTGGGAAAGCAGTGGTGATGGTGGTGACCACAGCCCTGGCAGCGATGTCCTGCTCTAGGTGGGGGCCACAGTCCACCTGGAGTACTTATTTTATAGAATCCTATGGGAAATCCTGGGTCACTAAAGGTGGATTTCAGAAGTAGGGGTGGCACAACATCTCCTGAGGCCAGACTTTATGTTCACTTGCAAAAAATGGGTACCTATAACACTTAGTTCAGGTACCTGATCACTGAGTGGAAGGAGTGCATTTGCAGAAAAGTCTATAGAGTATTTTCATTCTTCATCTCTGCTCAGCTTCTCACCTCTTTACTGCCCAAAGCTGGGATTCATTTCCCCCAACTTTTTCACTCATCCAGAAGTGAAGAATAGCCTCAGGCAACGGCTGGGCTCCTGCTGGAGCAGGAGGGGATGCTAAGGGAAGGGAGACAAGAAAAGAGAGGTGGGGGTATCTTTATGTGAGGTTTGGGTGACATTTTAGTAGTGAAAGGTAAACATATGCAGATATTGTTCCCAAGAATGTCAAGGGAGTGGAAGGATTAAAAAAAGGTTTTTTTCAGATGCAAGGTTCACTTTTTTTTTATGATGCAGCACATTGGACCTTTCAGGGGCAAAAGGCAACGCCCCTCCTCCTGCAAGTTTTTTGTATCTTCTTGCTCTCCTCCTCCACTCTCTCTGGCCCAAGGAGGCCTTGTGCATGTCTGCAAACATGTTATCTCTCTGCATGCCAATGAGCAAGGCTGAGATCTTTTGCTATGTGGGAGCTGGGGGGGGAAAAGCACTGAAACTGCCTTTCAGAAAGAGCCACCACCTGGGCAGAAAGCCTTCCTCGTGAAAGGAGTTCTAACTTTCCGTTACAAATTCTTCTGAAAATGTATCTATTCCTACAGTAGGCAGTGTGAATATCCATCTGACATCGAAGTCATTGATGTGTGAACTGCTCCGCAGCATAAGCAGCTGCCTAACTGAGATACCTAACTTTTAGATGGCAAAACTTACCTATGACAAATCCCTCACTGCATGTGTGTACGTGCTCCAGTGCACGGATATGGGAAAGATTTGCTTCCCTGTAGCCTCTCACTCACAAATTTGAAACTACTGGCACTTTTGTGTAGGCCTCAAAGCAACAAATGACTCTTATACTCAGAATGCTTTGGAAATTGCCTGAGCAGTGACCGATAGATCAGTGCGTTGCTTTGCTGATACTTCCCCACCTGGTTTTAAATCAGCAGAAATATAAAAGGCTTCAATCTGTGTTTTTTATTTTCCCTTATTGCAAAGACTTAGAAGATTTCATGATCTTTTGATGGGCTTGGGAAGCAGTTATTAGTCTTCTCCTTCCTCTCATACTAGGCAGCAAACTGTTTAATGTTAAATCTTCCTGTGAGCTGCAAAGGGTTGCAAATTAACACACTGTAGAAAGCAATGAGGGAAGTGATGGGCATTGTACATGTCCCATATAAGTACCAGTTCAGCATATATGTTTTCACAGTAATCTCATTAAAATACTGTAAATCAATAAACAGAAACAGTAAAACCATAAATGCCCAAACAGTGTGTGATTAAATTGAGTGAATCAAAATCCCAGATGCTATTTTGGTCCTGTGCCGTGCTGAGATTTTGTTATTGTTACTGGTGCCACAACATCTGCAAGGATAATTTTTGCATTCATTATATTTACTGTGTTGCTGAGAGAATTAGAAGCCCCTGAAGTACATCCTAAAAGCCTTTATTGCGCTATAAAAGACTCTGTCACTTTAAACTCCATTAGCTGAGCACTTCAGGTTCGTAATGAGATTCTTTGGAAAAGACCAAGACAACAGAATGACAAGGTCTTATCCCAGCTCCTCGCATGGAGTGTGACATGTCAAGCACTGACACAAGAGGAAACAATGGATGCAAAAAGGCTCAGCAAATTCATGGCCTTGGAATGGCCCCATGGATTTGACAGGACTTCTGTTTATCACTTTGTTTAGAACCATGCCATAAGTCTGCCTCCAGTTCTGGGCTGACAGTCAGGATATGTGATTCTGCAGGAGAACCTGAGGATATGTGACTAATTTCTCTCTGTTTTTGCTGTTGCTGTTTTTCACACCAAATATATTTCATATATCTATATGCAATGGAGATCTCAGCAGCATGGGGAGGACTTCTCAGTGGCCTGGGAAGTTTTGGTGCGGGTGGTATAACCACCAAAAGCCTCTTGTGTTTTTTGTTATTCTTTTCCTCTATTTTTTTCTAACTTTTAATTCCTACTGGTTTTCCAAAAGGGAAAGAAAAAAGTAAATTGGGTCAACAAGCAAAAAGATCAATACAAACATCTGTCCATTGCATGGTTTTCTGTAGTTTTGGGCATCAGAGCTGTGAAATGATCCATTCATTAATTTTAAGAGGCACCTTGACATGGCTAAACACATTCCTTGCTTTGACTGTTACAGAAAGGCAGGCAGCTCTGCAGGGTGATGTGGCCTTTCATAAAGAAGCTCTTGAAGATGGTGAGATTCACCCCCTCAGGTGCCTTTTGCTATCAATTCTAGTGGCCATGGAAACCCCTAGCACAACTCTAGATAATGACTTTGCACTTTGAGGTCACTGAAATGGGATAAAATGAACTCAATCCTTTCTCTATTAATCATTCTCTTTCTCACATGATTTTATACCATGGACCAAGGCAGTAGTATAGGACCATTTTTCAGAGACATAATAAGTAACAGAGAGTTGATAATTTTAGAAGGCTGGTGCTTATTTACAAGAACAGTATAAACTGGTTTGTAGACTTATTTTTGCCATTGCAAGGACAAAAATTGAAGGAACCTGTTTAATACTGAGAAAGATCCCATGTGCCCTTTTCTACCAAAACGTGAACCAAAAAATGCCCAAACAATCCCAAACCCAAACCCTACTTTTCCCTTCTGTATCAGAGCAAAAATCTAATCCCAATTTCCACTGAGTTCTGCTAAGGCAAGTTGCGACGGTTGATGGGATGGGGAAGGGGGAACTCCATTCCAGAGGTTCTCAGCCCCAGGGGATCTGGAGGGGATAG
>JAWWES010000001.1:37449588-37487705 GCA_035583135.1 Lophotriccus pileatus
CTTAGGGGGAGGAGCTTTTGGGTCTTCCCCGTGGTTTATTCTCAGCAAAACACTTGTGTCTCACTCAAACTGAGACAATAAACATGTTCATTATTCCTGTCACTGGGCATGACTGAGAAAGATCTGGCTCTATCCTCTTTGCTCCCCGTGATCAGATATTTGTATATATTGATTAAATTCCCCTAAGCCTTCTCTCTTCCATGCTGAACAGTCCTAGTTCTCTCATCCTCTCCTTGTATGATAGATATTCTGCTCCCTTAATTACCTTTGGGGTCCTTTGCTGGAGTTGCTCCAGTATGTTTCTGTCTTTCATGCTGAAGGGAGCCCAGCACTGAACACAGCACTCCAGAAATATCTTACCAGGGATAAGTAGAGGCAGAAGATCACCTCCCTTAACCAGTTGGAGATGCTCTGTCTAATGCAGCCCACGATGCTCCTAGCAGACAGCAAAATCCAGGTCTCATGTGAACTGTATGTGCATCTCAGGTCCAAGAGGCCAGTTTTGTTCCTTTCTACCACTTGCCACATGAGAAGTTTATCAGATTTTATTATCTTACTTTGTTTCTGATATCAATACTTGTCTTGGCCGCATGACAGATTAGTTTCATCAAATGCGGAAGAGAGTTTCTCATGGCACATGCTTTGAAGCACTCACTGCAGAGAGGTGTTCAAATTCTCCCAGGTCAGCCTAGAGCCTGATTATTTTCCTTCTTTTCATGTATTTGGACTATTAGGTTTTTTTCCTTTTTCAAAACCAAAGAGTTGCTGCCACTATCATTTTTGTAAGTAGGTGGTCCTGCATTGCTAAGAGTTCATTTTTACAAAGGTCAAAGCAACTGAATACTGAAAAGACATTTGATGCCTTGAAAATTCTAACTTGTTTCTTCAAAGTCAGTGAAGGGAGATAGATACTTAACTTGGATAGATTGGATTTTCTTTTTGAAATCTTCAGAGCTATTGACTTCTCATTGTCATTATGTGTCACTTTGGATGTCCACATGTGGATTGAACAGGTTGAAATATTTGAAATGGAGGCAAAGCCAAATATAGATTTCCAGGTACCCTGAAAGTTTGCAGCAGCCAGTTGAAAGTGTGGTTCCAGAACGGCCTGTTTATTATTTAGATGGCAGCTTTGGCCAAGGCTTCTGAGTTGTTAGTGTGATATTAGTTTGGGGGAATAAGTGGTTAGAAATATGAAATGATGACCAATGGCACTTGGTTCTAGTATCACTTATTTGCTAAAGTCATAGAATCACAGAAGTTGGAAGGGACCCACAGGGGTCATTGAGTCCAAACTCTGGCCCTGGACAGGACCATCCCAAGAGTCACGCCGTGTACCTCAGAGTATCATCCAAAAACTTCTTGAACTCTGACAGGCTTGCTGTTGTGACTACATCCCTGAGTTAGCCTGTTCCAGTGCCCAATCACCCTCTGAGTGAAGAACCTTTCATAATATCCAACCTAGACCTCCCCTGACACAACTTCGGGCCATTCCCTTGGGTCCTATCACTGGTCACCACAGAGAAAAGGTCTGCCCCTCCTCTTCCTCTTATGAGGAAGTCAATCCACTCTGTATTTTAAGGAAAGATATTTTTCGAGTTATTGAAAGGAAACATTGGTATTCTTGTCTTCTGAAAAGACTAGAGAAGGAAAAGAAAAAAAACCCAGCAATCCATTCTTTTTTTTTTTTTTTTTATTTGTTATTGCCAAACTGAAATTCAGATGCCTGGCTGGTTCTCAGAGATGGAGGATGTGATCTCTCCTCAGACTTCCTTGTCCTACACTGCCTTAGAGTCTCTTGTTTTCCATTTAGGTTTGCCATCAAAGGAGGCAGACCTACCTCTCAGGAAAGTGAAGGCAGTTTGCTGGCTGCTTCCTATGGTCCATTCAGGTTGTGAAATGCAGTTTTGTATTAATCCCAACAGAGACCTTCTAGTGACCTTCTGTCACTTTGGGCTTAAAGTCTCAACTCTGGATCAAATTGGTACTGACAGGGCAAACTCTTCTGGGCTATATAGGTGTTATCAAATTCTTTCAAAATCAGCCCATGTGAACATAGGTCTCTCTGCATGCATGTGAATAAATATGAGAAGAAAGATGCTTTTATAAGAGAAAAAGCAGAAAAATGCACTTTCAGTCCTATACTTATGCAAATTAATATCATACTGTAACTTACTTTTCTTGTCAGTTTGGCAGGATATATTTTTTCACCAATTTTATTCCTATGCTGAATCATTTCTCTAGTGCTTATAAATGACAACTCTCTATGCTGGCTTTTCTTCAGACATTGTATATAGTATTTGCCTTGTCATTAATAGTACTACCTGTCTCCCCTTCTTTCTTAATGACATTCATTTTCCAGAATAGACTGAATGAGCAAGTTCCAAAAAAGAGAAAAAGGAATAGCAGACGTGAAACAGCAGATAGTTTTTTTTTTTTCTAAGGAATATTTCCCAATCAGCAAAGCTTACAGTAGCAGAGGTACTGAGGTGATTATTCTATTAGGGCCCTCAGAATAAACTGATCAGGCCTAAATATCACCTGAGGGGCTTTATTCTGTAATCCCATACTGACTAGGATGTGTGGCAGTTCTGGAGCCAGATGATGGGAGGGTATAGAGGTGGAACTTCAGTTTAATTTAGACTGGACAAAATCAAGCCCTGAATATCACAATGGTGCATTGCAACACTACAATAAAACAGAAAACAGTACCTTGACCTTGTTAGAGGAAATCCTGACTTTAATTCCTGATTAAATCTTTAGCTATTGAAGTTGAAACCTTGGTTTCAGAATTGATCTCTGTTCAGATGTGAATTCAGAGCAAACAATACAACTTTCTCTAAATCTTGACACTTTAAAGGCAGGAAAAGGATAAGTCCCAAATATTTCCCCATGACAATTTGTAGTCCTACAGATTTGCAGTGGAAGTACACAAAAGTCAGTTCATGCCTTCATTCAAAGTCACAGGAACCTCTGCTCCTAGAGATGCTTCCAGAAATCTAGCAATCTCCAAGGTGACCACTCCAAAACAGCTGCTCTCACACTGGGTGGGCATTTGTGTTAGAAGTGTTGAGGTTAATTGGATGTGTCAACCTTTAAAATAAAAGATACGTGTTATATTTTGATAAACTTTCCACTTTTTTGTCTTTTTTTTTTTTTCTTTTTTTGAGAAGAAATACACTTTTCCATATTTGAGGTAAATTACATGTTGTCACAATCTGGCAGCTTTCCTTTACATGCTGCTTGTTTAGGGCTGATATGCCATGGCTTCTCCTTTTCAAAGTCTTATTTTTCCCAGTGTTTGACTTTCACTTGAAATTATGTTTGATTTGTACATGCTCCAATATGAATTAAAATTCCACTGTCACTACCTGTCTGAACCTGACTCAGAATTGAGGCTTGTTGCACATTCAGATAAAATACCTGGTACCTAAATAATAAATTGCTAAGTATTTCACTCCATGAGTGTCAATAGAATTTGATTCAGGATTAAGACCATTTTTGACTGTAGTTCTGAATATTTAATGTGTAAAACAAGACTATGCTTTTTGTGAAATTCGGAGTTAAGGTGGCAAATCTTTTTGATCATTCAATGTTGCATTCATTGGAATGACATATTAATAGAAGGGTCTTGTGGGAAAGGTAACATTTTTATGCATTTCCTTGAGTAATGAAATGATCCAGTTACATATCTAGAGGGAATAAATTGAAATTAGTTGAATAACAGAAAAAAATTTGCCTTGTAGTTAGGTCTTTGATATTGGCCTCAAGCAGGCAAGTTTAAATCCCTGCCATGTTAAAAATGTGAACTGATAATTTAGTCTCTACTTGTCTCAGCTGTTTTGTGAAATGTCATGTGAAACCCTATTATCCCTTCTCCCAATTAAAAAAACCTACTTGGAATTAAATTTTGGTTTAGATTTAGTCAATTTCCTTTTTAGTTGTGGAAGGGGAAGAGAGCATTGGAATTTTTCTGCTAGAAGTTATGTTTGTGAAAATGCCTTTCCTGAGGGGTCATGTTCTCAATTGCTAAAGCAAAGCACATGAGGTTTATTTTTCTTCCACTGAAAGCTTGTCATGTAGCTGATCTGGCTAGCACTTACATAATTCATATTGGGTACTCAACTCTGTATCATTTTCTGCAAAGTGCAAATATTGTAGTGATTCTAAGATAGTAATTTGTCTTTAATGTAATTTGGCTTGATTTTTAGTTGTTTTGAAGATTAAGGCAAATGTCTTTGACATTGGAAGCAAATGAGGAGTGGCTTGTCCTGGAGAGGAACCTGGTTTGTTACTGGCCACAGACAGGATGGACAGCCACATCCACAAATGTAATCCTGTTCATTTGGTCCCTAGTATACTGAATTACAGTCTAACTTCCACAAATACATTAATGCAGGAAAGAATAGACTACAGAAAAGGATATGTTAATAAGAGCATTTTTTACTGCTCTACTAGGGGAGACCAGATCCAATTTCAGTAATGTTTTAAAAAGTTGGTAACTTGATGAACAATTTATTGGCTCATATTTCTGTTAAGACAGACTTAAAAAGCATTTTAGCTTTCTAAAAAGTTGGTCTTCCATTGCGACATCTCTTACCTTCCTTTCAGCTTACCCCTCCTAAATTTTCTAGCCTATTAGTCCTGACAAGTGGTGCCATCTTCTGGGAAAACCACCCTACATGAGAATCACTTTGCCCTCAAACACATCCCTGCTTCACTAGCTTGCTTGCAACATTTTTATTACATTTTGCTTTAAAGTTTGAGGTTTATTTTTTGACATCTTATTCATACTACATTCTACAGCAATGTATAGGGACAAGTTTTTTTAAAATAAATCATGGTGCTATGCAAAATATTCTGCCAGTATTATAAGTCAAATAGTTTTTTAGATAGATGGATTAAGACCCCCACTGTTCCAGTGTCACTGAGTGGTTATTGTATGCTCCGAATACACATTTTGATGTACACTGCTTATATCTTTGTCTCTGTCTCGCTGTACAGAAAAAAAGTCTACCGTGGAGAAAAAAAATACATCTACAAGCAAGAACAGAAGAAATTCTTGTAATGCCTAAGCCTTGGATGAAGAAAGAACATTTGCTTAACAAAATAAAAGTCCTCTGTAAGAAAGGATGGGGCAGATTTACTGCAAATAGATAGCATAAAGGATCACTAGGATCAGTGTACCCTCCTCAGCTTTCTGCTATTTTTAATGGTTTACCTAATACTATTTAGAGTTGAATTTTCAGGTGTGGATATGATACTAATGCAAGAAATACAGCAAATAATGAAGAACAATGAAGCTCAACGTAGAGGGTTTAAATAATTTAAATGATTTTTCTCAGAGACGATGTAAAATAGCAAAGAATCCAATGAGGCAGCAAACAGAATGTCACTGCAGCATGGTACTAGGAGTTTGTAATAAATTTGGGGTGTTATTATGGAGATACTCCCCATGGCCTTCAACCAACTGTGCTTCTATATTGGAGAAGGCAAACTGAATTGCCAGGAGTACATTATAAATCAGAAAAGATAGCATTATTGTAGATAACATAGTTAGACTGCACCTAGAGCACTATAAACAACACTGAACATCACACCTAAGAAAAGACCTAAGTGCCCATGGAGGTGCAATAGGGAGCAGACAGATTTGGTCTCAAAGGCATTTGGCTCAGGAACCAGCCTGTGTTTTTAGTGACTGAGATAAGATTTTGTGCTGATATAGCAGAGGTTCTCTAACCTGTGAAAGGGTTTAATGGAAGAGGCTCAGGCAAGTGTGCCAAGCATACATCAGCTAAACAGAGGTTGCTCAAAGCCTTTTGGGGATTTGGGCAAGCATCCAATCGGTTACTTCTGCCCATCATTAGAGCTCCATTTTCAGAGCATCCAGCAGGTTAATTTCGTCCATCTTTAGAGCTACTTCAGGAACTGCCTGCAGCAGATAGATGCTCACAGTCACTGAACTTTGAAATAGGGAATTCACTCCAATAGCCAATGTCTGCCAGAGGAGCTTGGATTGTGTGGTTCCTTGAGGTTGTGATAATCTACCAGCCTCTCCTGAGCAGGAACTTCTCAGTGACATCTAATCTATTGGATAGCAATAGCAACCAGACTGGCCTATCTACCAGAGGGCCTTTGAAACTGACAAGGGCAGATCAGTGGTCTATACTCCTAGGAAAAAAATGAAAGGCTATAGGTATCATGGAGATGGTTCATGCTTGTCTATGTTGTTTTCCACCTACTCCGTGGCATAACACTGATATCAGACAGAAAGACTGTCTCAAGATCTTTCCTGGAGCTGGATATATTAGACTTATCCATCACATGGGCAGGTAAGGTGAATAAACACCATGAAGTTCAGCCAGGACTCTTGACAAGAAAACCATAAATGTGATATCAAACCTTGGAGACATCAGTGTGCCCAGGACCATGCAAGACCAAAAAAAGGTAACTTACTATTTATTTTCAATAGAATTGTGCAGGGAGGAGTTCATCAGGAGTTATTCTATGTAGGAATAATAAAACCGTGAAATGTAAATATCAGAGTTCATCTCAGCCTTCTTGGATTTTCAGTTGAGTAGCAGAAATATGCGGAGTTGCAAGGACAGCAATGCTCTTGAAGAACCTTGCCATGATCAGTGACATAAACTTTGAAGAGGGGCTTAATGTCCCAAATCTTGTCAGAACCTGAGATCTGAGATATTTCTGACCAACACCACTCCCAGAATATGTAGCCTTACCATGTATAGTGGATAATTGTCTTATTCAAATTATTTATAGTTAGTTATAGAAAAAGAGATCATCTTAATTCAAATTTGAACCATAAATCCAATTGCTGTTGCGAATTTCTGCTCACCATTATCATCAGCTGTGTCCGACTCAAGTAAGCATTTGAATTTATTACCTACACCCTTCCTCATTCCCTGTACTTTGTACATCTCAAATACACAGGGAGCTGCACCTTGGCTACCAAAGGTAACCAGTAACCAGGATGCATTGCCTGCACATTGCAGAAGGAGCCTGTCATGTGAGGCATTTGCACATCATGGCTGCCTGTGATTGCAAAGAGATGAACCTGATGATCCTTTCAGTTCTGTGTACCATGTGTTCACCTTCTCCTCCAGGATTACTGCCTGAGGAACTGTACAACAGCTTGCAAAGTGATGGTGCTGAAAGCTCTTATTTGGAATAGGAGTGTGAGGAAAAGGAAAATTCAGTATGGAGAAAAGTGTTCTCACTGTGTTATGTGAAGGTTGCAGTGATGGTGGTTCTCAATAAGCCCATGGTAATGATGGATATGTATATGGAGCTCTTGCTATCCAGCAGCAATTTAAAATAGTGGGTTTGAAAGTATCAAATTAAGACAGTAAAAGTATTGTTTTCTGAATCTTTGCTAGTTTTCATCACTGACACAGCTTAGAATGATGGCCTCTGCTGTTCTGATGGCATATAAAAACTCTTTGGTGAGAGATGACTTAGTGCATGCACTGTCATTTAGGCTGTGGAGGTTCTTGATCCTTGGTATATCTGCTGCTTAACGGATTTACATCTCAGAGCTATGGAAGAAATTACTATGCAGTAGAGAAACATGTAGGAGTTGGCAGCAGTCTAAAGCATAGGTTAATTCACGCTGTGAGGCACTCTGTGTAGAAAGAGTCTGCTGCTGGTGACTGAGATAGCTTATTTAAAGCTTCTCTGTGCTAGCTTTGCAGTGTTTTGCTGGAGAAGACATCCCTTTTGGGCTAAGCTCTGACTGACACAGTGCAAGAGAGCAAAAGTTTGGACTTCCCTCTCAGCTCTTGAGTGAGAGCAAATATAGATTAAAAGTTTATATTCTTAGATGGCTCCTCAGCAGAATCTCAGGATCTCCAAGGAAAATGAAAATAAAATGGGGCAGGAAATATGGGAACTGGATCTGTGGCTCTCAGTCCTTCCCTTGGTGTTGGATTGGTGGTACAGGCAGCATGTCATGCCCCTCCACTCTGGGATCACAAATGTCTCTGCACTCTTTGTTATGATTCTGAGTGCCAGGCACATTTGGTGCTTTCACCATAGATCTTTTTCTGCAGCATGCTAAATGTAACCGATGTCAGAAAAAATACTGTTCCAAAAGTTAAAGTGTCAGGTCCTCTGGATACATGACCCTAAGTGCTTTTTTACAGGAAGGAAAGCTTTAGCTCTCTGGCTGAAAGACTGGAGTAGCAATTTTGCGCCTGATTTTAGTAAAAAAGTCAAGCCCTGAAAATAATAATAATTTTAAAAATCCAGCAAAGAAATGCATGTAGAGTGAAGAGCTTGATCAACACAAAGCTTGGAATCCTATATTTCTGCGCGATAGAAATTTACTAAAAGTAATTCAAGATCTGTGTTTTTATTAAATATAAAAAAAGCAACATCATAACACATGCGAGTAAATGTTTAATAAATATCATAAAAATGAATTACATAAATCTGTACACAATAGAATTGCTTGATAAGTAATTTGGAACCTTATACATAAAAGTCCTATTATAATAAAAGATACACGTATTTTAAAACCATCAAGCAAAGGTTAGATAACTTATAAGGTCATTGGTGTTTTTGTTCTGTTAAAGACTGCTAAACAATTATTTCTTCTAAAAAATTATTATCATGCTTTGATCAAAGTGTCATCACTGATCTCTGCAACAACGGAAGAAGTTTTCAGGTTTATAAGAACCACATTTTCATCCAACATTAGAGTTCTTATTTGATCTTCTGTGGTCAGAAAATTCGGTCTGGAAAATTCTGATACTTCAGTGTAATCAGACATTAATTTCTTAGGGGGTAAACAGATCTATCATTAGTTCACTGCGATACTTTTACCCTTCAAGCCAAATAACATACAGAAAGAAAAATAGATAGACAGCTATAGGCAATAACATTCTTTACATTATTACTAAGCATGGAGGAAGCATCAGATAAACCATATTAAGTTGATTTCCAGGAACAGTTTATGATAACAATAAGGTTTGTAAAGATCTCTGGATGTCTAGAAGTTTTCCAGATTATTGATCTTACTGGGATCTATTCCTGCTACCAGACTGAAGGTAGATGGAAGGAATATAAAGACTCTCTGCTAGAAATGGAATAACAGAGAACTCTTACTGATCACATTAGATTAGGTCTAAGGGCAGAAATTAACTGCGGGACACAATCTACATTGTCCAACATCAGAGTCAGTGTGACCATGGGAGATATCATCTCTCCCTGTTCCAGTAGTCTTAAATTTTGCTCATGTGATCTGAGACAATTGACAGATGGAATATAAATCTGGAAATGTACCTGTATGTAATTGCAATATACCATCTCATCCATTCACCTAGAAAAGGCAATAGGATCTTCTTGGGCCATGACAAGTTGCCACATGTGTGAAAGCTAAAAGGTAACTGCCACCTGACAGAGAACCAAAGGAAGAGAACTGGGAGGAGCAGAGCACAGTGGTGAGATGATAATGATGATGATGATGATCACTTTTTCCTGCCTCTACCTTGAAGGATATTTGCAGCTGTGTGCTAGAGGAATGTGGCCAGGCTGATCCCAACAACTACCTCCTTCCTGCAGCCCAGGGTGTGGGATTGTCCTGCAGGGATCTTCTGCACCACCTTCATGGTGAAGAGGATAGGTAAGATACTTGAATAAGCAGAGGGCTGTATGCAGTGTGGAATATAAGCTGGCTTTGAAAATCAGAATCATGGAATCATAGAATAGTCTGGGTTGAGAGGGACCTTAAAGATCATCGGAGCCCTAGTCAGTCTCTGAGCACTGAAGAATGAAGGTTATGTTATATTTCCAGGAGTTTGCTTTTATAAGAACATGAATTGTCCAGATATTTTAAATCTACCTTCTAAACTTTGAATGAATATCCACTAAATGTGATAAATGCTTGTGGAGTTATTGCTGGAATGACTTCAGTATCTGGAGTAAAATGTTTTTGGAGCTTATTAAATTGGACTGGAATAGCTGTTTAATATATTCATGAAGGTTGTATTGATTGTGAGATGCTTGTCTTAGAATCAAATGGTCATAGCTTCAAAATGCAAGATGTTTTACGTACTTTTAATATTTCATTACTCTTTACCCTGACTGCTTTGGAAATTTGAGTTTATGGATTGTTCTTTTAAGTTTAAAATTATTCAGAATTTAACTTCTTGATTTAGAATTCTTTTAACAGTATTTGCATATTATTTTGTCCAAAATGTAATATGCCAGACACTGGGGAAATGGAATGATTTTGAATCAGGATAAGGATTTTGAAATGAACAAAAAACCATACACTAAAGTGTACCCCAATGACATCAGAGTGGGGCTTGGATTGTAGCACATTTATACAAACAAACTAATTAACATCTCACAGAACTCAGCTGGTCTGTCTATAGGATTAAGGTACTTCTAAGAGTCAGTAAAGTGAATCATACAATAAAAGTTAGCTAGATATGTTCCTACATGAGTTATCACTGAATAAAGCTGAGAGTTTCTTACAATTACTCTGTGACATTCCCCAGATGCTGATCTTATTTTCTATATTTTTTCTTAAGATGCTGTAAGAATATTGCAAGAGACAATATGCTATGGACTGCACAGAATGCTAATTAATTGTCATTAATAGATTTTGCATTTGTTTGGACTGAAACTATTCCCCTTAGAGGGGAAGTATGTGGTTTTACTACTCACATTAAAGAAAGAAAGGGAGAAGAGGGCTGCTTTTGATGTGCTAACTTTAAAGAAAGAGTACCTTTATAGCAATTAGACTTCAATGACTGTACAACTCCACTCCTTTCTTATCCTGTGCTCGGGGACACTTAATGACCTGTAGGAAGAGAATCCTGGCTGGTCTATCACTCTTATTTGGGTGGTTTAACAGAAGTTTAAGGCTACATTTACAGCATCTTAGAACCCCACAATACTGATTAGATCAATGAAAAGCATGACATTAGGAACTATAATGCTAAAACTGTGTTTCTTGGATATAGTTTGTGGATCTGTTTTTACAGAAACGAAACTGGGATATAGAAAACTGATTTTTTTTTTTTTTTGCTCAAGTCAGGTGCTGAAGAATATGCCAAATGGCTACAAATGAGTCTAGGGTGCTGTTTCTTAAGTAATACTGTTTTTTTCAGCTGAAGTTGAGCTCCCTCTGTTGAAGTGTTGTGTAACCCATACCTAGATCCTAACATTTAAGAGTATTTCCATACCAGTAGTGAGAGTATCGAGGTGTTTGAGAAATGAAACATTTTTCAATTTTTTTTTTTTTTTTTTTTTTTTTTACTGTTCTACCAGTTGTATTTATCATCTTGGGCATCTCTTTCTTTCAGTTTTCCTGAATGCACTTGTTGTTCTGATCATATATGTTATTTCTGCAAGTGCCTGACAAAGCCTCAGGCACGGGAAAAACTGAAGCTGCCAAAGGCTGACTAGAGGAAACATAAATGTAATCATATCTAACTCTGTTTCAAAACTCCATTCTGAGCAGGAAAAGCAGAAGAAGAGGTCTCTGTGGTTCCAGCAGTATCAGAGAGAAGAGGTGTTTACAGGCTTGCTTTCAACATTAACCTTTATCAGAAATATTGCTGATGGAAGCCGTGGCATGGCCCCAGAACAGGGCTATGATAATTCAGAACAATTTAGCTGAAAATCCAAGCGCTTTTGAAGGATTATACAGTTGGGAATTTCAAATCTGAAAAGGTGAGGGGATTAAAACTCTGTGCTTATTTACTTTTGATTTGTGTAATATTTGCTCCTGTAGTCAGAAAAGCAAATTAATAAAAATAGTACACAGTAGGAGAAACGCTTGCACAAGGGAGAACATGTGAGCTGGATATAGGATAAAACATAACACAATTAGTTTTATACTTGTTTTGTTTTTCTGGGAATATGATTATATTAATACCAAAGATTAGATGTAATCACTGATACCTAGTGGCCTGTTCATTGACGTGTACTGGTAAGCAATGAGTACTTGTAAAGCGCAAGGTGGAGATCTGACATGACTCTCAGATCTTTGAATTTCATTTCTTGGAGAATTGAATGACTACTAGAAAATATATAGAGAGATAAATGTATATATAAATACAAAACCACACACTCTTTGTTTTTATCTCAGAGAAAGAGATAATGACTGAGGAGAAATATCATGTGGGAACTTCTACTCCTGGAGTGAAGTTTTCTTTTCAGCAAAGCACATGAAAAATTATTTATCCCCATGGCAATCTTTATCTTGATTAACATCAGGCGCATACACTGCTGTATTTTAGAATAGACTCTCAGCCAGTTTAAAGTGTCATAGTGCCGCTTAAGCCAATAAATTTGTGGGACCATATTCTTTACACATCTGCAGGATCAAAAAAATCAGGTTACTAATCACAATTTGAAAACTTGCAAGACTGAATTGGAGGAAAAATAATCTGAAACAGTTTGGCTCACTGGCAAGATGAAACAGAAGAAACTGATCACGCTGGAAGGTGCTTGCAGGTGATTTCACCATATAGTAAGCCAGATAAAAAAGGCCAGAGTTATTCATAATTTCATGTTCAGAAGTGATGTGTTTCAGAGCAGTGCAGTTATATTTCTTCTTTCTGTCACCATAATATAACCTCAGCCAGCTCATTGCGTTCAGTCTGGAACACATAGCTGCCAGACAGATCCTGATGAATTTTGCTTTGTTTTTAGGTGAAAACCAAAAATAATTAGAGAACTGAAGAGATTTTAGCATGATGTTAAAGGAGTCAGGTGTTTCAGCTAACAAGGGGAGACTTTGCCTGGCTGCAAGTTGTAGAGGTGTAAATTTGAAGGACTGAGAGCAAATGTTGGTGTTAAGAGGGAACTAAAATGAAGAGTAGATGGGCAGGTCAAGAGCTGAAAGAAAGCCTAATAAAATACATAAACCTGAACAGGACAAAGAACTAAGTCCTGATTCCATGCAATTATTCAGGTCTCCAAGTCTCACTGAACTCATCTTGGTATTTGTAATTTGAATATCTTCATAGTTTCTCAGCAAGACTTACCAAGCCAAGCAACAGTTGATGCATTTGTGTATCAGAGCTGCAGCATGGGTTAACATGTCGGAGGTCAAGACTGACAGCATGCTGTCATGGATCAATCCAGGAGCAAGTTATGGCAGTGTAAAAGGCCAAAACCAATGGGGCAGGTCGTAGGATCAGCGATCAGCTGATTGTTTTCTGTCACTGATGACACCGCCTTCTTCTCACGAGGAGTTATGCAGTTCTTGTTTTGGTATGACTAAGTGAAGGCTCTTTCTCACTTTGGAGTTGAATATGGCCCTCTGTAAATGAATTTGGATGCCATGACCCTGAGAAGGATATTGTGACAAAAAATAATTGTAAATTAAGTCCAGCATGTAACAAACAATCCTAAAGAAATAGTTCTGGAGCTGAAGGTGTTCAAAAGGGACTCAGTATTGGAGACTTAATAGAAAGTAGCTGTTAATTTAACATACACACCTAGTTTTCTTAAGATTTCTTGAAAAGTCAGTGTTGAATTTTGCAATCCAGTGACATAAGCAGGATGTGGTTTGCTCTTTTAGAGTCATAGAATCACTGAATCGTAGGATGTAGTGAATTGGATAGGACCCACAAGAATCATCAAGTGCTTTGCACAGGTCCACCCCAAAACTCAGACCATGTGCCCGAGAGCATTGTTCAAATGTTTTTTGAACTCTGTCAGGCTTGGTGTTGTGACCACTTCCCTGAGCAGCCTGTTCCAGTGCCCAACCACCCTCTGGGTGAAGAATCTGTCGTTAATATCCACCCTAACCTCCCCTGACATGGCTTCATGGCATTCCCTTTGGTCCTATCACTGGTCATCAGAGAGAAGAGACCAGTGTCTGCCCCTCCCCTTCCCCTCATGAAGAAGCAGTAGACCACAATGAGGTCTCCTCTCAGTGTTCTCTAAGCTGAACTGACCAAGTGACCTCAGCTGCTCCTTGTATGTCTTCCCCAAAAGGCCCTTCATCATCTTCATTATCCTCCTTTGGACACTTTCTAACTGCTTTATATTTTTCTTGTATTTTGGCACCCAAAACTGTCTGCAGGACTCGAGGTGGGGCTGCACCAGCATGGAATAAAACAGGACAGTCACCTTACTTTGACTAGCCCATTGCTCCTCACAATACTGTTAGGTTGTGGAGCACTGACACATTACAGGCATGAAATATCTGTTGGCAGTGGAAGACCACTAAGCAAAATGATTTGTGACACTGATTTAGTTGACTGACAATGTTATTTAGAGAAATTTTCAGCTACTCTGGCTGTTAAACGGGTATGTTAGTAAGGAAACAGCAAAACTTGGATACTGACTGAGGCTGTTAGTATCTACTAAAAGGATCAGACATGACACTTTATCTTCCGAAAAGATGGGCAGGTCTTTCTAGTTTCTGATTTCTACACCTTATTGATTTCTTGTAATTTATTTATAATTTGGTAACAGCCAGTCAGGCACCATCCTACTTTCCAAGCTCTGAAGAATTTCAGTGGCAAATGGGATGACATTAAGTTACCATCTCTTCTTTTCCTTTCTGTTGGATTCCTTGCTTGCTAGTTGTCTTTCAACTGGTATTGATGGCTGCTTCTCTTTAGCAAACATATTAGAAATACACCATTGAATTATTTTTCTCCATTTTCACCACAGGTTTTGGTCCTGCCTACTGTGTCCCCCACCTATTGTTAAATGTTTTATTTCTTTATTTTTTTTTGTCAGATAAGAGGTTTTAGTGATGGACATTTGAGGACACTATGGTGCCTTTACCTGGGTATCTTGTCCTTGCTTATTCTTCTAGATGTTTTGGGTTTTTTTTCTGCAGTTTTTCTCCTTTTCTCAGTGTGATATTGTATTGGAAATAAAGGCAAGGGAGGATATCATGGTGTTTGTTATATTGAAAAGGTGTGTTTCCAGTAATTTCTAATGTGTGCTGAATGAAACAGAAACTGTGAGATGGACATACAGAGTAAATCTAGATAACATTTCTTATACAGTCCCTTGCTCTACCATTATATTTTGCCCTTAGACTCGAGTAGGCAATTAAAAGTTGTATAAATAACTTTATACAAGAAAGCTAAAACATACTATGGAGTGAGTTATATAATAAAATGGAAAAGAAACATTTGTATTTCATTACAGAATCATACAATGCAGGGGTGAGCAGAGTCAAGGTTACAGGGAAATACTGAGTGCACTTTCCAGAAGGAACAGAGGTTTAAAGTAAAAATAAAGGATGGAAACACTATGTTGTTCTCTAGGATAATATAGGTTAGTTGCTGAAGACTATGGGTACTTTAACACAATGAAACTTATGTGTTGTTTCAAGCCAATAGAGCAGTCAACTATATTTTTGTAGATGAATATCTTTCTCACAGTGTTGTTTATGCTACCAGTGTTGAAGGGAAAAAAATGCACCCACCCTTCTTATAGACCCTTAAAATATGGTTCAACTGTATTTTAAAGTTATTTGCCCGTTTATTAATGAATAAAATAGTAATGGATCTCACTGTCTCTCACCAAAACCAAATTACTCTACTGTAGTCATTCACCTTCTTCACTGCATCAGCTGTACAAGCCTAAAGCAAACAAATGTTTCTTGGACTCAGGACCCCACAGATCTCGTTTATTTTGTGCAGCCCCTGGAGGAACACCCAGCTGAGGGCACTAAGCATGCTGCAGGGGTCCTTTGGGCTGTTTTTTCTTATTTCCAAAGTTGCCGCAGGAGCATCCTGCCAATGCCAGTAGAAAGAAGGATGGCTTTGTGTTGCAAAGTGAGAGGCAGATGGCCGCGGGATAAGCCTGTGAAGATTTTTACAGAACAATTGGCAAGTGTTTAAAAAGTCTCTGTTCATATGGTGTCCTTACAGAGGGGAGTCACTTGTCCTTCCCATTGGAGAAGCAGCATAGAGAGGGGTGTAGCAGCCACAGGTGCTTATTCTGCAGATTCACTACACAGGGCTGAAAACAATATTACTAGTGAAAAATTCTTGCTCCAGTACAGGTAAAATATAAAGACAGTGCTGAGAAATCACTGCTCGGTTGGGTGATTTACTGTATCATCTGCACAGGAACAGGCAACAAACCATCATGCACTGAAGTATCAGAAAAACAAATCACAGTAAATTGTTCTTTATAAAGGTGGGACTAATATTCCCTATGTGTTTGATTTATACAGTGGTAACTGAAACTTTATTAAAGGAAGTACTGATGAAAAAAGAGGAGGAAGAATTCCTGCAGAATGTCAACCAAAGCATTTATGTTAGAGGCTCCAGGGAATGGAGAGGCTTTGCACAGAGATGATGGAAAATTTCATGTCCAGAAAGTATTTGTCAGGGATTTTCCACTCTCAACCACTTTTACAGGCCACTGCAAAGTAAATTTGTGACCTGCCTGTTCCTTACCTTACCTCTGTCCTGTCTTTCCTTTCTGGCCCACTGCTGGAGAAACCTGGTCAGCCTCTGCCTTCCTGAAAGCATCCCTGACTGGATGGCTCTCCCCATGCCTCTTCCTTGAAGCGCTGGACCTGCAGCTATCACTAAAAATTGCTGGGAAGAAATGAAACCCTCCAACACTACCTTTCAATTGTTAGTGAGCCAGACATTACTTTATTTTGTCCAGAGACATGCAGTGAATCATTGCAACTATAGATGTCCCTTTCAAAACTTTTCACATATTTATCCACTTTAGCAAACAAATTAATGTTCATTGGTTCTAAGTTACAAATTATCTTAATTTAATTACTATTCTATCATTTATTGGCTAATTTGGTCCCCATTCTTTGATTCTCGTATCATTCTTCCATAGACTCCAATTCTCAGGCTGTTAATCTCTTCTGTATCTTCTCCAAAATGTCTTTCAAGGCCCATAAATTTAAGATCACAGATGTCCAATCTTCAGCTCCCTACAGCTTTGTTTATTAAAACTTACCAGAGCTAGTCCAGAAAAACTCAAAGCTTTGGTAGTTTAATGATCAAATGGACAAGAGTCTGTTGAAAGAAATCTAGCCACCTGTTATCACTATTTAAAAATTTAGGAAAGTTATATAATTTCTGACACATGGAGTTCCTCAGCACAGTAAATGCTGCTGTGCTTTGGCTACTGATCCAACCAGTCAGCCTCACCAACTGCATTTGGGTACAGGCAGCTGTCCGGTCAATATATGAAGTTCCTCTGGTCCATCTCAACTTTGTTTCTGTTCCTGCTGTCTAATGAGAATCTGGCTTAGGATCTATAGTGAATATATTCTCTACATATGGAAAAAAAATTACTGTTAGTTGAATGAATATCATAACCGAATAATCAAAACTTAGCAAACATTCTTTGTCCAATTATAGTGATATCGATGCTTATGCTCCATCAAAATACAAAGAAAAAGCCTCACACACTCAGAATATTTGTAATAAATAGCCTCTAGCCAATATTTGTCCCAGCATGGGGGCTGGGGGTGCACAAGGAGTTGGGAGGGGACACAGCTGGCACAGCTGATCCCAACTGAATCAAGGGGTATTCTATACCATGTGGCATCATGCTCAGCAATAAAGCAGGAGGGTGGGTGGCCAGGGAACACTGTTTGGGGGTTATTTATTTCAGTTAGTAAACTCTTCTTATCTCAACCCATGAGTTTACTTACTTTTACCCTTGCAATTTTGTTCCCCATATCCCCCTCGGGGACAGGGATTGAGCAAGTGGCTGTGTGGTGTTGAGTTGCTGTCTGGGGTTAAACCACAACATGAACTTCTACACTGTAAGTATTTTGACCTGAGAGCCAAAGATATATTACAGTTTGGGGTAATGATCCATCTCTTCCAGATCACAGTCAAGCATTATACTTTTGAAGTGAAAAATGAAGTGCAATTGAAAAGATTTGTTTTTCCTTCCAACTCATTTGTACCTCTCCTATTCAGATTATAGAATTTCAATAGTTGGCTGGGAAATATGTTCCTGGAGCTATGGTGTCACATTGAAATAGTGTCCTCCTGATAAGGTTTATTTGCTCACTATTGAGTGGTGTGGGTTTTTTTTTTTTTTTTTCAAATCAGAATTAGAACAGTGACTGTTCCCTGCAATATCATGCATGCAGCTGAACTTGATGAAGGGCCCCATGTAAGATGAGTCCTTAGAGATGATAACATATCTTTCATATCACAGCCTAGCTGTTGGAAGCATTGATATATGAGAACATATGGAAGGTACAAGACAAAAGTTTTAGGATGCTTTAAAAGGAAGAAGACAAAGTAAGGGAGGAAATATAGATTCATTTTCCTTTCTGTAGAAATGGGTAGGACTATGGTGTCCTATTGTGGGTGCTGTGCTAACCACCAGTGGCTCCTTTACAGGGTGTTTCACTTTGAGCATGTGGCAAGAATTGAAACTTTGCTCCAGATGGAGGCACCACAGTTTAGAGACCTGAATATGTTTCTGCAGTGTTTCTGAGACATCCCTATGGGGCTGGTGGATAAGACATGGGTCCTGTGGGACACACTACCTTCTTGAGCATGATCATCCAGCCAATTCCTTATCTATGTATCAAATCCATATCTTTCCAGTACAGAGACAAGGGTATTGTGCAGGACAGTGTCAAATGCTTTGCACAAGCCCAGGTAGATGACACCAGTTGCTCTTCCCTTTTCCATCAATTCAGTAACCCCATCCTAGAAGGCCACCAAATTTGTCAGGCACAATTTGTTTCCAGTGAAGCTATGCTGGCTGTCAAGAACTGCCTCCTTATTTTCCCTGTGCCTTAACATATATTCCAGAAAGATGTACTCCATGATCTTTCCCGAAATAGAGGTGAGACTGACTGTCCTGTAGTTCACCGGGTCTTCCTTATTTCCCTTTTTAAAAATGGGGCTTGTTTTCCCCCTTTTCCAATCAGTGAAAACTTTACTGGACTGCCATGACTTCTGAAAAACAATGGGTAAGTGGCTCAGCCACTTCCACCTCCAGTTCCCTCAGGACCTGTAGATGCATCTCATCAGGTCCCATGGACTTGTGCAGCTTCAGTTTCCTCAGATAGTCTCAAATCTGATCATCTTCTACAGCCAGTGGTTCTTCATCATCACATTGTCTTCCCTGTCCCTGCCATTGCCATCTTCAAAGGACCTGTCAAAGATCAGGGACAGTGGTTAATGGGAAATGCAACAGATGTCCCAGTACTTCTCCTCTGCATCTTCTCTTGGTTTTTATTCTTATGTACTTCTCAGGTTGCCAAATAGCAAGGAAACGTTAAACTGAAAATATAGCTTCTGATATAAAAAGATTTTAATAACACAATTTATTAACAGGTAGGCCAGACTCTGAGAGAACAATCAATCTACATCCATTGATTTCTGCTGATTAACAGTAGCTAGCAAGTCTTGGAAATTATTTAAAAACTTCTTTTCTAAAAACATATACTTTTTTTGTTTTGTTTTGTTCTTTTCTTGGCATTGATAAGAATATTCTCAGCAGAGCAGAAATTGATTTAATAAACGACTACACACAATGTGCTGTCAAATGCACAATGTAACAAACTGCAGGAAATAGAGAACATTCTTCTTTCACCTATAGTAATTTTAGGAGTTGCTTGTAACTATAATAGGCACTAGATTTTCAGAGAGAAATGAGATTTTCATTTCATAGTACCTCTTCAATTTCTAGAGGTAAGCTTTTAATATTTTTCCCAGCATTTGTTTTAAATATAGAACATTTAATGATAGTTTGAAAAATTGTATTTGCTTTTTTATGATTTATTTATTTATGAATTATTTGATAAGTTACACAAAAAAGACAGTGTATACTTTTATTGCTCATATTAAGTATGCTCAGACTGTACTAAGCAATTCATAAAATATACAATATATCTTATATGACTGCAGTAATTCACAAAACTATTGTAAGTTTCCCAGAAATGCAAGGGCATGAGGAAAACCAGACTGTCTTGAGCAAACTACACAATCAGAATGTTCAAACTGATGAGTTTAAATAAGAGGAAAGTTTAAATTCAGAGAAGAGATATGATGGAATAGCTCATTAAGCATGTTTAAAGCAGCTTTTACATGACTTTCTTATTTTGGTACATTTTTATGTATCTGGTTTCCACCAGTAATAAAACATGTCCTCCTAGGGCTGTTGATGAGATTGTACTGACGTGGAGAGAAGGAGGGATGAATCTAAATACTTTTGCTAGTTGAGACTTCTCCCAGTTTGAAGGAGAAAATACTCTGTTTTAAACTGAACTTGTGCTGTTGATCTGTTACAAAATCCAGACTTCAGAATCAGGCTCTTGGGCTCTGATTACCCTAACCTATCCACACAACTGAGCACTTGCATTTGATATTAACTTCCATGGATTCTATTGGTCTGTTAAAAGTTATTTCTCATAATTCAGCATATTCCGCAGGGCTGGCTGTAAACGTGGTCATTTTAGTTTCAGAACATTCTGGAATGTTTTTCCTTTTGCAGGCTTCATCTTACAGCCTGCCTATTCACTATCATTAGGGTAGAGAAAATATTCATACACCAATCACCCACAAACCATTAATGCTAAAGTGTGACACCAATATTCCTGCCGTATAAGCAATCTATTCCACTGTGAAAGGAAAGACTGTTCCCTTGAAAACCTGGGTTACGAGCTGCACTGAGATGGCTATTACTGCAGAAGATGTACTGCTGCAGACAAGCTCCTGGCTCCTTCATTTGCAGTTCTAAATCCCCTCTGAAGTCGGCTCCCATGTTGAAATTCATTGTCTTTCATGACCATACACTGAGGAGTTAAAAAGGGTTTCTTACGACAGAATGGTATAGATGTGAGAGGGTTCCACAACAAGGAGACATCACTGACAATTAGAGATCTTGCAGTTCTTTTGATAATCTGTCCTGTTTGGGTAATGGGTAAAACGAACCTAAGGAACTAGAGAAAAGGACTTTGAGACAGACATTTCTTCTCTTACTGCATTTGTACTTAACACAGCAGGTCAAATAACAGTAGAAACTGGAGTTCTGTGGATGAACTGCAGATATATGGTAGAGGACTGGGTAATTTAAAGAGAGTAAATGTTTCTGCTGTTCTTGTCTTGGGAGCACAAAACTGCCCATAACCTTAAGGGAATGGTTTTGCTTGGTGTATCTGTCATAGCTTAGAGCATCCAAAACATTAAGGTCAACACAACAAGAAAACATCACAACCCAGTGAGCCTTACTGTTGATAGATTGTTTAATTATCTCAGTCCTGGGATGAATAAAACCTATAACCAGTCCCAGGAGATATTTTGTAGAAGCCAGGCTGACAAAGGTTTAGTCAAGTATAGCAACACTAGCAAAGATCTAATAGGACCAGTGTGTTAGAAAAAAGAAACAAAACCCTCATGACTACAAAGCCTCTCTGCTCTGTCCTTAGATACACTGTGCATTTGACAAGTACTTAGGAATAGAAGAAGATAGAAGTCTTTATGTACTGCCACGATTGGTAACTCATCAATTGAGAAGAAAAATGACTGCTGCCTTTGACAGCTGTTTCTCACAAGTATCCAGGTTCTGGGCTGGACTGATTACATTCATGCCTCAAAAATAAAAAATGAGATGCTGGACTGAAATTGTTTAATAGGTAGAAGAGATTATGGTGAATTGATGCCATCTAGGGAAGAGGTTTCTCAATTAATCATACAGAAAATAAAGGGCGGAGGAAAAAAATCCAGTGCCCAGTGCCTCTCAGAAGGGAAAGTAGTATTAAGTATGCAACTACCAGAGTGGCTTCATTAAAGAGAAGAATATTTCATCTGAATCTTGACTCAGATTGAACCTGGAAACAATGTTTGGAGACAGATTATTCTTTTTAATTTTCTCCTTTGCAGCCAGTGACAAAAACGGGAGTGAGAGGAACTAATTTCTCCCAACCAGTCTGTCAAAGGTGTTTTCCCTGGGGACCATGATACCTTCTTAGAGCTGTATTTATACTGCTCTAATTTATTTCAGAATTAGGACAGTCGAATTTTGGAAATTTTGGAAATATCGACAGTTTTATGAAGGTCATTTTTCATTTACCATTTTCTATGCTGAGGGGAGAGCAGGAAGAGAAGTCTTACCCACAGTTTTTTGCTAACACCTCTCTGTTTTAAATGGTAATAGGCCATGAAATAGACCTACAGGACCCATAGGTCAAGCATGGCCTTCCGATTCTCCCAAAGAAAAGGAAAAATACAGTCTCTGGAGAGACCTCTGAAATTTGTGTCTGTTTCTAGAAATGACATTCCTTGTATGAGGGGGCATAAATGGCAACTAAATCTCCTCCCTGCTCAACTTCTAGAAGAGGAATCTGTGCATGGGATTTTATATTTGCCTGGACCAAGAAGAGTTTGTAAAGCGACAGTATTACAGGAATCTGCAAAAGACAGAAAAGAACTGTAAAGGGAAAAAACCAACAAGTATGGATAGTTTAGACTAGGAAATTAGTGAGGAGTTTTCATTGTAAATTGTGTAGCAAGGGAGAATTCTTCCCTGCAGGATGTGGAGAAAGACCCCTTCAGACTTCCTCTATCCCAAAGGCAAAAAACAAGTGGAGGGAGAGGTATTATTAGTGTGATGGCATTGGATTGGATACAAGCACTAATGGCTCCAGTAGAGTGTCACAGGAGTACAGGGCTGCCTAGAATCACGATGGTAAAATCATCTATCAGAACACTATAGCATGGTGAACAAAACACATTTTGGTTTGTTGTGATTGAGGGTTAATACTGTTTTGTGTGTTTTGGGGGTGCAGTGGCAGAGTTGAGTTCAAGCTTTACTTTAGACTTGTGCGGACTTGGGCCCTTTACAGTCAATTGAACTGTAAGGCTGTCCCTCGTCATTTGGGCAAAGGAAAAATGGACAATCTAAGAGGTGTTGTCTTTATTACATTCTGGCATTAGACTGGTATTGGGACCTGCCCTACCTTTGGCAGCCTTATGTGCACCTAACCTTGTCTTTGACCTCACTTTTCCTGGGAGAAAGCCCTTTACTGCTGCCTGAAGCAATGGAATCAGAACAGTCTCCCTGAGCACAGGACCTCTAAAGAAAGGTGAAGCAGGGGTGAAGGGTGACAATTAGTCAGGGTCTTCTGGAAGAGGGAAACTGGCTAATTTCAAATGTCATTTGTCACAACATAGAAACACCTGTAGGATGAGCTGAGGTGATAATCATACAAAAAAATTCTGTTACCCTCTCTCCTTTCTCCGTATACATGCGGAGCGGTCACAGATGGTCTGTGAAGGGCAGGATTTATTGATGTAATACTAATATACATAGTTTGCTATCTAATTTATATCAAGATCCTCAGTAATTCATAAGTGGTAAGGGAAAGCAAGGCAGGAACCATTGCTGGACATGTGGTTCTATGCAGTACACAAGGTGATACTGAGGCAATGATATTCCTAAATATCCCTAAGTAAATCACAGAATTTCAATTTGGACCTTAACTACAAAGCTCTACTAATTAATTCTAACTAACCCTAACTAATTTTTCTTGCAGATTTAAATTATGAAAATAAGTATAAAACCTATGTAGGTATACAAATAGGTGTGTGATAGCTACAAATATAATATTTTTTTATTATTATTATTGCAAAGTGAGAGAAGCTGTAGTAGAGATTTTATGTGCTCTTTTGCTGTATCTATTTTGTTATATCATTTTACATACTAAGGCTGTTGAAGACAGTGCTGCTTACTTCTGTACTGAAATAGCAGAGGCCATTAATTCTTCTAGTGCAGGCAAATTTCTTTTGTCACTATTCTTTCCTATTTGTGGTTCTCAGGAGGGTTCAGTCTCTGAAGATGACCATATCCATACCATCGGGAAAAAAATTAAGACAGATTGATGCAACTAAAGCTATATACATTCATCCGTATATCTGTTACTGCTTTTATCCCTTATGATCAGCCAGAAAACCCCACGTGAAGACGGCATATTTTGACAAGGATTTAGTTTATAAGGAGATGTATCAGAATGTCTATGATAAGCCATCCGGTGGTCTCAGCACTGCGACTTGGATGCATTCCCATTTGTCACTGTGTTGGTTTTGGACAGACCAACCAGAGAAACAGAACTCCAAATAAGTAACTCCCCTTTTGTTTTAACCTCTCCCCAACCCCTCCAATAATGAAGGGAAAATACGAGGACATGTAAGTAAAAAATAATAATTTGCTTCAGGAAATAGCAGTAACTACAAAGATAGAAAGGAAAAGTCAACAGAGGCAGAAATCCTTTTCTAGTCCTCCAACCCATGGGACAAAAAGCCCAAAATGGCAGCTGGGTTCCCCAGGACAGGACAAAATGCAGCGACTTCTAGGTGACCCCAAATAAAGACAACTTGGCTGAAATTCTGCCTGCAAGAACATATGGTTGGAGAAAAAAGACAGAAACAAAGAAAACCCAATCTAGCAAATGGTTCTCCATGGCAAGCAGGCCGTAGCAGCTCTTTTCCTCTCCTCAGTGAAGAGCAGCCACCCGCAAGAGTAATAGCCTCTCTCGGTAAGTCCTGACAGCGGCAGTCGCAGCCACGACTGTGGCTGAGCTTGAGAAAAGCAGCTGCCTCTCCTTCCAGCGCTGTGGGAAAAAGTTACCCCTTCCTCTCCCCATCTTCAGTTTTTTTCCTATCAAACCCACACCCCTGTGATGCCATGGTGATATGAATATCCATCACTAAATCTCCTC
This sequence comes from Lophotriccus pileatus, assembly GCA_035583135.1. Classification (NCBI taxonomy): domain Eukaryota; kingdom Metazoa; phylum Chordata; class Aves; order Passeriformes; family Tyrannidae; genus Lophotriccus; species Lophotriccus pileatus. Next base: position 37,474,268 of record JAWWES010000001.1, read on the forward strand.
CCCTGGCTTTTGTAACCATAATAGTCACCTGGGAGTAAATCATGCTTTTAGGTGTCTGTCTTTCAAGGTAGAGACATTGCTCCTGAGGTGCCACGGGAAATGTCACAGGTTTGTTCCAGGTTCCTGTCTTGTTCATGTGTCTGTTGACTTAACCATCAGCTTACTGGAGTTAAAGCCACTAAGAAAAGTGACCTAGTAAAACACACAATAGCTGGCTTACACACGCTTTGTGCTGAGCAAGGGAAATAAAAGAGACATTTTTCATAGACAGACATGTCTTTTTGCAGATCATGCTGCACTTGGCAAAGTGATGTTTATGGAAACAGTGCACTGCTGGGACTTTGGAGCCAGATATGCAGCTGCCAAAGGGCCTGCTTTTCCTTGGAAGCATTTCCTGCTGTATGGGGTTTCTATAGCCTTGAGCCATACATTTGGTAAACATCTGTCCTCTGCAGATGACCTTGCATCATGAGCAGAGTTTCATTTTAGGGGCTGGAAGTCCATCCCTTCCTTCAGGGAAGGACTACCTAATGTGTTCCTCGAGGAGGTTTGTCTGTCTTGGCTTAAACATATAGTGGACAACATTTGGCAGTCTCCCTGACAATCTTGTTCTGTATTCATTAAGCCTTAAGTGGTGGCTTGCTTTCTTGAACATGTATAAGAAGTAACTGGAAACACTATAATTCTTACTACCAAACTTAGATATCCTTGTATAGAATCTCTGGGGGCAAAAATCCTGAAAGTTCAAAGCGGCAAATAGCTATATAATCAGCATAAATAAATGCAGGCACAAAAGTATTCACATTTTAAACATGGACAGCTGGGATAATCCTCAAAGTCTGGTAGTAGTCTACATTACAAGTCTGTATTTGGCTTGTATTTCTGTTCACTCCTTCCTCCACTTTTTAGTGTATGAAGACCTCCCTGGTCATGTTTTACTTTAGGAATATCAGAAAGGACAATCTTGGCCTTGTGAGGTTTCTCTAGAGCTTCTGAATGACTCTTAGGAGTGGTTATCAGAGTTCTTTATATTCCTCTCTCCTAAGTGAGAGATCAGAGTCCTCACTGAAAAAAAAAACAACCTCATTCATTCTCTAGTGTGCTTCTGGTTGAACAAACCAAGAACCTTTTAAACAGATGGGCAGAAAAATATTTTACACTATTTTAGTCATGTGTCACTGCTCTGGAGCCTCTGCTTCTGTCTCTTTGCCCAAATTCCAGTTGTTTTCAAAGAAAACCAAGCCTTCTGAAATTTGTATCAACAAATGTGTGTGCACATATGCATAAGGAAGGATGTGTGAGTGTGCAAATTGCTGGCAGTAACTTCTCTTTTTTAAAATATGTGGTTGTTGGTTCTCCACAGTAGTGAAAGGGAAAAGCTATTTTCACCTTAGCTAAGTCATTTTCAGTGACTGCAACTGAGATTTCAGTATTTCATGGTACTCATTTTAAACTTATATTGGGGATGAAGCTGGCAGACAAATGAGAGTGAAATGGGTTAGGCATCAGAGAAAATTGGAAAATACAAATAAAGATGCATATTTTATGTGGTGTTTTTCTCCTCTATATAGCTACTTCCATTTTGAAGCCATCTGTTTTGTAACTTTGAGTAACCACTTCAACTTTGCCAACATTTAAATTAATAGTTGAATAATTTTAAAAAATTTGACCTGGCTTAAGACTATTTCCACTTTTCTGAATAAATCTTCAGATACTAAGAGCTTCCAGATGAAGCAGGAAAACATGCAATTCTTTTCTGGAGGAGAAAAGTTTTATGAACCATCTTTGCAATTTCCTTAATGTTTTATGACAGACAGTAAATGTAGCTCTGACTGACTCATATAGCAGGTACAAGTAATATATACCAGGCTGTGCATTCATCAGTCAATGCATTATAATAAATAAGAATTGTGGGGTTTTATTTTTCTTTACATTTTTGGGGTATCAGTTAATTACGTTGACTCTGCAGTGAAATTGCAACCAATTCAGAGGTGCTCTATACTAAACTCCATAGCTCTGGGGGAGAGTCTTTGAAAAGGGCACGTTACCAGAGGAACAAAAAGCAATATAGTGCAGACTCAACCAGCCCTAAGAGTGCAGGCTTGGCACGGAGGATATCAAAAGGATAGGAGAGTCTGAAGCTCTCCCAAAGGGTGACTGGTGAAAGGTGCTGTCTACTGAAGAAATGTTTCAGCTGCTGGACCATTTTGGGGGACACTGGACTAGAGAAATCCTCAAGATGTCTTAGAGTTTCCTAAAACTTTTATTTTTTTTAGTCTGTCTCCTTGGTAGGATCTACAGTTGCACTGCAGACCCTAGCAGATTTCATAACTGGAGAAAAACAGTGTTCTTCTGTGTTGACAAAGAAAAGTCAGAAAAGAATAAAGACTCTTTTATCCCTTTTCTTTATGATGAATGAGGATCACTAAAAATTATACTTCAAATTCTTTCTGCTTGATTTTCTGTGTTAGAAATGCATTTGAAATTCATACTTACTTTTTTTTAAGGCTGTTGGAATGATTGAAAACCAGACATAAAAAAAAGTATGTAGGGGATTAACATCTGTTTGACTGGAACAGTTGGTAGAAAAGCTTTCTTTGTCAAATATTCATCAATCCTATCTTTTTAACTGTGGCTAAGAAAATTATCTTCTATTTAATCTTTGAAGTATGTACAGAAATAAGACATAAATTAAAAAAAAGTCATGTAAGTAGCCACTGACAGCAAAAAAACCTCAACCCAAAAGAGTGGCCAATATCTGACTGGTTTCCAGGGAAAACTCCACCAAAATGAAGATTACTTCAAGTCTTATTTCAGTTGCTTTTATACGTTACACAGGCACATTAAGGAACTCAAACATATTCTTCTTCTCTTTGCTGGCTGCATTTTGAAACTTTTTTTAAACAGGCAGTCAGTGAAGAGGTAAGTAGTTAGGATGATATGTCATTATGCAATAACTATTACAGCTAGGAAGTAATTTCATATCTTGCAAGTGGGCAGATAAGGAAAATATTTTTTCAGGGGATGGTTCTTTATTAAAAATAATAACCCTCTTATATATTTAATATTGTGCTTGCTGGTTAAAAACATGATTGAGAATCCACTCTCATTTTGCTCTGCTCTTGATTGAGTTGCAGTTCGCAGATTTGCTGATAAGGTCTCTCTTCTTGCTATATGATGACGCAGGGTCTTATTCTGCTTCAGACACTTTTGTACTAAGATCCTGTGACACAAAACAGGCCTTTTAAATAATGCCAGTACTTTCTGTGACATCAGTGAAAAGCCTTATGGAAGACACTCTATATGTCAGGCAGAGGAACAATGCTTCCCGTGATATGAATAGTCATATATTTTTTGAAAGCCTAATGGGATTTTTATCCTGATTTTTAAGCTGTCCCTTCTGCTGAAAGATTCTCCTGAGAAAGGATCAACAGCCTTTGTTTAGATGGTGGCAGTAGGTCACTGGGGGTAACTACACATGCATTGGGGCAGATACTGTACTACCCTCTCTAACACTGCCAGTTGTACAGTACCCTACCCTGTGATGCAGCTGTAATCCTGTTCAGCTTCCATCCCAACTTCCTCCTTTTTCTAACTGGGATTTTTTTTCTTTCTTATTTTATGAATGCTGTTATCACTGGGTAGAACACTTATTGTGTTCTGTGTCCCATTTTAATTTTATTTTAGGACACCTTCACATAGTGTAATCTATCTAATTGGTGGACACTTCAGCAACATTTCTTTTAAGAATTGTCCTTAAATTATGAAAGCTGCTGCTTAAGCACTGTTGCTCACAAGCTCTTCCATTGCATTTTGAACAAAGAAATCGGTAATGGGGCTCTTGCTGGCACCATATCTTTGAGAATGGTGTCAGCAGTGTTGGCCCATAGTGTACAACATTTTTGCTCCATTTCTGTAAAGGTGGAAGGCATCCAGGCTGTGCTGGGGCAGCCGTGCAAGTGTCTTCTGTTGGCAGTTAAGAGGCAGCCTTCCCCGTGTGCTGGTGCTCTTTCAGTATGTCTGGGCTGCTAAGGCTGAAATCTGACATACTGGGTGTTTTTCATGGAAATAAGCCCCTTTCTTCCTGGTCAAAGAACAGTATTTCCTCTGGGACAAAACTGCCACCTCCAAAAGTAAGCTTGGAGAGGAAGGATTTTGCTCCCATGAGCACCTGGATACAGATGTGCTCTTGAGAATTCAGCTTCCAAAGACTCCTTTCTCTCTGATTTTGCCCTCCTAAGGTATGCCAAATGGTGAAGCACAGACATAATTATATTGTCTTCCACAGTATTCCTGTTACTATTTCCTATAGCAGAATTCCTGGGAAGAGAAGATTTTTTCCTGCCCATTTTTCTTGCTCCTTTCCTCTTTCCTATTGCTTATAGATAGGCTGGTGTAGGAGAAAAAAATTGTTACAGCATAAAATAAGGTGAATGGCCTTGTTTCTTTGGAATAAAGCTTCCTTTAGCTTAGTAGCCTGCCTTTAAGCATGTGTGGGGAAGAACAAAGACTATACAAGCATCCTTAACCTTTGTGTTCCCAGATTCAAGGTATTCTCACTTTCCAGGATTCCCTGAGTTTGATCTAGTGGCATTCAACAGATCAAGTGCACCTCCAAGCTTTTTCGCATTCATGACATACTTTGGCAAGGAATTCCACCAATCAGTTCTAATATGTAGACTAACTTCATATGTACGTAACTGATATGTATGACTAACTTCATCTAATGGCCTCTAGCTATTTTACTGGAGGAGGGAGCGAAGGTCCAATCTTTGTCCACCCTTCAAGAAACTCTCTGGATTTTGTATCTCCCTGCAGGATGTTTCTTTGCCAGCTGAAGATTCCAACCTGTCCTTGAAAATGATTCTGTACCTTGAAGTCCTGAGACTTTTACCATGCTGTGACATGTTGTTGGTATGTTTTTCACCCATGGGAACAAAAGGTATCAAGGTGTGGGTGTTATCTGGCACGAGATTGTCTCTTTTGTTCTCTGTTCCATTTCTTGCAATTTCTAGCATTTCAGAGCTGCCTTCAGTGCTGAGCTGATGTTTCCATAGCACTGTGGATTACAGCCCCTGTCCTCACTGGCCTTTGTTGACTTACTATAGATATTTTGGCTGAAACAAATCCTAAAATCACTAGATGTGAAAGCTCTGTACATCATCCACCGTTTTTGTGGATCAGTCTGTATATTCATCTGCTGCTCCAAGTTTCTGTCAATATACTTGGATAGCTATATGGCAAAGTCTGCAACCTTATGTCTGTTTTATACCTTCCCCCACAGAAACTCTGAGACTAAACAAATGCATGTATTTTTATCAAGTTCTTGGGCACTCAGGAGGCACAGGACTTTCTGCACTGGGTGTGGAAGTGAATTCAAGGTCAGAGGAAAGAATGCAGGAGGATGCTGGGTTGTGAAGACAGACAAAGTGTGGGTTATCATAGAAAGAGGAGCACTCTGGAGGTGAGAACATGCCTACCACATCCTGTGCACAGCACTGTAGAAACCAGCCTTCTGCATACCCTCTCATAAAGAAGCTGGAGAGGTCCCAAGGCATAAATTGTTCTATGCTAGGAAAGGATTCTGGGAAATTATCAGTCTATAGCTATCCTGTTCTTATATTCTTCCCTAGCTATCTATTTTTTAGCCCCATTAGAGACATTCTTCTGTTTATGTTCCTTGGCTGCAACGCAGCACCATGTATCCTCACTAAACCATCTCCACTTTGCTGTCCCTGTAATGGGGAGAGATAGAAAGATATACGTACTTTCTCACCAGCTTTCTCCTCTGGTTGTCTCAGATCTATGTGACTGTATTGTAAGAGCAGCTTTTTCACGGCCCTTCACTGTGCTTTGGTTCTAACTATAAATAAGAAATGTGTCAGTATCCACGATCCCTCTTTTTTTCTAAGTGACTTGCTAATTTCAAAACTTCAGAAAAAGTCAGTTTTCTGTTAAAGTTTGAGTCCCTTTGCTTATCCCAAATTTTCTGTATGTTGTAAATACAGTGTCAGCCAGTTGTCAGGTGCAACTGCTTTGTGAGCTCCTTTTGACGGCTACTGCATGCCCATATATATGGTAGCTATCTCCTGTGTCCTTGCGCTGTCTGTTGTATCCACGTTATTTGAGACTGGGTATATTGCGGGCAACAGGAATTTTTTATGGACATTTCAGAGAAGTCATAACTCAACCCACCCCCAATCTTTTCTCCATAATGCAATAAAACATCCTCCTTTTTTATTTGTTTGGAGTACCACTGGATTCAGGTGGAAACTTTTTCACATTTCTTTGGCTTTTTTGTGAGGTTAGAAATAAAGTAACTGAACTAATTCCACAAAACGTTAGGTGATATATTGCAGGAAAGAAATACAGAGATAACTCTTTCACATTTTAAGCCAGATGCCTTAAAGACTTGCAAAACGTTTGCATCCGAAAACGGGTAATTTACGTTGAGTCCCAATACAATGTGTTAGAACAAAACCACACCCATTGCTAAACTCTAAATGGTGAATCACAGCCTCCTGTTTATGGAAGCGTTATGTTGTTTTCATAATATTCTCTAGGTTTTTTTGTGGTTGGTTTGTTGTATTGTTTGGTTGTGTTTTTTTTTTTTATTTTCCCCCCTCTTTTTAATTTTTTTCCCCCAGTACAGAAGAATCTGAATTTCACCAAAATGTTCAATTTCACCAACATTTACACTGGGATGTATTTCCATAGACTTGGTCCATGGCTAACTGCTGTAGCAACTGCCATTCATTATTGGAAATGGGACTGGCATTCTCAGAAGTAACACACATCAATTCCATTTTTGTCTGTTACACATATTGCAATAAACCCCCAAATCCTCAAATGTACCTGCAACAGTTTGGGAGGGAGGGGAAGCTTTTGACTCTTGGAAGAAGAGTGACCTGTGAGTTTTGCACTGCATACAGGGAATCTGGCTTTGGCAAAAAGAAAGGCTCATTTGGAAGAAAGGAATAACTTTTTGTTTTAACCAGCTTGGTGTCAGTAGTCTATGACAGGGGTAGCCCTCAGTGGGATGTGGTGTGATTACACTCACTTATACTTTCTCTTGGAGGCAATTTGGGAATGCAGAGTACGTGTCCAGGAGTAGGTCAGCTGTGCTCTGTCACATGACCAAGCCAGTCATGCCTCTGGGGAGGGTTATGTGACTGCTGCTGAAACTGAAGCACTGAACCCCATGTAGCTGTACAGCACGGAGGGGGCTGCACTGGCTCCAGAGACAAGTAGCAGCTGATGCATACACCACATCTTTGGGGGCATTTGATGGGCTTTGTAGTGCCTTGTCTGCTGTTTAGAAACTAAGAGACAAGTAAAAAAGATAAACAACAAACAAATAAAAAATACATAGATCCTCTTAAAGGGAAACAGCTTATCCCCACATATTTTTTCCTGCTTACTCCTCCGTAGTACTTCTGTTCTCCAAGATAAACAGACTGTACAAGCACACAACCAGCAATCTCAGGCACAGCCCGGTTTGATGTCTTCTCAGCAGAGAAGCAAAAAGTGAACTGCCAAGGGAAATGCTTTTTTCCCAAACTTGAGGGGAGCTTTTCCAGTTACGATTTGTATGTGAATAACTGTGACTTGCAGTAAAAAGCTTGTCAAAGATAATAAATCAACAGGAAAAGAGTATGGCCAAAGAAAAGGTAAAGTCAAAAAGAAGAATTAATTTCAAAGCTCAGCTAGTAGTGCCTGATACAACATAAAGCCTGTTACAACTCAGCCTCCTGATCTGAAACAGCTACTTATTAAAAAAAAAAAAAAAGAAAGAAAAAGAAAGAAAAAAAAAGAGTTTGTTTTAAAAAATAAGTAACGAACAAAAATCCCCAAGCAGTGACAGCAGCTGCCCAAAGTCAACATGAGTTTTATCAGAGGAATTCAAAAAGACAGAAAGGGCAGAGTAATTCTGTAACCAGCTCTTTTGTTTCACATGTGCTTGTGTCTCAGTGATGTTCTCAGATAATAGGAAGGACTTACCTGAATATCAATTTTTGCAAAAGTATTTTGGTAGTAATTGCTAGCACGAGAGAAAAGAGCACAATTGTGGTCTTTATAGGTTTCTTTCCAAAATGCTACCAAGAAAAATCCTTGACTTCTATTTTTTTTTTTTTTTACAAATGTTAATTCAAAGAAAACAACAACAAGAAATTTACAAAATATATAGCTCATTTTGGGGTTAGAGATGCAAGAGGTGGGCTGCCTCTTTTCATTAGGTAGGAATATAGAGAAATACTGTGACATCAAGATGAGACTGCATTTTAAATGTCTTCCTGGCACTAGTCATTAGCAACTCTAAGGAAATACCTCATTAAGCAAATAACATATAAATTATAGGGTAATTTAAAAATACTTCCAACTCATTATAATAGACTGATTAAAAAGCAGATTTCTTTCATAATACCCTCTGTTTATCCATAATGACATTGAACCTGACTTTCATTCTGTTCCTCTGCAGTCCAAAGTGTGGGAACTTTGCGCAGTGTTTCCTCCAGCTTACGTACCAGACCCTGGATCCACATATGCTTCTTCCCTCTTTAGATACCACTGAGATGGGCTGTTGAAGGAAGTAAATTCTTACACCAGCAGACACACAGATCTGGAAGTGGACTAATTGTATTAATAGGCTTCAGCATCTGGATGTAGCTATGGGAAAGTTTCTGGAGCTTTGTAAAAGTTCTCATAGAAAAGTCAAGTCAAGGATCTGTTCTGCCCCCCACCTCCTCCCCTACATGCTATTAAGAATTTGCAATGCTTCTTTTCCTTTCCACTTGAACTCAGAGCTTTGACTTGTCAGGTTGCTCTCTCAGTTGTGTTCTTTGAGCACTGAAGAGCTGCAAAACTAAGCAGACCATAGTTCTTAGAACAAAGAACTCAACAGCAATCAGATAGCAAGACTTCTGATACAGATTTTGGAAAACGTAAAAAAAAGTAATTCTGAGCCTATTCTCCATGCTGCATGGAATGTGCCTACATGAAATGCATGGCTGGGATTCATCCAAACTAGGTATCTTTAGAAGGGTTCTAAGGGTCCATACCTGCATTTTGTTTGCCCAGAAAATGGAGTGTAATTGTAACTTATTTCTGCCAGGGAGTTACCAGATCGGAATTTAACATACAGATGAAACTTCATGGCCCTGAGACAGGATTTTGGAAGCATTCAGACCAGAGGATACACACAAACACATATACACGTATAAACTCTTGACTTTTCCAGGATTGAGATTTTTTTAGCTTTGCCAAAGAAACGTAGAAATTATGTTTTATTGGGTTCATGTGGCAAGGCTTTAGCAATCAGGAGCTGCAGAGGTGGCCTCTGTGGGAACAGGCTAGGGGCTGCCTCATGCCAGACACATCCAGTTGCAGCTGGCTCTGCAATGGACTGCATGACACAGCTGAGTCCATTAACAGAGCTGGAAGCCCCTCTATGCAGATGTATTTCTGAAAGAGCAGAACATACCATAGAGGCAGAGGAAGAAGGGCAAAAAAAATAAGAGAGAGGAAACACCAAGTTGAGAGGACAAGGAAGATGTTCTTCATGTGTCAGGTGAAAGGTGGGAGTTTAGATTTTTGCCTGTACCTCTGGGATAGTCCAGACCCTGGTGTCTGACAGTGTCAGGGTCTCGTAATGAGATTCTTCGCCAACAGATTCACAAGATCAGAGGATACTTGACCTCCCTGATTAGGGGGGGAATCGAGAGAGCCAAGACCCCTCAATGGGTCCTGCAACTGGTGTTATCCGCTTCTGGCAACTGCAAGGAACAGTTTATGGAGTAACACTTTTTATTAATACAAATTGTGACATATTAATAAGGTTCGAAGGTTGTCTGTGATAGTGTCTACAGGAAAAATATGTTTTAAAGCAATTTACTGATACATATATTAAGCAAACACAAGCTCTGATATGAAGCAATCTACTAATATGCTATGGGTAAGCACAAATGAAAGCTCTTCTCCTGAAAGCAGCATTTAATGTGCGTAGAGTATATTTCTCATCCAAGGTGTCCCTCTTGGGGTGGGAGAAGATGGATTCAGCCTGTTGACTGATCACAGCGATTTTGGTGGAGGTTTTCTCCCACTCTCCCTCTGTCTCCAACTTACCTTTATGTTATTTTCTTTATGTTTGGGTGGAGTTTGAGTGGCTCTTGTGATAAATATCTTTTATTTCTGATTGATGTATTTAATGGAAGGGGGATGATGCTCGTGGTTTGGCACCTGAGGAGAGGGTTTGATATGGTTGTTGCTTTCAGCAGCAGAACATCTTGATTCTCCCTTATCAGACAGGTACTGTACAGTCTCAGTACACAATGTTCTCCCATTCTCTTTGGATTAGAGTGGAGGGGTGCCATATAGTCTCCACTTCGTTCCACACTCCTTTTTCTGTGAGCAGATGTTTATCCTTGTGCTGGGGAGCATGACGACCTCAGACCATCCAGGGAGTTGCAGCTGCTTTTTTCCTTAAAATTCTGAATCCCCTCTAGATTTATCCATCATCCCAAATAATGACAGAATAAAGACCACTCCCCACAGGGACCCATAGATAAGCTCACACTGATGCAGGTACACCCTCAATTGCACTACAGCCCATAGGTGATCTATCTTGGTGTATGGAAACTGTGTGAGAAGAAAGGAGCAACAGAGAGAAAATGCTATATCTTAGCCCTGACCACTTGCACTACCTGTTACCTCACTGAAGCTGTTGCAGCAGCAAGGTGGGTTATGCTCTGTTTCATAGTATCTTATGATGTTAAGAATTTTACAGTCAAAAAAATTTAACTTCTCCCTGCAATGTTGCAAACCAGTGCACTTCTGGTGCTGAAAATGAAAGGATGCTGATGGAGTCTGAAGGTGCAGAAGAGGAAGACGCTTGGCTAAACAAAAAAATATTTTCTATATTAAAATTGAAGCAAAAAATGAGTTAAGGAGTGTCATGAAACACTCCACTAGCATCTTTCTAAGCATCTAGGCCTCCATCCAACAAAATTCATAACCATCTGCTTCGTTTCAGTCTAATGTTACACCACTGAAAGCTGTTCACAAGTCAACCCGTGAGGTCAAGCATGTGTTCAAGTGTTTAACTTGCAAGGTTACAGGGTCTTTTCAACTATGGAATGGAATTACATCACTCAGGTCCTGCAGGATGTAAGCCTGAGTCACTGGCTGCTGAGTTGGAAGTCGGGCTTATTCATGTGATCGCAATGGTATTTTCATGACAATACAAAACATTCAGGAATGTATTTGACATAAACCTCTGTATAGACATAATTTCTTAGCTGAAGACAAGCACTTCTGACTTTCAGAGCTCAGTTCTGGAGCTTTTTTTCCATGGATGGACATGAAGTACTTTAAGTCATATAATCATTCCAAACATTTCTGACTGCTGATCTTTGCAAGTCAGATTATACCTGATTTGAAAAAGCAAAAAGCCATTGCTTTACCTCAGGTCATTAGTGTGCTAATTGGCCATTACCTAACCAGAAACAGATATCCATTACTGCTGTTATAAATCTTTCTTTTCCTTTTATTATTATTTTTTTTTTTATAAACCAACAGGAAATGAGAAGAAATCTAGCTAGAACTGGATGCCAATTCAGATATGTTTTGCATTTCCAAATTATTTGGTGCCCAGTCTGGAGGTGGATTCTCTTTGGTGCCCAGTCTGGAGGTGGATTTTCTTTGGGTACTTAATGTGTTACCTATATTCAGATTTGAAATGTTTGCATCAGGACAGTTGAGTTATATTCACTAAGAAAGGATTTGAAGCAGATATTGAATTTTCTGTACATTGTTGTGAGCAGTCAATTGTTAAAAATGGTGTGATAACCAAAACCAATGCCCAGAATCTGGAAACATTTGGATTTTATCATCCTGTTAAAGGAGAAGGGTGTGTGTGAGAGAGATGGATGCCAATAAAACAATGAATCTCTGGCAACAGAACTATTTGAAAAATAGTTTCCTTGGAAACTCCTTTATATTTCATACATGCTATCTTTGAGATAACAGCCTTTTCTTATCAAAACATCCACATGGCAGAAAGTACCTGTTTGTACTTTCCCCCTCTGTTTCAGGGGGAAAGAAAGGTTACAAAAAATTGATCGGTTCAGAATATTTTCCCTTTCTTCTGACCTGTTTTTTCCTAGTACAATTATTTTCCATCCCAAAAGGAAATGCAAGAAGGTTTGTGTATGCCAGTCCTGCTGCTTAGCTCACGGTACTGATGGGAGTTAACATTTAAAGGCTGAGAAATGATTTACTGTCTCTGAAAGCGTTTCATGACTGGGAAATGCCACAGAACTTGTTTCCAGTCCTTTATAGAGTCTTTTGTATCTAAAACAATTATTGATGTGATAATTATGTCCCAAAGGCTAATGCAAGTTTTATTTTTTTATGGTGAGAGCTGATATCAACTTTATTTTCCTAAAGCTTGCTCATGTGTTTCCTTTGAACCCCAAGAAATATATGGATGCAGTTTAATGAATTGTGAATCCCGAAAAACAAACAAACTTTTCCAAATAGTATGGAGGCAGAAATACTTTTTTTTTTTTAATGTGTTGTCATTAGATTGATTTATAATATTCATGAAGTTTTGAACCTGTATTTGCTTTAGGAGTCAGGTATACAACATTACTATGGCCTCAAATTTTAATGAAGTAGACATGGCTTTAAGTCAGACATTACAGTACAGCTGCTGCCTTACATGGTTGTGGTACCTGTGCAAACCCGAAGGACTCATGTGAACTATGAAGAAGTACGAATTAAAGAAATGACTTCAAATAAAAGTTCCTACAGGTTCTTAAACTAGAAGTCAGCTCTACACTTGGGGTGGGATCCTTACCAGCTTCCAAAATTTTGGGATGCTTATAGTCTGTAAACTTCTATGTTGTAGTATCTGACTCGCTATCATCAGCATATTTCTTATACTGCTTTTTTTTCTCATAAAAACTTAGCAGCTCAAAATTTCATGGTGGGATGTTATACTTAACTTAAGGTATCTAAACCCAAAATATTTTATCTGAGATGTCTGTATTTCTTCCATATTAAATAGTGGGTCTACCATCTCTAGAGGATAATTCCCAACACCTACAATGGTTGTAGAGAGCAACCTTAGTAAGCACGTCTCAGACATGCCTCTTTCTTTCCATTGACGGGGACTAGAGGCTTCATGACTAAGTTGGACTAGATATAGAACTTTTAGACTTGAAATATATATTGCTCAGGACATGATTCAGGGAATGGGGTGCTGGCCATGAACTCACACACTCCTTTGCAGAGGCCCTGCTCTCAGAAATATTAATCAATTCAAAAGGAAAACAAAACAGAACAAAATAAAACAATAAGGTAGTGTCATGGTTTGTTTTTGTGCCTTTAAAACTAAGTTGGAAAATTTGTTTCTTTTCCCCCTCTCTCGTGGGGGGAG